>CP125979.1:1636138-2038638 GCA_030063025.1 Avena longiglumis
GTTATTATGATGGCAGCAGATGGAAGTTAGCTTCGTTGTACGTGTTTGACTTGGTTGGACATACCAGACCGATCACAACACTCATCCATGTTTAGATTAACTAATCAACTGCAAGTCGACTCTACGTACGTTCGTTCGATTGAAGAGCGACTCTGCAACTAATCCTAATGTCGACCTTATAATGCAAGACGTCGACATGGCACCTGAACTAATCTTAGCACTAGATTTAATCAATCCAATTAACATTTGGCGACTAGAACTATAATCAATTGTATGGTGAGTAGACAAGAGATAAACTTGCTGGACATAAAATGACTAGCAAGGCAGGTGGTCGGGAACACTAATGAATATTCCAATCGGTTCGGTTGTTCCAGATCGATTGATGATCTGGTGGCATACAAAAGCGTGTGATCCGTGATCCATTAACCTAGTAGAGCGAGAAAATCCGGGACATCATTTTTGTGATTTTTTTTTTTGAAATGGGAACTTAGCCCCGGCCTCCTCATAATCATTTTTGTGAGTTTCTAGTGGCGGTGACTATTGGTGAGAGGATTTCAGGTGAACTGGGCCTAATCAGTTTGGAAAGCCTCTATTTCAACTGTATCCTTATGTGTGATTCTTTGTCCACTGTTGTTGCAGGTTGCATGCAGGTTGCATGCAGGTTGCATGCGGGTTAGTACCTCAATTGTTGCGAGCACCCGTGAGTTAGTATTTTCGGTGAAGTTGCGAGTCAAAGTTGTTTCAAGAATCTTACATCGAAATAAAGGGAAACATGGCTGTTTGGCGTATAGGTCCATTTGGCCCGCATTGTATAAAGGCTATGAGTTTCTAGATACTTACATGGGATGTGCCACACCGCTTCATTTATGAATGAAAGACGAAGACCTAAATCATGAAATTTTAGTGCAAAAGATGCCTACAATTAGTCCGGACAATAAAGTCAGTTTCTCGTCCTTTAGCCAACTAGTGTATTGTTATTGGATGTTGTGTCACAAGATTTTCAAGGTTTCCGCCAAGATTATGTGGGTGTAATGAAATCATGATGATTTAGTTAAAACATTACTTCGAATAAAATGACAAGGTAATTTTCCTTTTGTTAAATTAAAATGGCAAGATCCTGCTTTTGTTTTTTGATACTTTGGAATAATAATACTGTAATAGTAGCTTGGCAAAGTACAATGATTGAAGTTTTAATCCTTAAACTTGGTTCTTATGTTAGGCCATGCTATTTATACAAGGTAAACCAAAACATACTAACTAAATTCATCAACATCGAATCCTAATTAAAGAATGATGGTAAAGCTCCATTCATTTTGCAATATCTCATGACCTTTTAAGTTGGATTACTTTCCTAGTTCTCATCTCTCATACCATAAATATTTCAGATAATTCAGAACATAAATACATTATCCATAAAGTCAAAAACATCAGGATTTGATCTCTTGTGTTTGAATTTTAACTAAAGAAGTGTTATTTCAACCTTAACATTACGTAAACAGTTACACCGAGACATAATAATAGAAGGTACTAAGAAATAATTATGCATGACAAACTATGAAGCTTATTTGTTAATCTGTATTTACCGGTCTAGATCACTTCTATCCGGATTCCAGACCGTCCATTATGAACAAACACTTGCTATTGTGAATATGAGATTGTTAAACGGCAATAGGACCATTGGATTCCATGTATTCAATATTGCATTGTCCTATGCACTTTATTTTGTACTTCGTTCTTGTAATTTCTTTGAAATATTTATTACTTGACCCATATTTATAAATATAGTGACATTGTTGTGAGACCATCTCGGCTACCACATAGATCTTTGGAGGATCCATAGTATGAACTAATTGTTGGATCCTCATGCCACTCATCATGACCAAAAATCACACATATTTGTGTTGCGGTATTCTTTTATCTTTGGTTGCCATTGGGGAAATAGTTTGTTCGGCATGTGAGGATTCGGGAGATGCAAATATACTACAGGATCCCAAGAGGCACTTTGGCATGACGACTAGGACACTGACCGGATTCCTATCACTATAAAGTGTCGGATTGGTTACTCTGTAGTACGATGAATCTGCATGTTTGATTGGAGAACGACTATGCATCTCATCCTAATGTCGACCTTATAATGCAACACGATGGCATGGAACCTCATCCAAATAGTTAATATATTTTACTTGTCTAGAACTATGGAGAATTGGATGGTGACTAGATAAGATGAACTTGGTGGAAGTAAGATGACGGTCTAGAACTATTCCGATCATTTCAGTTGTTCTTGATCGAGATGATACCCAAAGATTGAATACTTCAATAATACTATTACAAAGACTAGTATTAGGGGGACTATTATTATAGGGACCTTTATGGTACACCCATTTATATATGGGTAGTGCTACTTGTTAGGACAGTTATTTGATCAACTATGTTTACTTATGTTTGGAAAAATAGATGACATGTACAAATGCCACCACGACATCATTTCTCGCTGCCACTCATGGGATTCGTTGATTTGTTTTCACTGGAAAATGCACTAGTGCCATGGAGTACCATCGAAAATGTCAGTATTATGTGCACATACTAGTGGTGTGGTGATCCCATGCCACTATTGTGTGTTATCTGTAGTGTGTGACGACCATCACACCACTAGTATGTGTATTACTAGTGTTGTGTTCCAACCACGCCAGACGTAATACTTACCATGGGCGCCATATTAGTAGTGTGTCCAAAACACTTCACTAACACCAATTTTGCCACACTACTAGTAGTCTATTCTCTACTAGTGCATTGCACTCTGTCAAGGAGTTGGGTAGCATATTGACAAGGTTGGCGACGCAATTGCACCTATCGAAGCAGCTTCCATACTTCCCCTTGGACATGGAACACATTGTGACACAATTCTGAATGTTAGCATAAGAACTTCAAATTATTGGTAAGTATTAGAGTTTTACAGACTTAGCCGAACCAAGGAAAAAAGAAAACAACAAAAGCAAAAACAAAAAAACAGCAAAACACAAAACAACATCAAAATTAGCTCGCGTCGTGACCCGGCAGGAGGCATGCCTCAACCTAGGTCTAACAAGATTGAGGCCCCAACCATATTTCAAAGAATGTCTTCATCGCATATCCGCCTGAAAAGCGCAACGATAGAAGGGCCTTCTCGCTTAAAAATTCATCGGCTGCTCTCTCACTATAGTTCCTAGGAAGCAAGCATGAGAAAGGAATGAGCACCTTTTCTGTGCACACCAGACATGTGCGTGTCACAAAGTTGAAGCCACCCACGGCTAGACGAGGCGCCAACCCAAGAATTAGGTGCTAGCGAACGAAGGCGGGCATGCTAGGCTAACAGAGACCAAACCTCTTGCAAGACCGGAAAATCTACTGACGTTGTGATATATGTTTCAACAATTCCTGGTTTTAGTTTGGTTATCGTCTTGGTGAGGAGAATGACGAAACTTGATAAAAGTCATTGCTTATTTATTTTAGAGGATTTCATGGCTGAAATATATAACGCGTTGTTAAGTTCGCCAAGTAAAGCAAACAATTCAAAGCTAGCTCCTCTAGGTTTAGTGACTGGCGATCATGTTGCTATGCCAGATTGTCCACTGATCAAAAGATTGCAAGACAAACCAAGAGCTTCCTGGACTGTTAAAACCAATGACACAACAAACATAACATGGGGAACAACCAAACTTCAAAAAGACACAAACCAGACATGCTGATAAACAGAAGCCAACACAAAAAGGAGAAATAAAAGCTAGAAAAAAACAAAGAAAAAACAAAACAAACTTGAGGGCATCAGTGCAGTTTCTTGCCTCACGAGATGACAATAAACTAGGAACTTGAATTATCAAAATCCAAAAGAATCACCAAAAGGGGATAGAAAATGCAAAGCATTGCGTTGGGAACTTTAGAACAAGAACAGAATAACAAAGAGATATGCGGACACAATATAATTTCACATTTTTATCAAAGAGGTTGATGACTCTGGCCTCTCCATCAATCAATACACACATTCATATATTATTGATTATTCTATAATGCAAAGCAAATCCAACCATTGGTGTCGAACAATTCTGTAAAAACAAAGAAAAATTGAGGGCCCCAAAAATCGATTAGCATCGCGACAGTATCTCCAAATACCTATCGCAAATCATATGAAAAAATAACGGTATAATGAAGTGCACTACTCATAGACAAAGCCTTAGGATTCACTTATTCGTTTGTCGCGGTTCATCCGAAGTTGTTGAATCATAGAAGAAGCTTGTAAACAAAGGTAATGTAAAACAAGAGCACATACGAGAACAACAGATACACAGCCATACCAGACAAGGAAACACAGGCAACATCATTAGAGCACACCGAAGGCACATGGAGCTTACTGTCAACCGTGGTGTGTCTAAGCACCAAATGAAGTGAGGCACTAAGAGGACATGGTTTATAATTTCTACATGCTTTGTCTCTATGCTCATACGATGTCAAGTAATTACAGTAGTGTAAAGCTACCGCATGTATTAATGTTTTTTTTGTACAAGAGGATTTTACAAAGAAGTGCCGTACAAAGAGCTAACCAAACGATATCAGATAGATCACCCTAACTTTTGGTCCATGACCTTTTTGAACATACTTTGGTTCAAGACTTCAAGTCTTAATTGCAATGGAATATATATACACAAAACCTGATAACTCAGAAAGAAACATAAGTAATGAGTACTATTTAGGAAGAATTGATACTTCCCTATATACTCATGTTCTTCTGACCCTCTGTTTAATCACAGCCCATCATTCCATGTATTTTGATAACAATCTGAGAAAGACCTACCCTAGCACCCCTGATAACTCACAAAGAGCTAACCTAACGATATCAGATAAGTCACCCAAATTTTTGGTCCATGACCTTCAGCATACGTTTGGTTCAAGTCTTAACTGCAATAGAATATATATACACAAACTTGATAACTTAGAAAGAAATATAAGTAATGAATATTTAAGAAGTGTTGATACTTCCCTATATACTTATGTTCTCCTAACCCTCCGTTTAATCATAGACCGTCATTTCGTGTATTTATAACAAACTGAGGAAGACCTAGCCTAGCACCCCGCTCGGCCTCTCTGTCTAGCTCATCCTATATATTCCCTATTTCCGATAGTAAGAGATATGAAAAATCAATTGAGGTTTAGTGGTAGCTGGTTCTTCTTCTTCTCAACTATGTACAACTTCTAATACTGTATAAAAGATTGTATGCATCATTTCGATGCATAGTCCGGGGGTTTGAATCTCCTTTTTTTAAAAGTACGAATACATAGAGAAAATTGCTCTCTTCGATCTCTTTTCTATTCATTACCTAGGCGCATGAGGTATCAGGACAAAAGAAGGTGGAGAGCTAGCCCTTGCTCGAAGATGCAGCAAGAGCAGACATGACCCTGAAATACACACATTCTTTTTTTTTAAAGGAAATACACACATTTATCTACCCTTATCCAGCCATATTATATGTTCTCTTCATGTACTCCATCACATAAAGAGTAATTTTAGAGTCGCAAGTTGACCTCAGATAGTATAACATTCACATTGCTAGTGTGTCTTGCTTAGAAGAATTAATGTGAGTGAAAGTTCTTTGTTAAACTTTCATTGTTATGTTTTTTTTTTTTTAGAATTGGATCTTTATAATTGCTTGACTTGATTACGGTAGTTCTACAGAATTTACGTTTCTCTTACTTCCATAGAGATGTGAGTTTACACAACCTCCCTTCCCTTCCCAATGTCTTTTTATGATGTAAGTTTTTTAGGGTCCATTGTTCATCTTTTTTCTCCCGCCCGCAATCTCATCAACCTAGCCGTCCTCTGGGATGTTAGCTATCCGTCAAGAGGTGACAACTAGAAATGCTGGTGTTTGTCATGGTTTAATTGACGCGGGTGTTTGCTCATGGTTTACACCTACTATGCAGAGTATATAGTTAGACTTAGATAGAGTGAATAAATTGTGAGCAATGACATGTGTGTATTAGTTGTATAAAGTTGACTAATGTGAGTGTACAATTTTATTTGATCGGCCATCATAGTTGCCATGTAACCCTTGAGATACTCATAGATGTGGAAACAATTTGAAGTTGGGACAATGAAATCACTCTGACAGGAACTTTTTCATGATTAGCAAATTTTCTATGCAGCATATCATTGAAGGCGTAAGGATCCTTATCATTTATTGATGTTCATCTATTTTTTTTCTGAACCCAGGAGAGCCGCATGTATTATAAGTGAGACGATGAACCGTAAAAATCCATAGTACAAACGACCCTAGTACATTACAAAGGAGCTACCAGAAACAAGCAGGTGCCGAAGAAAGTGAAGAAAATGAACAACCAGTGGAAATGTAAACGACTATAGCAGCAACAACGGAACAACACTAGATGCCCGACTCAGCATTGTTGCCAGTCGAGTGGGGGGCGGTTCACGTGGACCAACAACCGGGTTGACCCGGTCCGGAGCATGTTGGATAGGGTCCTGGTCTCGGTTGATTGGGAGCTTGCCTATCCTCTGTGCTCGCTGCGGGCGATTACGAGGATCGGGTCGGATCACTGCCCACTCCTGCTCTCCACTGGAGGGGGGTCGCCCCCGCGACTGAATCGTTTCCACTTTGAGAACTTTTGGCTACAACAGCCCGGGTTCGTGGAGATGGTTCAATCCAAATGGAAGGCGGCCGCGACCTCAGTTCCCCAGGTGCGCTCGGCCATAGACGTTTGGCACTTTTGTGCGATGATGGCCCGCCAGTTCATGCGGGGGTGGGGTGCTAACTTGGGGGCGGACTTGAGACGCGGGAAAGGTGGTCTCATAACCGCCCTAGAGGCCCTAGACCGGGAGGCTGACACCGGGGGCTTATCGGTTGAGGACTGGCTCCAGCGATATGCGCTTGAAGACTCCTTAATGGAGATTTTTCGAGGCGAGGAAACGTTTTGGCGATAGCGGAGTCGGCAGAACTAGCTCCTCAAGGGGGATGCGAACACAGCTTACTTCCATGCCATTGCGAATGGTCGTCGTAGGAAGTGCTCGATCCCTTGCCTCTGGGCGGAGGAGAATCTTCTGGAGAGTGCCAGGGATATCTCCACCCATATGTATTCCTTCTGTAAGGAATTATTCACGGCAGCACCCCGTACAGGGGTGGCATTGGCTGCGAACTTCTGGCCAGTTGGGCCATGGTCTCTGATGATGAGAATGCGGGTCTCACGCTCCCATTCCTGCCCGCGGAGGTTCTCCTGGCCATCACGGAGATGAAGCCTAACTCGGCTCCTAGTCCCGATGGCCTCCCGTTTGTCTTCTTCCAGAGGTTCTGGGAGAAGATACAGGGGGCCATTATGCCTATGTTTCAGGAACTCTATGTTGGGACCCTCGTGATGGCCTGGCTGAACTTTGGTGTTATTACCCTGATCCCCAAGATTGTGGGGGCCACGGATATTCCCTAGTTCCGCCCTATCACCGTTATAAATGTGATCCAGCGGATCATATCCAAGGTGTGCGCGCGCAGGCTTGCTCCAATTATGGAGCGCTTGACGCATCCATACCAGTTTGCCTTCCTGAAAGGGAGATATATTCACGACGGGATCCTGGCTCTTCATGAAATTATTCATGAGGTCAAAGTGAGTCACCAGTGGGGTGTCTTCTTGAAGATCGACTTTCAGAAGGCCTATGATAGGTTAGACTGGGCCTTCCTCCGCCAGGTCCTCCAGCGTCGTGGGGTGGATGATCGCATGATAGGTTGGATCATGCAGATCGTCATGAGCGGGAACACAGCTATAAACATAAATGGGGAGGTGGGTCCCTATTTCAAACCCTCCTGTGGGGTTCGTCAGGGGGATCCTGAAAGATGACGGGGGCCATTGGCTACAGTTGATTAAGGCGAAGGATTTGCGGGGCCGGCCGCTGCTGGCTTGCGAACGTCGGGAGGGCTCTCAGTTTTGGAGAGCCATCCAGGATATCAAGCCAGCTATCCAGAAAGGGTTGTCTATTTCCATAGGCGATGGAAGGGATACCCTATTCTGGCTCGACCCCTGGCTCAGCCATCTCCCTCTGCGTCACGAGTTTCCCGAGTTATTTGCGATCTGCGCTGACCCCACTATCCTGGTTGGGGAGGCTTTCCACGGTGGGTCGTGACAGGTGGCTTTCCGGAGGAACCTAGGGGAGGCCGAGCTGGCTTCTTGGGAGGGTCTGAGGGACAGTCTACCGATATCTCTGGCGCAATCCCCGGACTCCCATGCTTGGCGCCTCACCCCTTCGGGGTTCTTTTCGGTGGGCTCGGCTTACAGGGCCCTATTTAGAGGGCCCGAGAGGCCATGAGTCTCACCACTGTGGAAGGCCCCCTACCTCTGAAGATCAAAATTTTTGTTTGGCAGTTATTGCGTGACCGGCTTCCCTCGGGTGTGGAGGTGGATGACTGACGGCAGGGGTAATGGCCTTTTCCGTTATGTGGTCCCGAAGCAGGCACATCTTCTTCTCGTGCCACGCTTTCGTTTCCTTTGGAACTTTGTTCACGAGGCCACAGGGCTGAGTGAACCTCAGACCTTGGGGAGTTCCTAGAGGCCGCCGCAAACCATACTGGGAGGAGGAGGCGCCTCTTCTGGTTGGTGTTTGCGGCAATGACCTGGGCTTTATGGAATATTAGGAACACGATGGTCATTGAGCGTATTTTTCTTCGGTGGGCTTCTGACTCGACCTTCACCTTTCTGGCTTTCTTGCAGCAGTGGTACCCACTGTGTAGACAGCGCGAGAGGGCGTGGCTGGACGAGATGTTGGAGAACCTGATTGCGGCGGCTCGCCGGCTTGCTACTTCGTCTGGGCCCTAAGGGCCCTTCCGGATGGTGGTTTTATCTTGCTTTAGCTGTCTGTGTGTGTGTTGGTTGGCATGCGCTGGACTTAGGCTATGCCTGGTCCGGCAGAGGTTGTGACCGTGTGTGTGACGGCTGTGTGTGAACTTCTGTGTGATATGGTTGTATGGTTGTTGCTTTATTTATAAAGCTGGGCGTCAGCCTGTTTCGAGAGCACTGTTGCCAGAACTGACCTTACGAAAGGGAAGAACGAACCTCTGAGCGGCATCTGTTTTAGAGGAGTTTTAATTTGTTCGATGATACTCTGGATCGGCTTGTATATGTTGTCAAAAAACACTTCTGTTCCTCTCATGCCAAATCGACCAGACGGCCAAGATGAAGATGGACCTGAAGCTTCTCCTGTCAATCTTCTGCAGTCTTCTTTCTACTGATAATCTCCAAGATTTCCGAGAAGAAGAGGTGAGTGGCATTACCTGGGACTTCTTTCTACTTATAATCTCCAAGATTTCAGAGAAGAAGAGGTGAGTGGCATTGCCTGGGATGTCTTCTTTATACTGATGATCACCAAGATTTCAGCGAACAAGAGGTGAGTGGCATTACCTAGGGCAGTCCCACCCAATTCAGGATATGGGTGGAATCGAGCCGAGCTGAGCCGGCTCGTGGCTCGGCTCGGTCGGGCTTAGGAAATTTCGAGCCGAGTCAGACTCGGCTTGTCACACAAATTAACCCAGAAAATGAGCTCGCGGCTCGCTCGTATGCCTCGACGAGCCAAACGCCCCAAGCGACGCAAAGACCAAAAAATCTTCGATTTCAACGTCTCTCGGAACTCTCACCCGTCCCTCATACTACAGTCCGTGCGCCGCCAGCTAAGCTGGCCGACACCACCGCGAGCCTCCTCCTCTTCCCATGGTTCCCCTAGCCCCTACTGCTCCAACCGAACTAGATGCCTGCGAACACATGCTGTCCTCGTTCATCTAGGGATATCAGAGGCCGCCGCCCACCGCCCGTCAGCCCTCCACCGCCATCGGCTGGCCCTCTCCTTCAGGATAGTAGTCCGTATGTTGCTACAAATTGTCAGGATTGGTGGTAATCATCAAACAAGCATAAGAAGGTGTGATCGTCTAGATGCAATCATCAAGCGAGGATTGTTGGCAACCATCAAGCGACGCACAACACAGTTTCATTTTCATTTCCCAGGTTACAGGCATTTTGTCTTGGATGCCAAGCGAAGAACTGGCCACTAGTCCAGCTGTTGTTCGCACAGCGTGCACTTCAGCTGAACTCCATTTAAAAACATGACACAACCAAGATAATCAGTGACCAGGCCTTTATTCAGGTTTAACTGACGCAAACCAGCCATGCTGGTAAACATTAGCCAAAAACAGAACAATCATAAGAATTAGTAGTACTAGTATACTAGCAAATGCTAGAGTAAATAAATAGAGAAAGTCAAAAGCTCATGCTGTCGATGGAAACAAATCAGATTCTTACCGTATATCACAGCTCATCCTAAGCACAAACCATTAGGATTCAATGTTAAAATATCAAAAATCCAAAACAACACACCAGAAGAAGATAGACTGCAAACCAATGCATCAGGAACTACTGACGAGAACACAGCAGCAAAGAGATAATCAGACACAAATAGAATTTGACATAAGTTCAGGGTTCACTTATTCATTCATCACGGTTCATCGAAAGCTGCTTCACCACAGCAGAAGTTTGTAGACACAGGTAACATCACACTAGGAACACAATAGGGCAGGAGCAAATACACGACCAGACCGACACACCAAAGGAGACCAGACTTGTGAACCCAGAGAAAGAACCAACTCCTTACTGGCCACCACGGAGGCGAAGCACCAGGTGAAGGGTTGACTCCTTCTGGATGTTGTAGTCCGCCAGGGTACGGCCATCCTCCAGCTGCTTACCAGCAAAGATCAGACGCTGCTGGTCCGGGGGAATGCCCTCCTTGTCCTGGATCTTGGCCTTCACATTGTCAATGGTGTCAGACGACTCGACCTCCAGGGTGATAGTCTTGCCGGTGAGGGTCTTGACAAAGATCTGCATGCCACCACGGAGACGGAGCACCAGGTGGAGGGTGGACTCCTTCTGGATGTTGTAGTCAGCAAGGGTGCGGCCGTCCTCGAGCTGCTTGCCAGCAAAGATGAGGCGCTGCTGGTCCGGAGGGATGCCCTCCTTGTCCTGGATCTTGGCCTTGACGTTGTCGATGGTGTCAGAGGACTCCACCTCAAGGGTGATGGTCTTGCCGGTGAGGGTCTTCACGAAGATCTGCATGCCTCCACGGAGACGGAGGACAAGGTGGAGGGTGGACTCCTTCTGGATGTTGTAGTCAGCGAGGGTGCGGCCGTCCTCTAGCTGCTTGCCGGCAAAGATGAGGCGCTGCTGGTCCGGGGGGATGCCCTCCTTGTCCTGGATCTTGGCCTTCACGTTGTCGATGGTGTCAGAAGACTCCACCTCGAGGGTGATGGTCTTGCCAGTGAGGGTCTTCACGAAGATCTGCATCTGTACATACAAAGGAGAGCAGAGTTAAGGCACAGTAAATGGAAACAAGCAATACATGTACCACAGGCCATGGTCCAAGAGATAGGCAACTCATACACAAGTAACGAACAAGCAACTCATGCAGCCAAGTTTAGCAAATTCAAGTACTAGCAGACTAGCAGTCCTATGCTCCAGTAGGCAACAAACTAGGTGAGTCTAGATGAATCAATAATAATATCATCAAGCACACAATGATTTGCAGAGTATAACCATTGGATAAGCTTAGGTAAATTCCAGGCATATCACTTCACAGATCAGGGATAGGCGCTATAGGGCACAAAGCGGGAGCGCTACAAAATTAGATATCCACAAAAAACACTGCCACGATTTTAGCTCCAGCCGATCAGAATCAGCCAGTGACACCCAGACAGCAGAGATTTCTCTACAACCGAGTAGAATCAGCAAACTACATCTAGGACATCTAGACAGATAAACAGAACCACCACCCACCGCAGCTCTACTGCAAACTACTAAGCTATCGAGGATTCTAGATAAAGGATGGAAGAAGCGACTCATACAACCAGGTTTTAGCAAAGCTCTATCAGTTATATGCTTTACTAGGCAACAAGCTAGGTGGGTCTAGATGAATCAACAATAATATCGTCAAGCACACAAGATTTGGAGAATGGAGAGTATAACCGTTGCATAAGCTTAGGTAAATTCCAGGGGTATTACTTCACAGATCAAGTATAGGCGCTACACGGCACACAGCGAGAGCGCTAAGAAATTAGAAAACCAAGAATACTGCCACGATTTTAGTTCCAACTGCTCGGAACCAGCCAACGATATCCAGACAGCGGAGATTTAGCTCCAACCAAGAGGAATCAGCTAACTACACCTAGACAGACGAACAGGACCAACAGCAATCGAGCCTCAAATCGGCAGATCTATAGAGTAATGGAGGAGGAGGACGAGAGCGGCTTCGCTTCGATTGCTTCCGTGAGATCGGGGAGAGGACTGGATTGGATCTGTGTGGAGAGGAGACGGGAGGCTGTGGGAATTTATAGGCGGCTCCGGTGGGAGAGCGTGGGGAGGAAGAGTCCCGCGAGGCTACGGCACGGGGTGACGACGACCGACGGGGCCGAATAGGAGGAGGAGAGGCGGTTGCGGAGTGGAGTTTTTTATTTTTTTGAGAACACGGAGTGGAGTTAGGAGTCCGTCCCCGTCCTACCACGAAATTGCGGTGAAAGGGGCAGCCGGAGATGCAGACGTGCAGCGAAACATGGTTCGGCTCAATTTATTCATGGAAAAATCTAACGTGACGCGTCGTATGTCTGTCTTTTCCGTACCGCGGCATTGCTAAGATTAGCAAAACACATCACGCGTGTCCTCTTATCCCTTATATGTTTATTTTCTGGTGGGCTTCTCCTGGCCACAAAAATCTCAACCACGATAGACCACCACAGGAGCTCCCCGTGCGAAGAGTCCAAAGAGCGTTGGAAGAAGAACGAGGTGAGGCTGGTTTCGCCGCCGCCGAGCACGCTGGGGGAGGCGCCGTGACGAGGAGGTAGGGAAACCCCTAAACCGGAGAGGCGCGAGGAGGATGTCTCCGCCGCCGAGCACGCCTCTAGGAGCCGCCCAGTGAGCCTTGCAGGCGCCGCCACTCGGCCAGCGCCGAGCCAAGGAGGTTGGCCGTCACGCAGCCTCCCGAGGAGGCCGACAAGCTCAAGGCGAGCCACGCTCGGGGCCTTGGCTCGGGACCACAATTCCTCCCTCTCTCTCACATAGAAGTTCTCCTTCTTCCTCTCAAACCACCACGCGAGGCAACCAAGTGAATTTTATCTGGAAATCAGATAATCTGGCAAGTATTTTTTAGAGATTTCTGAGGATTTTACCTTTGGGTTAACTGGCAACCAAGTGTAATTAATCTGGCTACCATGCCTGGTTAATCCGGCAAATATATCTGTTTTACATTTTCTTTGATGACTTCACCTTGGTTAAATCTTTGCAACCAAGCGGAACTTATCTTGGCCGTCGTTCATAGTTAATCTGGCAAATTTATTTTTTTACTATTTTCTTAATTTATTACCTTTGTTAAATCCTGGAAATCAAGTGTAATTAATGTGGCAGTCATTTTTAGTTAACCTGGAAATTATACCATTTTTGCAAATTCTTTGATGGCTTCACAATTTCTAGCTAGCCGGTGCGAAGTGGTCATTCATAAGGAGTACTACTTTCTTTAGTAAATATAAATGTTTTTTTCTTGTCATGATGAGAAAGCTAGCTGCAGCCTAGGACAAGCTTTTGACATGTCGATGATGTACAGGGGTAACGAAAAATGTGGCTTTGGACTTTTGTGTACTAGCTGCATGTTTGAGTAGTTTGCAGTATTTGCATGCTAGCTCTGAAGACAGAACACTCGACGGGAAATAACCAAAGCAGCGAATTGTCAGCGGCCGCCGCACGCCGGTGTAAATATGCGGCGCCGCACATTAGCACAACCTTTTATTCATATACTCGCTCCGGCCCATATTAATTGACTCAAATTTGTCTAAATTTAAATGAATCTAGACACTATTTAGTATATAGATTCATCTAAATTTTGACAAATCGAAGTCAATTAATATGGGCCGGAGGGAGTATCTAATTTAGGGTTTGGTTGTGTCGGTCTGGACGCGCACGGATAGTGTGGACGCCGTGCCAATTCGCGACATAGGCCCATATGTAAGAGAGACATTAGTATTTAACGATATTCTTTCATTAGATTAAGCCTGTCAGTTATAAAAAGGCCATTCAGACTAATTAGAGGGGTTGCTATTGCTACTGCTGATGTGGCTACTGCCGAAGGAGCACGGCGCGGCGGCTACTCGCCGCCGTTTTCACGGCCACAGGCCCCGTCGATCGCCGCCCTAGCTTTCTAGATGGCTCGCTGCTAGACGCGATCGCGGATACGGTCGCGAGCTGCAGCCTTGCCCTCCAGCTTCTGCCGTTCCTCCGTCGCCTGGGCCGCCTGGGCCTTGTCCATCTCGGCGGCCTAGTGGTTCCTCATCTCCTGTTGGGCGAGCACCTCCGCCAGAGAAGGAGCCGGAGCCGAAGCACCATTGGGGCCGAAGCCCAGCTCCAGTGCTAGCTGCACGGGGACGGCGAGCGGAGCCTCCAGTTGGTCCACCTCCTCCCCCTCCTCGTCGCCGTCCACCCCTCCGTGGCATCGGTGTCGACGAGACCCCACGTGGTCGCCGCCTCAGCGGCCAGAGCCGCGCTCCTCCTCCGCCGCCGAGTCGGAGACGTGCTCGTGCCGCGTCTCTTCCGCGTCGTTGCGTGTTTTGACGGCCTGGCGGATCTCACGGATGGCGGACTTGGTGGCCTCCTTGGCCACCTCGTTGATACGTCCAAAACATATCTACTTTCTCGAACACTTTGCTATTGTTTCTCCTCTAAACTTGTGTGATTTGGATACAACTAACACGGATTGACGCTGAAAACAGCAGAATTATCTTGGTGTCTTATTTTTATGCAGAAAATCAACTATCAGGAAAAATCCCGGAAATATGCCAAAAACTATATTTCACCAGAAGATCCACTAAGCCAGAAGGAGAAACGGGGAGGGCACAGGGGCCCACCCATCTGTGAGCCCACCACCGACCGCTCTGGAGGTGCAGCCTCCCAGCCTCGGCCTCCCTCTGCGCGCCTATAAGTTGCCTTTCGACCTAAAAACAAGGGAGGTTTCGATAGTTTTCCAGAAAGAGTTCCGCTCCATCGCCGCCACCAGAAACCAAGATTCGGATCCAGAAACTCCGTTCTGGCACCCTGCCGAGACGGGGAATTTTGAGAGGATCATTACCATCGTCATCACCAACGCATCTCCATCAACCACCGATGTTTCCCTCATCGATGAGTGAGTAATCCCTCGTAGTAGGCTTGGGGATGGTAGGGTTTGGATGAGTTCTATCATGTACTCGAATATGATTGTTAGGGCATAGTGCCTAGTATCTCTTGTGCTATTTGACTTTGTTGCAACTTGTTATGCTTAATGCTTATCACTAGGGCCCGAGTGCCATGATCTCATATCTGAACCTATTATTGAATCATTATGATAGTATTGTTTGTGATCTTATCTGCAAGTTGTATACACATATCACTGTCCGGATCCAAAGGCCCCAAAGTGATAAGAATTGGGACAACCGGAGGGGATGGTTGTGGTGTGAGGATCACATGTGTTCATGAGTGTTAATGCTTTGCTCCGGTGCTCTATTAAAAGGAGCACCTTAATTCCCAGTAGTTCCCTAGAGGCCCCGCTGCCACGGGCTGGCTGGACAGAAGATGTTGTGCAAGTTCTCATTGCGAGCACGTATGACTATATTTGTGTAACACCCTCGGAATCGGCCCTATGCAAGTTTTAGCGAAATCCGCCAAACCCGCATAGAAACGATTCAAAGGTGCCCACCAGGCACTTTCGAGCGGGTGGAAAACGAAGTAATAACATTACACAACAGTCCTCGATGGGAGCCACAGAACAGATATATAAAAAAACACGACTCCATGAGTCAAGAATACAGATATACAGAACAAAGATCCAAATCACCTTGAAACGATAGAGCGTCCAGCTACGGACAAGATGCAAATGGGGCTAAGAGCCCTGAAGAATAACCAATGGCGTCCATAACCACCGCGAGGCCAAGCGGAAGGGTAACCACGCTAACGACGCCGATCTCAAAACCTGCTTAAACAAAGGGGTGCCGAAAAGGGAAAAGGAAAAAGGAGAGCGGTTAGTCTTGAGGCGATGCAGCGAGGCTAGAATCGCGGTCCTCGCCTACATAGGTATGGTGGTGAGCGGCAAGGCATGCACTAAACAACCTATAGAGACTCGATACAATGGCGGCTCTCGGAGAGGGGTAAGAAAGACCTATTCGGAACCAACCTGATTCTAACGCAACAAACCCATCACGGTATTTCCCTCGAGACCAAACGAGGAAGTCAACGAGGAACTCACACGGTTGGCAGTTTAGTTATTCGATTATCGTTGCAGCAATTACTAGTCAGGTATAGATAGTCATCCTGATATAATAAGCAGTGGGCCGTTTTAGTTAACCATTCCGTTATAGTTGCAACACTTACTAGTCAGATACAATTAGCATGAGATGTCCCAAAACCCAGCAGTTGTTGGTACTTTTATTTAGCCATTCGTTGTAGTGAAGCTAATTACTAGTCATATCGGATACAAGTCAAATTATAGCAGTAAACTTTAGTTATAATTGTCTATGATCAAGCATTGTGCTCCAAGTCGTCCATAACCGCGGACACGGCTTTTCGAAAAGATTAAACCCTGCAGGGGTGCACCAAAGTATCCACACTTGACCATTTTGCGGATCAGTTAACATACACCCATCGGTATGTCGGCGGGGCCTAAGTCATGACGTTTCCAGACCCAAAGCAAGCACGGGGGGCCACCCCGCTAAGTCTACCCGCAACAAAGTCGGCCGGGCTCCGAGACGGACTCAGGGTTTGGGTAGACGGCTGTGAACGACTGGGAACCCAAAACTGGGCTTGTCGACACCGCGAAAACGTGTCCCGATCCTAAACAGTACAGGTGCTATCCATCGCACAATTTAAATAAAGCAGTAAGGCATGGCATAAGTACAGGATAGTAAATAAAACCTCAAACTAGTTTGTGGCCCCCAGTACAATACTTTGAAATCAGGTACTAATCGATTGGGGGCCATATCTCCCCACCTATGGTGTAACACCCTCAGAATCGGACCTATGCAAGTTTGAGCAAAATTCGCCAAACCCGCATAGAAACGATTCAAAGGTGCCCACCAGGCACTTTCGTGCGGGTGGAAAACGAAGTAATAACATTACACAACAGTCCCCGATGGGACCCACAGAACAGATATATATAATAGCGACTCCAGGAGTCAAGAATACATATATACGGTACAAAGATCCAAATCACCTTTAAAACGATATAGCGTCCGTCTACGGACAAGATGCAAATGGGGCTAAGAGCCCTGAAGAATAACCGATGGCGTCCATAACCCTGCCCAGGCCAAGCCGGAAGGGTAACCACCTAGCGTCGATCTCAAACTGCTTAAACAAAAGGGGTGCCGACAAAGGGCAAAGGAAAAGAAGGGCGTCGATCTTGAGGCGGTGCAGCGAGGCTAGAATTCGGCGGTCCTCGCCTACATAGGTATGGTGGACTGAGTGGCAGCGGCAGCATGCACTAAACAACCTATAGAGACTCGAAACAACTGGCGGTTATCAGAGAGGGATAAGAATGACCTATTCGGATCCAACTTGAAGCTAACACCAAACAAACCCACCCTGGTGTTTCCCCCTCGAGCCCAAACGAGGAAGTCAACCGAGGAACTCACGCAGTTGGCAGTTTTATGTATTCAGTTATCGTTGCAGCAATTACTAGTCAGGTTTAGATAATCATCCTGATAAAATAAGCAGTGGGCACTTTTAGTTAACCATTCCGTTATAGTTGCAACAAATACTAATCAGATACAGGTAGCATGAGATAAACCCATAACCCAGCAGTCGTTGGTACTTTTATTCAGCCATTCCGTTGTAGTTGCAATACTTACTAGTCAGGTACACCTCCAAACAAGCAATTGTGGGCAGTATTATTTAGCCATTCCATTATAGTGAAGCTGGTTACTAGTCATTATAAGTCAAATTTACAGCAATAAACTTTAGTTATGCTTGTCTATGATCGAGATACTGTGCTCCAAGTCGTCCATATTCGCGGACACGGCTTTCAGAAAGTTTTACCCGGCCGGGGTGCACCAATAGCAACACACGCTCGATCAACCTCGGAAAAACCAACTCAAAACCCAACGAGGCTTTCACGGTGAACAATCAGATTGAGAAATATTTGGGGCCACCCCATTGAGTAGATCATAGCGGAGTAAGCAAGCTCGAGACGGACTCAAGGTTTGCGACAATGGTGTAAAATTGGGAACCGAAAGTGTGGCTGGGCTTGTCGATACCGCGAAAACATTACGCTTACCTAAGCGATGCAGTGTGCTCTCGCACAATTTAAATACATAAGTAGCATGGCATAAGTGCGGATCGTAAATAAAACCTCAAACTAGTTTGTGGCCCCAAGAAATAAGAATGAATCAAGCTCGGCTCGGGGGTCCCATATACCTCCGGATGTGGATAGCGATAAAATCAAGGAGCAGTATCAAGTACTCGGGGTCTTCACGGGACACAAGTGGGCGTTCGGAAACCAAATATTTTCTATCACCCACCGATGCCTGCTTATTTCAATTTTAGTTGTTAAACAGAAATTAAAGTGAACGATAAGTAAAACTATGATCATCTCCATCATCAACATGCGGCAATACATCAACAACTGTGGCATTGAGCGACAACATAGCACTTGAGCAGCGACTACGGCATAAGTCCAACTATCTACCAAACAACAGGTAATAGGATGTGTCCAAGGCAATATAGGGCTGCACGGTATATCACAGGTACGGAAACTAAAGCATCGCAACACAGATAGCAATAGATCAACAGGAGGGAATAAAGACTATAAAAGTAAGATAGGTAGAAAGGGGGAGATGCTCGCCTGAAAACATTGTCGAAGGGTTCAACCGAAGATCGGGGCGAAGCTCACATCAACTCAACGGCCTTATCCGCGAAGAACCAAACGCTAGAAGAAAACCGGATGCACTATTTATTACAACGGCAGAAGATCGGCATGATGCATGTATGATGTATGGCATGGCAAAGGTGCGATGCAATTAGGTCATATTAAGTGGAACTGGGGTCCCGACAATTAATTAGATGGTTCAAGTTATTTAGCTACCCCATATTTAAATGTTGTTATATCAAGGCAAGATGAGATACCGGTTCGCTACACAAGTTTAAATGAGGCCAATATAAGGCTAGATTTGCCCGCATATGGGTCCCATATTTAATTATTAGGTGATTCGGCACAAGGCCCCCAAACCACATGATATGCATGCGAGATGACAATTAAATATGCAACAATTCATATAGTTGACCATTTATAAAATAGGGTTCTCGGAGAGGGGTTCACACATTGAGGGGTCTCGACGATCTTGGGGTTCCGGGGTTCGAGGTTCGGTCTCAGGGTCTAGGGTTCGACGGGATCGGTCTCACGGGAACGTTCTCGGCAGCGGGGTAGATCTTGCCGCATCCGGGTTATCGGCGGCCTCGGCGTCCGGGAAGGAGAACTTGAGGGTCCAGCGTCTCGGTGTCCTCGGATCTGAGCGGGAGAACTTGTCGGGCCGGGTCCGGTCTTCGGGGTTCGGGAGGGAGAACTAGGCGTTCGGGTCGCGGCATCCTCGGGTCCGTGTGGACGATCATGGCGTTCCGAGGAGAAGATCTCGTCACTCCAGGAGATCTTGGGGTTCCTCGTCGACGGCCTTCGGGTACGGGGGTTTTGGCGGTGTTCGGGTTCGGATCCGGACAAGACCTTGGGGCACCATGTACATGTACATCCTTCGCATCCGTCGGCATCGAGCCGGTCTTGCCGTGAACTACCGTGTCTGAAGATCTTGATTTTTCCGTGGGTTCTGGCGTCCCTCTTGAGCATCGAGGATGTTGTCCAGTACACATGCCGCCATACTCGTCGATCTGGAGCTGGACCTGCCAGGAGAGCAGGACACGCTGAAGGAGGGTGTCGACGAAGACCGGCCCGACCGCGGGGTTCGGGCGCGAGGAAGCGGAGGGCCAGCGGCACCCGCACTTTCAGCGATGCGGGCTCGCACGGGAGGCGGAGAGGAACGCGACGCTGGCGGGCTGGGCGAGGCGAGGGCGTCAGCGAGGACGCAGCGTGGCGCTGGCCGGGAGCAGCTTCAGGTGAGGCGAGGACGGGCGGGCCAGCCGGCCGGAGGAGGCGTCTTGGGCGAGCTCTCGGCGGCCGGGCTTGCTGGCGGAAGGCGGGCGGGCTCGTGCGGCGGGGCGCGGAGATCGGAGGACGGCGGTAGCGGCGGCGTGGGGTCGGCGCGGCGTCTGTGGGGACTGGCGGGCCGGATCAGGAGGCGCGGGCGTGAGCAGCGGAGGTCAGGCGGAGGAGGGCGGGCGGTGGCGGCAGAGGCGGAGGGCAGGCGGAGGCGAGGCGGGAGTCTGAGGTGGAGGAGGAGGCTCATGAGCCGTGAGGCAGCTCGGGAGGAAGGCAGGGGCAGAGGCGGTGTGGTCGCGGCGACGCGCCAGAGGAGAGGAGAGGGAGGCGCCCGGTGGGGAGAGAGTTGGGAAGAGGAGGCGGTGTGAGGGAGGTGGGCGGACGTGGGGCGAGGCGGGTCCCACAGGCGAGGGAAGGGGTGGCGCGCGTGGGAGTGGGCTTGTGTGTGGCGGTGTGTGCTAGAGGCGGGTTGAGAGGGAGAGAGGTGGGGGCTGAGGTGGCAAGGGTGATTGGGTGAGGAGAGGGGAAGATGAGGTGGCGAGGTCCGATTGGCGAGTGATGTGGAGGGGGCTGGGTAGGTAATTGGGTAGGAATAGGATTAGAAGGGCGGGTTCAGCTGGACCGTTTTAAAAACAGGGGTGGTCGTTCGGGTCGGGTTGGCCCGGTCGACTGCCCCTACTAAAATAATTTAACTTTTTATGTAATTTGCGATAACTTTTGCAAGTGGTTTTTAGAAAAATAAAATATCCGGCAGCACCCGGGGTTTGGCGTTTGAATAAAGATGGGGCGTTTTAGAAAACAAAACGGGCCTTGCGAAATAGTTTTGGCAAACAATGCATGATGATGACGATGCAATGCACAAATTCAACGCGATTTTCTAGTAGTGGTTTTGCGGGATGCCACATATGGTTAGCGCGCTCGATCTCGGAACAGGTGTCAAGAACTCGGGGTCCTACGGGACACAAGTGGATGGTTAACAACCAAATAACATCTATTGCCCACCTGTGCCTCTGCTTACCTACTTCAATTTTAGTTGTTAAACAGTAATTAAAGTCTTGATCATCTCCAACAATAAACACACGGCAATATTCCAACAACTGTGGTACTTGACGACACTCAACAGCACTTGAGCCAGCGACTACGACGCGCGGGTCCAACTATCTACCAAACAACAGGTAATAGGATGTGTCCAAGGCAATATGAGGCTGCAAGGGATATCACGGGTACGAAATCTATAGCATCGCAACACAGATAGTAATAGATCAACAGGAGGGAATAAATACTATAAAAGTAAGATAGGTAGAAAGGGGGAGGTGCTCGCCTGAAAAACATTGCCGAAGGTTCATCCGAAGATCGGGGCGAAGCTCACATCAACTCAACGGCCTTATCCGCGAAGAAACAAAACGCTAGAATAAACACCGGATGCACTATTTAAGACAACGGCAGAAGATCGGGCATGATGCATGTATGATGCATGACATGGCATAGATGCGATGCGATTGGGCAATATTAAGTGGACCCGGGGTCCCGACAATTAATTAAATGGTTCAAGTTATTTAGGTACCCCGCAATTTAAATGTTGTTTGAACATGGCAAAAAATGACAACGGTTCGATGCACAAATTAAATGGGGCCAATATAAGACTAGATTTGCCCGCATATGGGCCCCATATTTAATTATATGGTGAATCGGCATAATGCCCCCAACCACATGAATATGCATGCGACATGAATGATTTAATGCAACAAGTTTATGTCATTTATAAAAATAGGGTCTCGAGGAAAAGGGTTCACACATTAGGGTTCGGCGAACTTGGGCTCCGAGGGGTTCGGGGTCGGTCTCAGGGTTCAGGGTTCGACGGGATCGAGGTCCAGATTCGAGATGGAGAACTTGGCGTTCCGGGAAGAAGGACTTGGTGTGCCGAGGGTTCGGTCTTCAAATCCCGGGAAGGATGTCTTGCGGTTTCCGTGAAGGCGGTCTTGACGCTCGGTGCCCGTGAAGTAGAACTTGTCGTCCGTCTCTTGTCAGTGGTGAACTTGGCCGATGGTCTTCGGGTCCGGGAAGAAGCACTTGGCGTTCCATGACGAAGTTCTTGGTCCGAGGTCATCGGTCCCCTCTCGATGATCTTGGGGTTTGCGGCTCCACTTTTGATGAAGATCTTGTTCTAATTGTCGGAGCCTTCGGAAGATCTTTTCGACATCATTGTTGCTCTTATGCAACGTCGTGTTCTCGTTCGCCGAAAAATCTCAATTGCGGCAACACATCAACACCATCTCATCGACTTCGCAGCCACAGTGGTACTTGCCGAGTTTAAACATCACCACCTCACTAGCATCACCAAAACGGCACTCGCCATCGCCACTAGAACGGATCAAACGCCCGAAGCGACCGGTCCAAGTCGGCCAAGACTATCCTTCAACGCTGCTTGGTGTCCAAGCACAAGCAGGACAAAGAGCCCCAAGGAGCTGGGCCAACGGGACTTGCTCAGTAGGGTCCAGGCCAAAGCGGGCGGGCGAGCCGAGCGGGAAGGCGAGCAGCCGGCGCCCATGTCCGGCAAGTGGCGATGGGCCAATGGCGACTGTCCTAGGGACATGGACGGAAGCCTCGGGCCCGACAGGAGGCGGCAGGGGCTCGATGTCAAGCAGCGAGCCCGCAAGGAGGCCATGCTCTAGCGACGGGCGCGCGGACGCGCAAGATGTGGTCGCGGGGTCGAGGTAGAGCCCGACGAGGTGGAGGAGAGGCCGGCGGCGGCGGAAGACGGGCGGGGCCGGAAGGCAGAGGGAGGTGAGGGGGCCCGTGGTGGCACGAGATGGTGGCGTCTGCGTCCTCGGGGAGGCGAGCAGCGGGCGAGTGGGCGGCCGCGCGAGGCGGAGGCGAGTCGGCCGGGCGGCTCGGGCGGGATCCGTGGGGAGAGGCAGAGCGGCGGCTCTGGCGGTTGGGAAAACGAGGCCGAGAGGAGGGACGGTGTGGCACGAGGAGGCGGCGGGTGGAGGAGGCGCCGGGAGGATGTGGTAGCAAGGCGAGAGGGAGGAGCTTGCGAGAAGAGGAGAAGAAGCGGAAGGGCGGCTCGCGTGAGACGTGGGGCTGAGGTGGGCGGAGGCAGGGTGGACGGTGAGGTGGTTGTCGGTGGGGGGTGGGGCCTGGGAAGGTGTGGTGTGCGTGGGTGAGGGTGTGAGTGGCTGCGGGTGGGGCCAGGTGGGGCGTGGGACCGAGGTGGCAGGGAGAGAAGGAGAGGGGCAGGCGGGTGCGCTGTGTGGGAGAGAGAAAGAGGGGTGTAGGTGGGGGTTGTGGATTGGTGAGGTGGCTGAGCTGAGGATGAGGTGGAGGGAATGGTGAGGTGGCGTGCTGTGGTTGGTCGGGGTGAGGTGGAGGGGGCTGGGTAGTCTAGGTTCGGGTAGGAAAAGGTTGGTCTAGGTTTGGGTTTTTGGGCATGCCGGAGTTGTAGACTGCTGCTAGATGGGCCGTTGGGCCTGGCGGGCGGCGGTCTCCTCCGGGGTTTATAAAATAGGGTTTTTATATTATAATATATTTATTTGCTTCGTTCAAATTAAAACAGTTGCAACTAAAACAGTTGCAACTATGTTGTAGACAAATAAAATATCCGGAGACCCGGGTTTTAATTGAAAACAAGACGGGGCGTTTAGAAAACAAAAACAGGCTTTGCGAAAATAGTTTTATGCAAACAAATGCAAGATGACATGCCGATGCTCAAATTCAATGTGGCATGATGACATGAGCATGAGGTCATGATGATGCAATGCACAAAAACAACGCGATTTTCTAGTAGTGGTTTTTGCGAGATGCCACAATTCGACACCACTAACAATGGATCTCGCCCTCGAGATCCGCCTCATGGTACCGGGAAGAAGGCGGCGATCTGAATCTTCTCGCAGCGTGTAGATCCTCGCGACACCACTAACAAGAGGTCGTTGTCCGTGATCGTCGAGGGAACACTCCGGGAACAAAAGGTCGAATGTAGAGGTATCAACAAATAAAGCCACCTCTAACTCCGATAGAAAGAGAGAACCGATGCATTCTCATCCACTTCAATGTACACAAGCGAATAGAGTGAGTAGTCGGCATGGGGGCCAATCCATCACGCACCCAAACTATTACTCCGCACAATCAGTAGAAAAGCGTGCAGCCATTCTCGGAATCAGACTGAAGATCTCGACAATCGAGGTTCAGAAACAACGGAGTGATGCAGACTCTGCATCGGATCTAGCGTAGATGATGTCGGCGCGTCAGATAGCACCGGAAGGCACAAACAAGGAACAACGAATGGTACCGCAGATAAAGGATCACTCAGATAGCATGAAGTCCGGATGGTAGAACACCGTGATCAAAGGAGGAAACGAAACCCTGAAGGTACGACGAAAACCCAACCACGAGAATTCCTGGACTCGAAGAAAGAGAAGAGAGCGGATTCAAAACACGCAGAGGTGAGAGGAGAGCAGCAGAGGGGTAAGGAGTAAAATTAGACCTAATCAGAACTATCCAACCGATTTTGCAAAATAGTTTTGACACTCTACTTCGGCCGTTAGCTAGGTTATCCTCGATTTGGACTCGTGGTATCATAGCTTTGAGCTCGATACCACTCTGTAACACCCTCGGAATCGGCCCTATGCAAGTTTTAGCGAAATCCGCCAAACCCACATAGAAACGATTCAAAGGTGCCCACCAGGCACTTTCGTGCGGGTGGAAAACGAAGTAATAACATTACACAACAGTCCTCGATGGGACCCACAGGCAGATATATAAACAACACGACTCCATGAGTCAAGAATACGTATATCTGAACAAAGATCCAAATCACCTTGAAGCGATAGGCGTCCAGCTACGGACAAGATGCAAATGGGGCTAAGAGCCACGAAGAATAACCAATGGCGTCCATAACCTGCCCGAGCCAAGCCGAAGGGTAACCACCTAACGACGTCGATCTCAAAACCTGCTTAAACAAAGGGGTGCGACAAAGGGCAAAGGAAAAAGAGAGCGGTCGATCTTGAGGCCGATTACAGCGAGGCTAGAATTGGCGGTCCTCGCCTACATAGGTACGGTGGGCAAGGCGGCAGCATGCACACTAAACAACCTATAGAGACTCGATACAACTGGCGGCTCTCAGAGAGGGGTAAGAAAGACCTATTCGGAACCAACCTGATTCTAACGCCAAACAAACCCATCCTGGTATTTCCCCCTCGAGACCAAACGAGGAAGTCAACCGAGGAACTCACACAGTTGGCAGTTTTAGTTATTCAGTTATCGTTGCAGCAATTACTAGTCAGGTATAGATAGTCATCCTGATATAATAAGCAGTGGGCCGTTTTAGTTAACCATTCCGTTATAGTTGCAACACTTACTAGTCAGATACAATTAGCATGAGATGTCCCAAAACCCAGCAGTTGTTGGTACTTTTATTTAGCCATTCGTTGTAGTGAAGCTGATTACTAGTCATATCGGATATAAGTCAAATTATAGCAGTAAACTTTAGTTATAGTTGTCTATGATCAAGCACTGTGCTCCAAGTCGTCCATAACCGCGGATACGGCTTTTCGAAAAGATTAAACCCTGCAGGGGTGCACCAAAGTATCCACAAGCACTTCGACCCTTTTTGCCAGATCAGTTAACATACACCCATCGGTATGTCGGTGGGGCCTAAGTCATGACGTTTCCAGACCCAAAGCAAGCACGAGGCCACCCACTAAGTCTACATAACGAAGTCGGCGGCTCGAGACAGACTCGGGTTTGGGTGAGCAGGTGTGAACATGGGAACCCAAAAGCGGGCTTGTCGACACAGCAACGTGTCCCGATCCTAAACAGTACAGGTGCTATCGATCGCACAATTTAAATAAAGCAGTAAGGCATGGCATAAGTACAGGATAATAAATAAAACCTCAAACTAGTTTGTGGCCCCCAGTACAATACTTTGAAATCAGGTACTAATCGATGGGGGCCCATATCTCCCCACCTGTGGTTAGCGCGCTCGATCTCGGAACAGGTGTCAAGAACTCGGGGTCCTACGGGACACAAGTGGAAGGTTAACAACCAAATAACATCTATTGCCCACCTGTGCCTCTTCTTACCTACTTCAATTTTAGTTGTTAAACAGTAATTAAAGTCTTGATCATCTCCAACAATAAACACACGGCAATACTCCAACAACTGTGGTACTTGACGACACGCAACAGCACTTGAGCTAGCGACTACGACGTGCATGTCCAACTATCTACCAAACAACAGGTAATAGGATGTGCCCAAGGCAATATGAGGCTGCAAGGGATATCACGGGTACGAAATCTATAGCATCACAACACAGATAACAATAGATCAACATGAGGGAATAAATACTATAAAAGTAAGATAGGTAGAAAGGGGGAGGTGCTCGCCTGAAAAACATTGCCGAAGGTTCATCCGAAGATCGGTGCGAAGCTCACATCAACTCAACGGCCTTATCCGCGAAGAAACAAAATGCTAGAATAAACACCGGATGCACTATTTAATACAACGGCAGAAGATCGGGCATGATGCATGTATGATGCATGACATGGCATAGATGCGATGCGATTGGGCAATATTAAGTGGACCCGGGGTCCCGACAATAAATTAAATGGTTCAAGTTATTTAGGTACCCCGCAATTTAAATGTTGTTTGAACATGGCAAAAAATGACAACGGTTCGATGCACAAATTAAATGGGGCCAATATAAGACTAGATTTGCCCGCATATGGGCCCCATATTTAATTATATGGTGAATCGGCATAATGCCCCCAACCACATGAATATGCATGCGACATGAATGATTTAATGCAACAAGTTTATATCATTTCTAAAAATAGGGTCTCGAGGAAAAGGGTTCACACATTAGGGTTCAGCGAACTTGGGCTCCGAGGGGTTCG
Source organism: Avena longiglumis (assembly GCA_030063025.1). Taxonomy (NCBI): domain Eukaryota; kingdom Viridiplantae; phylum Streptophyta; class Magnoliopsida; order Poales; family Poaceae; genus Avena; species Avena longiglumis. Next base: position 1,663,241 of record CP125979.1, read on the forward strand.
GGGTCGGTCTCAGGGTTCAGGGTTCGATGGGATCGAGGTCCAAATTCGAGATGGAGAACTTGGCGTTCCGGGAAGAAGGACTTGGTGTGCCGAGGGTTCGGTCTTCAAATCCCGGGAAGGATGTCTTGCGGTTTCCGTGAAGGCGGTCTTGACGCTCGGTGCCCGTGAAGTAGAACTTGTCGTCCGTCTCTTGTCGGTGGTGAACTTGGCCGATGGTCTTCGGGTCCGGGAAGAAGCACTTGGCGTTCCATGACGACGTTCTTGGTCCGAGGTCATCGGTCCCCTCTCGATGATCTTGGGGTTTGCGGCTCCACTTTCGATGACGATCTTGTTTTAATTGTCGGAGCCTTCGGAAGATCTTGTCGGCATCATTGTTGCTCTTATGCAACGTCTTGTTCTCGTTCGCCGAAAAATCTCAATTGCGGAAACACATCAACACCATCTCATCGACTTCGCAGCCACAGTGGTACTTGCCGAGTTTAAACATCACCACCTCACTAGCATCACCAAAATGACACTCGCCATCGCCACTAGAACAGATCAAACGCCCCAGAAACGACCATCTGTCCTGTAGTCGGCCAGCACTGTCCTTCAACGCTTGCTGGTGTCCAAGCACAAGCAGCAGACAAAGAGCCCCAAGGAGCTGGGCCAACCGGTACTTGCTCTGGTAGCAAGGGGTCCAGGGCCAAAGCGGCAGGGCAGAGCCGAGCGCGGGGAAGGCGAGGAACGACGGCGCCCATGTCTGGCGGTGACGGTGATGGGCCCTAGCGGCGACTGTCCTAGGGACATGGACGGAAGCCTCGGGCCCGACAGGAGGCGGCAGGGGCTCGATGTCGAGCAGCGAGCCCGCAAGGAGGCCATGCTCTAGCGACGGGCGCGCGGACGCGCAAGAGGTGGTCGCGGGGTCGAGGTAGAGCCCGACGAGGTGGAGGAGAGGCCGGCGGCGGCGGAAGACGGGCGGGGCCGGAAGGCAGAGGGAGGTGAGGGGGCCCGTGGTGGCACGAGATGGTGGCATCCGCGTCCTCTGGGAGGCGAGCAGCGGCATGGCGCGGGCGGCAGGCAGCGGAGGCGAGGTCGGCCGGAGGCTCGAGGCGGATCCGTGGGAGAGGAAGAGGCGCTCTGGCTGGGACAGGCCGAGAGGGGCGGTGGCCTGAGGAGGCTGGCCGGGTGGAGGCGCCGGGAGGATGTGGGCGGCCGGGAGAGGAGAGGAGGGAGCGCTTGCGAGGCAGAGGAGGAAGAAGCGGGGGGGGGAGGGGCGGCTCGCGTGAGACTCTGAGTGGGGCGAGGGGGGCAGGGTGGACGGTGAGGTGGTTGTCGGTGGGGGTGGGGCCTGGGAAGGTGTGGTGTGCGTGGGTGAGGGTGTGAGTGGCTGCGGGTGGGGCCAGGTGGGGCGTGGTGTAACACCCTCAGAATCGGACCTATGCAAGTTTGGGCAAAATTCACCAAACCCGCATAGAAACGATTCAAAGGTGCCCACCAGGCACTTTCGTGCGGGTGGAAAACGAAGTAATAACATTACACAACAGTCCTCGATGGGACCCACAGAACAGATATATATATAACAGCGACTCCATGAGTCAAGAAGACAGACATAATATACAAGATCCAAATCACCTTGAAAATGGTAGAGCGTCCGACTACGGACAAGAAGCAAATGGGGCTAAGAGCCCTGAAGAATAACCAATGGCGTCCATAACCGCCTGTGCCAAGGAAGGGTAACCCCGCTAACGCCGATCTCAAAACCTGCTTAAACAAAAGGGGTGCCGACATAGGGCAAAAGAAAAGAAGGAGCGTCGATCTGAGGCGATTACAGCGAGGCTAGAATTGGCGGTCCTCGCCTACATAGGTATGGTGGATCGGCGGCGCAAAGATGCACTAAACAACCTATAGAGACTCGATACAACGCGCGGAGAACAGAGAGGGATAAGAATGACCTAACCGGATCCAACCTGAAGCTATCACCAAACAAACCCATCCTGGTGTTTCCCCCTCGAGGCCAAACGAGGAAGTCGACCGAGGAACTCACACAGTTGGCAGTTTTACTTATTCAGTTATAGTTGCGGCACTTTACTAGTCAGGTTTAGATAATCGTCCTGATAAAGTAAGCAGTGGGCACTTTTAATTAACCATTCCGTTATAGTGGCAACACTTACTAGTCAGATACATTTATCATGAGATAACCCAAAAACCCAGCAGTTGTTGGTACTTTTATTCAGTCATTCCGTTGTAGTTGCAAGATTTACTAGTCAGGTACAATTGTCGCAAGCGACAACCAAACAAGCAATTGTGGGCAGTATTATTAGCCATTCCATTATAGTGAAGCTGATTACTAGTCATTATAAGTCAAATTTATAGCAGTAAACTTTAGTTATGCTTGTCTATGATCGAGATACTGTGCTCCAAGTCGTCCATATCCGCGGACACGGCTTTCAGAAAGTTTTACCCGGCCGGGGTGCACCAATAGCAACACACGCTCGATCAACCTCGGAAAAACCAAAACAAAACCCAACGAGGCTTTCACATTTGAACAATCACAGATTCAGAAATATTTCAGGGGGCCACCCTTGAGTATACCATAGCAAGTAAGCAAGCTCGAGACGGACTCAAGGTTTGCGTCAATGGTCATGAAGCGGCGAGATCCCCAATCGGGCTGTCGATACAGCGTAATCCGCTTACCTAAATAAGACAAAGGTGCTCCTCGCACAATTTAAATACAGAAAGTAGCATGGCATAAGTACAGGATAGTAAAAACACCTCAAACTAGTTTGTGGCCCCAAGAAATAAGAATGAATCAAGCTCTGGCTCAGGGGGGTCCCATATACCTCCCGGATGTGGATAGCGCGCAAAAATCAAGGAACAGGTATCAAGTACTCGGGGTCTTACGGGACACAAGTGGGCGTTCGGAAACCAAATATTTTCTATCACCCACCGATGCCTCTGCTTATTTCAATTTTAGTTGTTAAACAGAAATTAAAGTGACGATAAGTAAAACTAGAATCATCTCCAACATCAACATGCGGCAAGACATCAGCAACTGTGGCATATGACGACACACATCAGTACCTGAGCAAGCGACTACGACGCGCAAGTCCAACTACCTACCAAACAACAGGTAATAGGATGTGTCCAAGGCAATATAGGGCTGCACGGTATATCACAGGTACGGAATCTAAAGCATCGCAACACAGATAGCAATAGATCAACAGGAGGGAAGTAAATACTATAAAAGTAAGATAGGTAGAAAGGGGGAGATGCTCGCCTGAAAACATTGTCGAAGGTTCAACCGAAGATCGGGGCGAAGCTCACATCAACTCAACGGCCCAATCCGCGAAGAAGCAAAACACTAGAAGGAACACCGGATGCAATATTTAATACACGGCAGAAGATCGGCATGATGCATGTATGATGTATGGCATGGCAAAGATGCGATGCAATTAGGTCATATTAAGTGGAACCGGGGTCCCGACAATTAATTAGATGGTGCAAGTTGTTCAGATCCCCGCAATTTAAATGTTGTTTAGCAAGACGACAGATGGAACCGGTTCGCTACACATGTTTAAATGAGGCCGATATGAGACTAGATTTGCCCGCATATGGGCCCCATATTTAATTATTAGGTGAATCGGCCTAAGGCCCCCAAACCACATGATATGCATGCGAGATGACAATTAGATATGCAACAAGTTGTTATGTTATAAAAATAGGGTTCCGGGAAGGGGTTCACACATTTAGGGTTCGGCGAACTTGGGTTTCCGGGGTTCGGGGTCCGACAGGGTCCAGGGTCCGGATCTAGGGTTCGGTCTCGGCGGAAGCGTTCTCGGACTCCGGGATCGTTCTCTCGTTCTCGGTATCGGGGCAGATCTTGTCGCATCGGTTCCGGGCGTTCTTGTCGCGTTCATGACCTTGAGTCATGTCGACGGTCATGGCGTTGGTGAAGCACTTGTCGTATCCATCGGGCGTTCTTGGCGTTCGGAAAAAGAGCTTGGCGTTCGCGTCGGTGTCCTCGGGTTTGCTTCAATCGGGTACATGGCGGAGTACTTGTCGCATATATGGCCTTTCCAGCCCGGGTTCGGTCTGGGGTTCCGACCATCGGACAATGCTCCGTGTAGAAGATCGCCGAGGGTGTCGAGTCCAGGCCTTGTGCAACTTGTCGGGCGTCCTTGGGTGGATCTTGGCGTGTCGAGGTGGTACTTGGCGTTCGGGGGTCGATCACTGTCGATGAGAAGAGCTTGGCACCGGTTCCGGCGACATTGGCGTCGAGGGTTCAACCTTCGGGTTCGGCGTTCGCGCCGTGGACGGTCTTGATGTCGATCTTGTCGACTTCAAGGGCTTGTAGGAGGGGCCGCTAGACGAGGTGGAGTTGTAGTCGACGCTTCTGAGCTCGAGCTGCAGACACGGACCCGGCCAGGCGCGAGAGACAAACTCGGGCGCGGGCCCACAGGCGGCTTGGCGGCTGCAGGACGGCGATGGCGGAACACGGGCCGCTCGCCCGGGCGCGGGCGGAGGGCTCGAGATGGCGGCCGACGAGGGGCTGTGGCTGATCGCTCATGGCGGCGACGCAGGGCGGAGCAGGGGCGGGAGGCTAGCGGGAGCCGCGAGGGGCTGAGCGCTGAGGGGGAGGAGGCCAGCTGGGCGGCCGGGCGGCGGGCGCCGGGAGAGGCGGGAGGCGACGGGCGGACCGCCGGAGGGAGAGGCGAAAGGCGGGCTGGCGGCAAGTGGTGGGCTTGAGTGGGCGGAGGCGTGGGGCGAGGCTGCCAGGCGGCGGGGCGAGCGGTGGCGTTCGGCCGCGGGGAAAGCGGCTGGGCGCTTAGGAAGGCGGCGGTGCTTGGCGGGGAGCTGCAGTGAGGCCCAGGGGCGGAGAGGCGGCGAGGGCGGGACTCGGTGGCGGTCAGGGCGGCGGCGGAGGGAGGCTGCCGAGAAGAGGAGGAGGAGGAAGACGCAGCGGGGGAGGGCTCGGGATGGCAGGGAGCGGAGGAGCGGAGGAGCGGGCGGAGGAAGCGGAGGTGAGGAAGGGAGGTGAGGCGGCCTGGGGGCAGCGAGCCGGCGAGGAGGAGGTTGCGGGTTGGGGGAAAGGAGGAGGAAGGAGAGGTGGGCTGGGGTGGTCCCAGGCGCCGACAGGAGGGTGGACCTGGTCAGGCCTTGTGCTGTGCATGGGGGGCCCGCGGGCAGGGAGAGAGCAGCTGGGGTTGGGATCTGGGGGTGTGCGTGCGTGTGGCTTGTGTGGCTGTGAGGGAGAGTGGGCTGAGTGGAGAGGGGTTAGGTGGTGATGTGTCAGGATAGGATTGGAGGGGGGAGAGGGGGTAGCTGAGGTGGCATGATGTGATTGGCCAGGGTGATGTGGAGGGATTGGGTGGGTAGGATTCTGGGTAGGTTTAGGTTTTGTTGGGGTGTCCAGGACGGACCGATTTAAAAACAGGGGTGGTCGTTCGGGTCGGGTTGGCCCGTTCGACTGCCCCTACTAAAACAAGTGATTAAATATTTATTTTCAAACAGCGCTTTTGCAATCCGACAGCGGACAAAACAAAATATTCCGGGGACCCGGTTTTCGGTGTTTGAATAAGATGGGGCGTTTTAGAAAATAAAACGGGCTTTGCGAAAATAATTTTGGCAAACAATGCATGATGATGACGATGCAATGCACAAATTCAACGCGATTTTCTAGTAGTGGTTTTGCGGGATGCCACAATTCGACACCACTAACAAGGGATCTCGCCCTCGAGATCCGCCTCATGGTACCGGAAGGAAGGTCGGCGATCTGCATCTTCCTGCCTCGTGTAGATCCTCGCGACACCACTAACAAGAGTTCAACCTCTGTCTTGAAATCGGCGACACCACCAACAAAGGGTCGTTGTCTCTGATCGTCGGGAGAACACTCCGGAGAAACAAATGACGAAGATAGAGGTATCAAACGATAAGGCCACCTCTAACTTCCATTAGAAGAGGGAGAAGTTACATTGATCCACCAGTTCGATGTACAGAAGCAAGAAGAGTCGGGTAGGGTGATCGGTCCATCCGGACCCAACTATCGACTCTATACATGGGTAGGAGAATCGAGCAACTCAACTCTCGAGATTTAGGTGAAGATCTTCATAGGTGGTATCCGGAACAAAGGAATGCTGCCAGCAGAAATCGTATGAAAGACACACTGATTAGGTTTCGCGATGGTTCCATTGGCATGAACAACACGTGCTCAAGGTCGACTCCAACTTCACCAAAGCTCTTCATTCTCGTATGTTTTTCAACGACACTGTTATCCAGCAAGGAACACACATGGAGAAGGAGTTCAAGATAAAAAGATTGGAGTAAGGTTACAACGGAACAGTTGCAGATTGATGATCACAGCACCTCCGTTACAAAAAAAGAAAGTGAAGCCCTGAAGGTACGATGGAAACCCAACCACGAGAAATCCTGGACTCGAAGAAAAGATAAGAGGGTAGGTTCAAAACACGTCGAGATAAGAGGAGATTAGCAGAGGGGTAAGGAGTAAAATCAGACCTAATCAGAACTATCCAACCGATTTTCAAAAATAGTTTTGACACTCTACTTCGGCCGTTAGCTAGGTTATCCCTGAATTTGGACTTGTGGGTATCGCAACCGCTGAGCTACGATACCACTCAGTAACACCCTCAGAATCGGACCTATGCAAGTTTGGGCAAAATTCACCAAACCCATAGAAACGATTCAAAGGTGCCCACCAGCACTTTCGCGGGTGGAAAGCGAGTAATAACATTACACAACAGTCCTCGATGGGACCCACAGAGAGATATATAACTGACTCAAAGAGTCAAGAAGGCAGACATAATATACAAGATCCAAATCACCTTGAAAATGGTAGAGCATCCGACTACGGACAAGAAGCAAATGGGGCTAAGAGCCCTGAAGAATAACCAATGGCGTCCATAACCCTGCCCAGGCCAAGCCGGAAGGGTAACCCTGCTAACGACGTCGATCTCAAAACCTGCTTAAACAAAGGGTGCCATAGGGCAAAAGAAAAGAAGGAGCGTCGATCGAGGCCAAGACAGCGAGGCTAGAATTCGGCGGTCTCGCCTACATAGGTATGGTGGATCGGCGGCGCAGATGCACTAAACAACCTATAGAGACTCGATACAACGCGGAGAAACGAGAGGGATAAGAATGACCTAACGGATCCAACCTGAAGCTATCACCAAACAAACCCATCACGGTGTTTCCCCTCGAGGCCAAACGAGGAAGTCGACCGAGGAACTCACATTGGCGGTTTTACTTATTCATTATAGTTGCGGCACTTTACTAGTCGGTTTAGATAATCGTCACGATAAAGTAAGCGATGGGCACTTTTAATTAACCATTCCGTTATAGTGGCAACACTTACTAGTCGATACATTTATGAGATAACCCAAACCCAGTTGTTGGTACTTTTATTGATCATTCCGTTGTAGTTGCAAGATTTACTAGTCGGTACAATTGTCGCGACAACCAAACAAGAAATTGTGGGCAGTATTATTAGCCATTCCATTATAGTGAAGCTGATTACTAGTCATTATAAGTCAAATTTATAGCAAACTTTAGTTATGCTTGTCTATGATCGATATCTGTGCTCCAAGTCGTCCATATCCGCGACACGGCCAGAAAGTTTTACCGGCCGGGTGCACCAATAGCAACACACGCTCGATCAACCTCGAAAACCAAAACAAAACCCAACGAGGCTTTCACGGTGAACAATCACAGATTGAAATATTTCAGGGGCCACCTTGGAGTATACCATAGAAGTAAGCAAGCTTGAGACGGACTCAAGGTTTGCGTTAATGGTACATGTGGCGAGATCCCAATCGGGGATTGTCGATGCAGCGTAATCACTCCGCTTACCTAACGATGCAGTGTGCTCCTCGCACAATTTAAATACGAAAGTAGCATGGCATAAGTACAGGATAGTAAAAACACCTCAAACTAGTTTGTGGCCCCAAGAAATAAGAATGAATCAAGCTCGGCTCGGGGTCCCATACCTCCCGGATGTGGATAGCGCAAAAATCAAGGAACAGGTATCAAGTACTCGGGGTCTTCACGGACACAAGTGGCTCGAAACCAAATATTTTCTATCACCCACCGATGCCTCTGCTTATTTCAATTTTAGTTGTTAAACAGAAATTAAAGTGACGATAAGTAAAACTAGAATCATCTCCAACATCAACATGCGGCAAGACATCAAGAATGGCATATGACGACACACATCAAGACGAGCGACTACGACGCAAGTCCAACTACCTACCAAACAACGTAATAGGATGTGTCCAAGGCAATATAGGGCTGCACGGTATATCAGTCACGGAATCTAAAGCATCGCAACACGTATAGCAATAGATCAACAGAGGGAAGTAAATACTATAAAAGTAAGATAGGTAGAAAGGGGAGATGCTCGCTGAAAACATTGTCGAAGGTTCAACCGAAGATCGGTAAACTCACATCAACTCAACGGCCCAATCATGAAGAAGCAAAACACTAGAAGGAACACGGATGCAATATTTAATACACGGAAGATCGGCATGATGCATGTATGATGTATGGCATGGCAAAGATGCGATGCAATTAGGTCATATTAAGTGGAACCGGGGTCCCGACAATTAATTAGATGGTGCAAGTTGTTCAGATCCCCGCAATTTAAATGTTGTTTAGCAAGACGACAGATGGAACCGGTTCGCTACACATGTTTAAATGAGGCCGATATGAGACTAGATTTGCCCGCATATGGGCCCCATATTTAATTATTAGGTGAATCGGCCTAAGGCCCCCAAACCACATGATATGCATGCGAGATGACAATTAGATATGCAACAAGTTGTTATGTTATAAAAATAGGGTTCCGGGAAGGGGTTCACACATTTAGGGTTCGGCGAACTTGGGTTTCCGGGGTTCGGGGTCCGACAGGGTCCAGGGTCCGGATCTGGGGTTCGGTCTCGGCGGAAGCGTTCTCGGACTCCGGGATCGTTCTCTCGTTCTCGGTATCGGGGCAGATCTTGTCGCATCGGGGCGCATCGGATTCTTCCGGGCGGGGCGTTCTTGTCGCGTTCGCGGCCTTCGGGTCATGTCGACGGTCATGGCGTTCGGGGTGAAGCACTTGTCGTATCCGCATCGGCGTTCTTGGCGTTCGGGAAAAAGAGCTTGGCGTTCCGCGTCGGTGTCCTCGGGTTTGCTTCAATCGGGTACATGACGGAGTACTTGTCGCACATATGGCATTCGGTTCCAGCCCCGGGTTCGGTCTTCGGGGGTTCCGACCATCGGACAATGCTCCGTGTAGAAGATCGCTTCGAGGGTGTCGAGTCCAGGGGCCTTGTGCAACTTGTCGGGGGCGTCCTTGGGGTGGATCTTGGCGTGTCGAGGGTGGTACTTGGCGTTCCGGTTCGGGTCGATCCTGTCGATGAGAAGAGCTTGGCACCCCGGTTCCGGCGACATTGGCGTCCGAGGGTTCAACCTTGAGTTCGGCGTTCAGCGGGGCGGTCTTGATGTCGATCTTGTCGCAAAGGGGCTTGTATGGGAGCGCTAGGCGAGGTGGAGTTGTAGGTCGGCCTTCGAGCTCGATGCCAACGGACCAGCGGCGGCGAAGAGAAACAAACTTTGGCGGGGCCCGCAGGCGGCTTAGCGGCGGCTGCAGAAGCGATGGCGGCGGGAACAGGCGGCTCGGGCCGGCAACGCAAGGGCGAGGGCTCGAGATGCGGCGAGGCTGACGAGGCTGGTCTGGCGGCGCTCCAGCGGGCGGCGGCAGGTGGCCGGTGGCGGCAGCGCAGGCGGGGAGGCATAAGCGGGGCTGCGGGGCTGCGAGAAGGAGCGGCAGCGGAGGGGCGGCTCATGGCGGGCGGGCAGCGGCCGGGGAGGCGGCCAGGCGACGCGGAGAGAAGCGAGCGTGGCGGTGGGTGCTGGCAGGTGGCCAGCGGAGGCGGGCGAGGTGGGTGGAGGAGCGAGGCGGCGGGCAGCGGTGGCGTCGCCCGTGAGAAGCGGGCAGCGGCGCTTAGGAAAAGCGGCGGTGCGAGCGGGGCTGCGGTGAGGCGCGGGCTCCAGGGCGAGAAGGCGGCGGGCGGGCTCCGGTGGTGGTCTGTGAGCAGGCGCCGTGAGGAGGCCGAGAAGGAGGAGGAGGCAGGCTGGGAGGCTCGGGGATGGCAGGCGGGGAGGCGATGGCGGGCGGGCGGAGGCGGAAGCGGAGGTGAGGCGGCGTGGGGCGGCCTAGGGGCCTAGGGGCAGCGAGGAGGAGGTTCTTGGTCAGCGTTGGGGAAAGGGAGGAGGAAGGCGAGGTGGGCTGGGTGGGTCAGTGCCAGGAGGGTGGACCTGTCCGGGGCGCTGTGCATGGGGGCCAGCAGCGAGAGAAGGCAGTGGGGTTGGGATCTGGGGGTGTGCGTGCGTGTGGCTTGTGTGGCTGTGAGGGAGAGTGGGCTGAGTGGAGAGGGGTTAGGTGGTGATGTGTCAGGATAGGATTGGAGGGGGGAGAGGGGGTAGCTGAGGTGGCATGATGTGATTGGCCAGGGTGATGTGGAGGGATTGGGTGGGTAGGATTCTGGGTAGGTTTAGGTTTTGTTGGGGTGTCCAGGACGGACCGATTTAAAAACAGGGGTGGTCGTTCGGGTCGGGTTGGCCCGTTCGACTGCCCCTACTAAAACAAGTGATTAAATATTTATTTTCAAACAGCGCTTTTGCAATCCGACAGCGGACAAAACAAAATATTCCGGGGACCCGGTTTTCGGTGTTTGAATAAGATGGGGCGTTTTAGAAAATAAAACGGGCTTTGCGAAAATAATTTTGGCAAACAATGCATGATGATGACGATGCAATGCACAAATTCAACGCGATTTTCTAGTAGTGGTTTTGCGGGATGCCACACGTGGGACCGAGGTGGCAGGGAGAGAAGGAGAGGGGCAGGCGGGTGCGCTGTGTGGGAGAGAGAAAGAGGGGTGTAGGTGGGGGCTGTGGATTGGTGAGGTGGCTGAGCTGAGGATGAGGTGGAGGGAACGATGAGGTGGCGTGCTGTGGTTGGTCGCGGTGAGGTGGAGGGGGCTGGGTAGTCTAGGTTCGGGTAGGAAAAGGTTGGTCTAGGTTTGGGTTTTTGGGCCTGCCGGAGTTGTAGACTGCTGCTAGCTGGGCCGTTGGGCTTGGCGGGCGGCGGTCTCCTCCGGGATTTATAAAATAGGGTTTTTATATTATAATATATTTATTTGCTTCGTTCAAATTAAAACAGTTGCAACTATGTTGTAGACAAATAAAATATCCGGAGACCCGGGTTTTAATTTGAAAACAAGATGGGGCGTTTAGAAAACAAAAACAGGCTTTGTGAAAATAGTTTTATGCAAACAAATGCAAGATGACATGCCGATGCTCAAATGCAATGTGGCATGATGACATGAGCATGAGGTCATGATGATGCAATGCACAAAAACAACACGATTTTCTAGTAGTGGTTTTTGCGGGATGCCACAATTTGGAGCACATGTCGAGGATTGTTTAGTACTTGGATGCTTGTTATTATTTATCTGTAATGCCCTAGATCTTGAAGTTACATGTTTAGACTCGTCCATACAACACCCATCCATCCATCCCTATGCCTCACGTGACTCGAATCCCTCATTGTTCACATTACTATTGCTACTATTCCTTTGTTGTTGCTACTTTGTTGCTCTTGATAAACTTCTGTGAGCAAGAACTATTTCTAGGTGTATCTGAACTGACAACTCAGTTGTTAAGGCTTGCAAGTATTCTTTGGCTCCCCTTGTGTCGAATCAATAAATTGGGTAATACTACTCGCAAAGACTGTTGCGATCCCCTACACTTGTGGGTCATCAAGATTATTTTCTGGCGCCGTTGCCGGGGAGCATAGCTTTATTTGTAAGTTCACTTGGATCTATTATTGTTCACGGATACTCCTTTCATCATGGGGAAGACTCGTGATGGAAACTTCCCTATCTTACCATCCAATACAAGAAGAGGTAAAATCCTAAACACCTCTGCTGCTCTTGATTCACCGTCTGTTTTAAGTAAGCTTGTCACACCACCACATGCTCATGCTAACACACTGCTACTACTGCTGAATCTGAAACTGCTTTTGATATTCATGATGTTACTTCTACTGTGCTTGATGCGACTAGTTCATTAGGTCCTTTTCTAGATGCTACTATGGCTAGTCTAGGAAATACCGAAACTCCTAGTAAATACACTATTACACCCGTTAGCTCACCTGAGGCTAGTGAGAGTTATAATATTAATGATGGTTACATTGAGCTCACTGATGATTTTGTTGAAGAGTGCCGAAACACACATGGTACTAGTGCTATTAAGAGTCTCCTTGCTAGACGCACCATTATTCCTAAGTTGTCCTATGATCCTAAGTTTGCTGCTTCTCCCATTGATATTAAAGATAAAGATTATGATTTCTCTCTTAGTTTATCTTATTTAGATATTGTTGAGAAAGAACCTTTTTGTGGGACTGAAAATGAGAGTGTTGTGGCTCATATGAATGAGCTTTCTACTATGAGTGCTTTATTCTCTGATGATTTTAAGATGCGCAAGTACTTTGTTACTAAGATCTTCCCTTTTTCACTAAAAGGATAAGCTAGCACTTGGTTTAATAGGTTACCTACTGGTTCCATTGATAGCCCTGATTATTTGATTGCTTCTTTCTTCTAGAAATATTTTCCTCCCAATGCTAGACATGTTGCTTTGTAGAGACTTTTTGGTTTTAAACAGGGAGAAGAAGAGAAATTGCCTGAGTCATGGACAAGGTTCTGTGCCTTGATTCATGCATATCTTGGATGTCCATTACCTAAGAATGAGCTTCTTGATATTTATTATAATGGACTAACTGATGATTCTAGGACCTACCTAGATAGCTTTGTTGATTGTGTTTTTAGGAGAAGAACTCCTACAGATGCTGAAGAATTAATGGATAAGATAAGCAAGAATTATGATGATTGGAATTCAACTGAGCTGAATACACCTAAGCCTATTACTCCTGAACCAGATGTTCCTGAATCAATTCCAACACCAACACCAAAGAAGAGAGGAATTATTGCATTAAATGATGAAGTGATGAAGGAAGCTAAGAAGTGTCTAAAGGAGAAAGGTATTAGAGCTGTAGATGTGAAGAATCTACCTCCTATAGAAGAATTATGTAAGCCAATTCCCCACTCATCTACTATTGAGGTACACTCTCTACAACACTTTGATGAAGGTGATATTCCCTATAGTAAGCCTCCTGATCAATGCTTAGAGGAACTTGACATTTTTATTGTTAAACAAGGTAATTTTAATAAACAAGTTCAGAATCATTTATTGTAAAACTCCATAGCTATCAATGAGTTGAAAGATATTGTGGAAATAACTTCTAATGATATTAAAATGCTTTGTAAACACTTTCAATTGGTTCAAACTCAACTTGATCAACTTGCTAAGGTACAAAAGGATATGCTAGTTAATGCTTCAGGAGATAAACATGCTTATGGATTTAGAACTAGGAGTGGTATGGATACTCAAGATCCTTTATATCCTGAAGGACACCCAAAAAGAATAGAACAGGATTTCCAACAAGTTGAAGATAGTGGTAGTCCTCGTAAGAGAAAGAAAAATAAACATAAGATAGTTGAGGAACCACTTGAACCTGCTGTAGATCCGAATAGTATATATGTCTCTGATGTTGAAACTGAGAGTGGTAATGATAAAAATGATGCTCCTGATAATGAGAAAGTTGAGGAAGAACCTAATAAGCATACTAAGAACACTAGGTACACTAAGAAATATTTTATTGCTAATAAACATGGTAAAGAGAGAACCTTGGGTGCAGAAACCTATGCCTTTCTAGGTAAGAAACACAAGTCAAAGGAGGAAGAACACTACAACAAGTTTTATGAGTTGATGAAACCTTTATTTTTACAAATTCCTTCGGCTAATGCTATTAAGTTGCCTCCTTATTCAAAGTATATGAAGGACATTGTCTCTAATAAAAGGAAGATCCCTGGTGAGGAGATTTATACTTTGCTTGCTAATTACTCCTTCAATGGTAAGGTTCCAAAGAAACTTGCTGATCCAAGTATACCAACTATTCCTTGCTCTATTAAGAATAATTATGATAGAACTGCCTTATGTGATCTGGGAGCTGGAGTTAGTGTTATGACTTTTTCTCTCTACAAAAGGCTCTAGCTAGAAAAGTTGATACCAACTGATATACTTTGCAAATGGCTGATAAGTCAACTACTGTTCATGTTGGTATATGTGAGGATGTTCCTGTTCAAGTAGCTCATAATTGCATGGTTTTAACTAATTTTTTTGTGCTTGAAATTCCTGAAGATGATAATATGTCTATTATTCTTGGAAGACCTTTTCTTAATATTGCAGGTGCTGTCATCAATTGTAATCAAGGAAAAGTAACATTCAATATTAATGACAAAGAGCACACTGTCTATTTCCCCAAAAATATTGCCAAAATCTATTGCCTAAACTCCATTGAAAATATTGAGAGCACCAAGGTTGGAGAAATATATTGTCCCATTCCACAAGAAAATTTTGAAACTATTATGATTGGGACCATTGCTATCAAGCTTGAGGTAACATAATCACTTGGTGGAATACAATTTTTTTGCTTCATCTAAGATTTTTTTGGTAACAAGACTTGATCAACCTTGTTAACAAAAGGATTTTAATGAATAAAATAATGTTTTCACAGTGGTTATACTTGCTCACTTTTATTTTTCTCCTTTCCAATCTTTGCTCTTCGTCGTGCCTAACTTAAAGGCGTTAAAGAAAAGTACTTGTTGGGAGATAACCCAAGAGTTTCCTTGAGTATTGGAAGTTATTACTTCAGTAATGACCTCTCCTTATCCTTTTTGTTTGCTTTTGGTGTCAAGAATGACCTCTAATGAGAGGAAAGTAAGATTTGGGGAGTTGCTGTCCCGAAATAGATTTCTGTCCTCCACCATAAAAATTCTTGAGGAGTCTGTTTAAGTCGGATTGAGCTAAAAATTTATGAATAAATCCCCCAGTATGTTATCTAACTTTCGTTAGTTCAACACTTTTTTATTTGAGCAACAGAAGGTCTTCGAAAAATCCGGCTTCTACCCGCTGGTCTGTTTTGACAGATTTCTGCCATTATTTGCATTTGCTTCTTATTGATTCCTTTTCATGTTCTTTTTGGGAAATTGAGCTTTTTGAAGGAGTTGCTACAGTAGCTTGTGTTTTTAATGAAAAGTCTTGATGTTCCAAAGCTTTACCAGAGGTCTAATATCTTTTGAATAAACTAATGTTGCTAATGAAGATTGTGTGAAGTTTTGTATGAAATTTTTTTTTCAGGTGTAGAGAGAGGATGATGTAATGAGATGAAGAATGGACAAAATCTCAAGCTTGGGGGGAGCCACTCCGTGTCACCCCAAGAATTACTCAAGAGGTACAGGCGTCAAAGCTTGGGGGTGCCCAAGGCATCACCTTCTTCATCAATAAAAATCTCAGGTCTTTCTAGACACTTCGTTTTTTTGTTTCATGCATAATTGTGTTGTTCTTGGAGCGTCTTAGTTTTTGTTTTTGGTTTTATTTTGCTTCATTTGGTTTTGCGTTGGTTTCCTTCTAAAAAATCCAAAAACACCAAAAATATTTGTTGTTCTTCTTTGGTTTTGTGAGTTCTTTGGAGGGTTCAGCCGTCCTTAGTGGATTTTGGTTTCTTGTTATCATTCAAGTCACATAAGTAAAGGGCAATAATGAAGATTAAGACAACTCGAGTAGTGGTAAGAGGCTAGTAAAAAACTCTATTTGTTTCATTTTTGTACATATACCCATCATTGTGAGCATGCTTAGCCTGTTTGTGTAAGGTTTATGTCATTATGGATGCTTAGTAGTTCTTGCTTGTCTATGATTAGCTCCAGCTTGCTAATAGTTTGTAGCATGTCATATGAATGTTTGTTTGTATTGTTTTATTCATACTTTGGTATGATATTGTGGTATCCTCCTCTGACTATTCATGTGAATCGACTTGGTACATGCTCACGCATGCATATGACTAATCAATAGTCAGTAAGCCTCGATGATTTATTTTGCATCAGAGTTCTCACTTTCATGCCATAATTAGTCCTGTTTTGTTGCAAGTATGATTATGTTAGCTATTTCTCTCTTGTTTGTCGCTCCCTCTCTATTGCTAGCCTTCACTTGCACTGAGTATTTGCTCTACCTGTGCTTCCAACTTCCAAAAACCAATATTGCCAGCTGTGTCCATCATACCTACCTATTAGCATCATTTGTTACTTCAGTGCATATTCTATATGCTGTGTTTTCTTCCAAAATAAAATGTTTGTCTGTGTTGAGAAAGTTAGTTAGTAAAGCTCTAACGAACTTGATGGCACATTTTATTCTGTGCACTTGATAAGCCTAAACCATTGTGACTAGTCAATGAGAGTTATATGCTTACAAATTATATGCTGAGAGTCAACGGAACCGTGCTGTCACGAGGAACGCTTTCAACACCTTTTAGATATATTTATATCTAGTTGATACTTTGCTCTTTTGCTTGCGGATGTCAATGATACGAAATGAAAGGGGGACTTGTGAGTCCATGGAGTTTGTATTCTGTGGTAGAGAAACGCCTGGGCCGCTAGCCTAAGTCATGCCTAATCATGGTGGAAACTTGCAGCATCACCATAGTGAGTCATCTATGAAGCATCCTCAATAAAAAACTATGCATATAGTAAATAAAAAAGATTGCTGAGATGCTCATTGTCTGCTTGCCTTGTTATTTTGGTTATGGGAAAGCTCTTGTACCATGTGCAAGGGGTACCCCGTTGGTGGTTCTCGATGATATGCAAATACTTACAATGACAAGAACTTACCTGGACCCAAAGTTGAGTAGTATGTGGAGTGGCCCTCGCACTCAAGGGACTTGGGATTTCCAGTCTATGGTCTATCAAGCATATAATTCAGAGTGGAACTCACTTTCACCTTAACCACATAAAGATGCTTATGATAGGGGCAATGAGAGCTCGAAGCTAATGAGTACCTTCCTTTCAGCATTTGGAAGCCTTAAAAACATTTTAAAAACCGTTTTCACAACCTTGTTGAGTCACCACTTATTCTATGAGCACCTTCTTGAGAGCATAGTTGTCATTCTTGTGTTTGTCTCAAAACTTGGTTAATTATGTCATGATTTTGATGCTTGTATCTCTGATATCTTTATCTCTAGTCTTCATGTGAACTTCAGAGGTGCCTTGGCATTTACATTGTGATCTTCAAACAAAGGCAAGCGAGATACCACTCTATCATACCTTATTATGAGCATTGCAATGTTGCTTATGTTTGTGTTCCATGCTACTTATTATTCTTGAGTTGGTTTCTCTTCATGGCTTGCAATGACTATTGAGTAGACTTAGTTGCATACTTCTTATTATGAACTGTCTAAGCATCTACTCCTGTGCTGAGAATATTTATATCATATGAAGCAATGTGTTCGTGAAAGTCTTTTATTGCACTCAGTTTTTAACTGAATTGCTTGAGGACAAGCAATAAGCTAAGCTTGGGGGGAGTTGATACGTCCAAAACGTATCTACTTTCTTGAACACTTTGCTATTGTTTGTCCTCTAAACTTGTGTGATTTGGATACAACTAACACGGACTGATGTTGTTTTCAGCAGAATTACCTTGGTGTCTTGTTTTTGTGCAGAAAATCAACTATCAGAAAAAACCCAGAAAATATGCCAAAACTATATTTCACCAGAAGATCCACGGAGCCATAAGGAGAAACAGAGAGGGGGCCTGGGGGGCCCAGACCCACCGCAGGCGCGGGCCCACCACTGGCCGCGCCTGGAGGGGGTGCAACCTCCCTAGGCAGCCCCTCGGCCTCCCTCTGCGCCTATAAGTTGCCTTTCGACCTAAAAACAAGAGGGGTTTCGATAGTTTTATAGAAAGAGTTCCGCTCCGCCGTCGCCACCAGAAACCAAGATTTGGATCCAGAAACTCCATTCTGGCACCCTGCCGGGACGGGGAATTTGGAGAGGATCATCGCCATAGTCATCACCAACGCATCTCCATCAACCACCGATGTTTCCCTCATCCATGAGTGAGTAATCCCCCGCGGTAGACTTGGGGATGGTATGGTTTGGATGAGTTCTATCATGTAATCGAATATGATTGTTAGGGCATAGTGCCTAGTATCTCTTGTGATATTTGACTTTATTGCAACTTGTTATGCTTAATGCTTGTCACTAGGGCCCGAGTGCCATGATCTCAGATCTGAACCTATTATTGAATCAATATGATAGTATTGTTTGTGATCTTATCTGCAAGTTGTGTACACATATCACTGTCCGGATCCAAAGGCCCCAAAGTGACAATAATTGGGACAACCGGAGGGGGTGACTGTGGTATGAGGATCACATGTTTTCACGGAGTGTTAATGCTTTCCTCCGGTGCTATATTAAAAGGATCACCTTAATTGCTAGTAGTTCCCTAGAGGCCCCGATGCCACGGACTGGCTGAACATAAGTTGTGCAAGTTCTTATTGCGAGCATGTATGACTATATTTGGAGCACATGCCTAGGATTGTTTAGTACTTGGATGTTTGTTATTATTTGCAATACCCTAGATCTTGAAGTTACATGTTTAGACTCGTCCATGCAACACCCATCCATCCATCCCTATGCCTATCGCACTCGAATCCCTCTTTGTTCAGATTCATTTTATTGCTACTATTTCTTGTCATTCTGCTGCTGTTGCTTTGCTGTTGCTACTACCAAACTGTTGCTACTACCAAACTGTTGCTACTGATAAACTTCTGTGAGCAAAACTATTTCCAGGTGCAGCTGAACTGACAACTCAGTTGTTAAGTCTTGCAAGTATTCTTTGGCTCCCCTTGTGTCGAATCAATAAATTGGGTAATACTACCCACGAAGACAGTTGCGATCTCCTACACTTGTGGGTTATCACTCCTCTAGCGTGGTCATGGTCACCTCATGGCGGATCTCGCGAAGAGCCACTGTTGCGGCCTCCATGGCCACCGCTTCCTTGGCGGCGACGTGGTAAACGTCGGTCACCGCCCATTGCGTAGCCACCGTTTCCGCCGCCTCCACCACCTACTGCAGCGCACCCTCGGTGACCTCGCCTTCCTTCTCGAAGGCCAGCACTTGCGCATCGCCCATGCGCTGGGCCAGCACTATGGCCTCGAGGTGCACCTCGTCGACCTCCATGTTCGGGTAGCAGGCGTGGAACATCTCCTGGATCTTGGACCATGTGGCGATCTTGCGGCGAGGCATTGCTGCTGGAGCTTTTTCGGCCGCTGGTTTTCTCTTGGTTTGGGGCTTGTTGTCTCCGCCACGCCGACGGCCGTCTTTTATAGACCGCGATGGAAGCGGGAAATGGACTAGGATGCACAGGAAGTTTCCTCGCCGCATGAAGTTTTCTCGCCACGGGAAGCAAGGCACGCGCAAGAAACGATGGCGGGAAACGCCGGCCGCGCGGGAAGCCGCCGACGCTGAAAACCAACGTCGCATTGCCATTAATGTCCCATCGGGGGGCCGTCAACTGGTGACAGCGGGAGGGAGACAGACAAATGGGTCGGGCCGCTGTGCGCGCCTGGCCGGACAGGCCAGGCCGCCTACCCATACTGACCGCGACCCGACCCAAACAGATAGAAACGGACCGTTTGGGGTGACCGTATGGGTCGGCCCGGTGGAGATGCCCTAAGGGGGAGACGCAAGGGTTGGTAGTCCATTTGGAAGGTGGGTGGAGAAAATAGAGAGGCTGACGGGTGGGATCAACTTGCGGTAAATTAAAATAGAAGGAAAAAATAAAAAATAACATAAAATATGGCTGACAGGTGGACCCCACTTCGACCTCAGCTCCTCCTAGACTCGTGATGCCAACCCAACACTTACAGCTAGGCCCCAGCCGTTAGGGCTGCTGTCAAAATGCTTATAGCCGTGAATTAGTCCAATTTGCAACGCTATGATCCAAAAGTTGATACTGACTCTAAAATTACCGATGTTGGTACCGACTCATAGTCAGATCCCGAATTGTGATAGTTTTATCCAATTAACTCTAATTTTCCTAACTATACAATATTACATTTGAATATTGAAAGATTGAATACTCTCGAGACAAAATGCCCTTAACGATAGAGCTAAGAAAATATCGATGAACATGCCGGGACAAAAACTTTTGTAGACACTTTTTGTGATATGTCGTCCAACATATTCGTCGCGATATGCCTAGCGCTATTGTAGTGCTAAGATACTCTACCAAAGCTCCACCGCATACCTTGCCTCGGAGCTTGAACCTCACCTCACCATATGTACTCCTCAGTTTGAAAATATAATATGTTTTACCTTTTTCTTTCCAAAATTCATGTATCTAGACTCGTTTTACTCCGTAGGTTCACTCATTTTACTCCAAATCTATTTAAAAGGTGTCTAGATAGATGTGTTTCAGGAAAAAGCTAAAACATTTATATTTTGGAATGAGGGGAGTATATAATAATTAGTTTGCTCCATCACCCTTATGCTATACCCGAATCATTGTGGGTAAGTTTTGATTCAAAATTGTTTGAAAAAATCTCTCATAGAAAACAAAGGAATATAGTGGTTCCGCTCGTTGGTCCGTTTGGCCCAATTCATACCAAGTCTATGGGTCTCTAACTACTCATCTAAAATGGATCACAATGTTCCATTTTTTGAAAGAAATTCCAAACTTGAGACAACCTGAATATGACTGTTCTACTGTAATTAGATTTTGTCTAACCAAAATTGCAAAATTTTGGTCTAGGTGTTGGTGTGTTTCAGCTAAATTACAACTCCATATTCCGTGACCTTTTGGATTATTCAACTTGTTCTCAACTCATATTCCTTAATAAATATTTAAAAATAACTATACATGACCAAACTATACATACTTGATAGAGTATTTCATACTATTTTAGATCATCCCTATCGACGCCATCCATTATAACCAGACACTTGCCACTGTGAGTTTGTGATTGTTAAATAGCAATAGGGCCACCAGATTCCATGTATTTAATATTGTATTGTCCCATCCACATGTTTTTGTACTTTCTAGTTTTTCTTTGAACATTAACTATTTCAGATTTATTTATAAGCTAGTGTCATTGTTGTGAGACCATCCTGGGTAGCACCTACATCTTTTGCGGATCCATTCATGACATGATATTGTTGGATCATCATGATGAACTCATGACAAGCAAAATTACTTACATGCATAGTTTGTGTTGTATGATTCTCTGGTCGTCTCTCAATCTTTGGTCAAAAAGTTAGTTAGGCATGGGAGATATTGAGGAAACTCAAGTATATTGCAGCTGGTGGTTGTGCAACATTTTGCTCATCAAACACCTATTAGTTCATTTTTCTTTCTAGTGGATACAAACCATATGTGTTTTTTCTAACTTTTAGCCATTTTACATTTTTTTAAATATCATTAACATACCCTACCGCTTATGTAGGCTAAACTTGTCCATGTTGAAGTTATGCAATTTGAAAGTTACTATGCTAGGAGTTTATAGCTATAATTTAAATATGAAGTTATATGAGATGTGGATGTTTGGATATCTATCTGAAGTAGAAAAGTACTGGTCTAGAAAATAATTTAGGCAACATACAAAGTGACTTCCATTTGGCTAGCTAGTTGGATAAAATTATGGTTGTGTGTGCACCGGGATGGAAAGGACGGGAGGTTTTGACCCCCTTTTGTAATAAAATTCTGGTTTGGTTAAATTGATGATTGTGTGATTAATACCTAAATTCCATACTAGATAGGATTATGCCATCTCAAGTATAGGGATACTCCAAACCCAATAAATCAATATCCATGTAATTAGCACAACATAACTCGCTATTTTTTTCTTTTTACCAAATCGTCTACTTCTCTCTGTCACTTATTGATTCGGCCATTTGCCACTCCTCTCACAAGGACTGATTGGAGGAAGGGGTTCTCCTAGCTCTTCAATATTGGCTTAACTATCCTATGACCATGATGAAAATAAGGTGATTTGACGCCTGGTTAAAGTGGTGAAGCCATCTATGAGCGTACTTTGCGGACGAGCCGATGAATTGAAAAATGCGAAGAAAAAGCTGATGGGAAGCCATCGGATTCGAGGAGTGAAAGGGATACACGCCAGACACTACTGGAAAAACCCTCTTCGGTTCGACGTGAACAATGCCAGCAGTCCCGGCCTGACACAGCCCGTGACTAGTGCTAGCACTAGTCCCGGGCCGTGAGGCCTCTAACGACTAGAAACGACCGTAGTCACTAGTCCCGGGCCGGACCACATCTCTAGTTCCGGTCCGTAATACGACCCGGGACTAATGACCTGGAGCAGGCCAGCTGGTCTTTTAGTGGACTATTAGTCCCGGGTCGTATCACGGCCCGAGACTAGTTGTCCACCACTATATATTCTGTTGCCTGTCCTGCTTCCCTAAAGCATATGGTGGCCATTTTTCTCAAAGAAGCAAGTGAGTTCATGCCATTTTTTCTCAAGATTTGTCAAGATTTAGTTTGCAACTCCTAAATCCAAAGCTTTAAAAGGTTAGAACTTCATTCTTTTATCTCTTATTGCTACTTTAGCTCTATAATGCTCTAGAAGTATATATAGAGATATGGATCAATGCATGCATGCTCTAGAAGTAGAAGGATTTTGATATATATGTGTAACAAATTTTGATTAGGCACATAGTTACTGAAAATTGAAATGTGTAATTTTAGAGTTTCAGAGCTTAGAATGGAATGAGGTTTTCACTGATAGAACAATAATAAAAAACTCCACATTTATCATGTTGATTGTTTTCTCCAATTCACAAATTGGTGCATGTAAATTTTTCAAAATTCAAAATTAATGCTCTAGAAGCTCTCAATATAATCATGTTGTGTAATGGTTTTTGATATACTTTTATGTAACACCCCAATTTTAGTTAATTAGTAATTAGGGTTTTGATTGTGCATAGCATGAGCATCATCATTTAAATTGTGCCTTGAAGAAATAAATCAAAACCCTAAACCCTAGTTTTCTTCCCTCTCTTTGAAAAGCAATTCAAAAGGATTTGAATTTGAAAAGTTACCAAAATAGTGAAGCCCAAATGGACTAAAAGGGGTCCATGGTATTTTATATATTTCACAAAACCCCTCTGGTAATTTTGAATGATTCAAAATAGATTTGGAATTTCAAACAGGAAATGGAAAATAGAAAAAGAAAAGCTTTTGTAAAGAAAAACAGAGTCAGA
Organism: Avena longiglumis; assembly: GCA_030063025.1. Taxonomy (NCBI): domain Eukaryota; kingdom Viridiplantae; phylum Streptophyta; class Magnoliopsida; order Poales; family Poaceae; genus Avena; species Avena longiglumis. The sequence goes on from CP125979.1 coordinate 1,686,445, forward strand.
CCAGCTAATTGGGCCGAGCCCATCTTGCTCTCCTCTCTCTCTCTCTCTCTCTCTCTTTCGCTCGGTCATGAGCAGCCCACTGGCCCTTCACTTGCAGCTAGGGCTCAGTACCCTTCGATGTTCATCCTCGTCGTCTTCAGTGACGACGCAGCGCCTGCTTGTGTGACCGCCCGATGCTGCCCCGCCGCCGTGATGCGCGCCGCCGACGCTCACGAGGATAAGAACGAGCCCTACATGCCTCTCTCCCTCACCCTTGGCCTTATCCCACCCCGCGCCCTCTCTCTCTCGCTCTCTGTGACGAACCCGAACCCTAGCTCCGGCTAGGACCTCGCCGTTCCCGGCCTCCCCTCTCCCGTTCTAGGCCACCGTCGTGACTGTCGTCGTCGACTAGGTTGATTGCCCCCACACGCGCAAGTCGGAGAGCCCCCTTTCGGCGCAATCGACCCCTCTGTCTACGACAAGCTCCGCCACCGTCGCCGTCGAATGCGACCGCGTCCGACCCTCCCTCAGCAACTGTGGTGAGCCACTGGTGCCTATGGCACCCTCCTCTAGCTCGTTTGCTTGCTGTAGTGCTGTAGCACCGATGATCTGCAAGCGTCGCCGCTGCCTGCCGTGCGTCCTGCTCGGGCAACCTCCCGCTAGTGGCGCCGCCCCTATTCGGTCCAGCGTGAAGCGCTGGTTAGAACGCAAGCAGCCGCGCTTCCCAGGTCGCCCCCTAGCACCGTCTTCCGCCGCCGTCTGGCCGTTCTCCGACGAGGCCCGCGTGGCACCTGCGTGGCTTGCCAACGTGTACCAGGTCCCACTCGCCAGCCTCTTTGGCTAGCTACCGCCTCGGTGAGAAATAACAAACCGGCCCCCCTGTCCCACTTTGCCTGCGTGGAGGCTAAGGTGGCTAGTGCGCCACCTGTCTGTCTCTAGGGCTAGCCCAGCCCTCGGTGTAAAAATTATTTCCAGTTTTTTAAATTAAGAAAAGGTTTAATAATTTCAGAAATTGTTTTGAATATTGTAAATTCAATAACTAATTTATATTAATTCAGAAAAATACAAACAATATATCAAAATGTTCAGAAAAATGAAAGCTAGCTATTTAAGCTATAATTATGCATTGTTCAACAACTTAAGACAAGTTTAATTAGAAGAACTTAGTAACCCCTCTCATATACATCCAGAGTTTTTCCCGAGTTAGGGTTTTCACCCCTCGGAACCCCGATTAATTTGTCGAGCATGTCTTAGGGTTACATTTCGATACAAATTAACTTGTCATATCATCATACTTGCTTGAGCATTGCATCAATGCCATGTGTTGATTGTTTCCCTTTCTTTCCGGTGATTTGGTTCTTCTCGGTAGAATACGAGATTGAGATCGAAGCCAGAGATCAACACCGTCGAAGATCGAAGATCGACGAACAATACTTGACCAATTGTAACCAAGTCAAGTTCAAGGCTCCCGAAGATCTGCTTATCTGTTATCAACTGGCAAAGGCAAGCATAGCCCCACCATGATATAAACCTATGATTTCGAAAGCATTTCAATTCTTGCCATGATGCATACGATTCTACTGTGGTTTCTTATTGATAGATAAAGTATCCTATCTATTGCATTACTCCCTTTGAGCTTATATTACTTGATCCACTGCTCCTAGCATAACTAGGTTTGGCTTGTGTGCACTGCTAGAGCTTATATGTGTCTTCTTCGCCATGCATAGCTGTCAGTTCTGGTCCATCCAGATGATGTATCAGATGCAGATAATCTAGTATGACAGGAGAATGTGATGTGATGATATCAGAGGTGACATGAGTTTAAACATGCTAAGGCTTGTATGGGAGGCCACAGTGGGATGTGGTTTTTCTAGTCCCATGCTCGCCACCACTAGGAATCGAGTTCTTGCCTTTGGAACCGAGACGAGCGTACAACCACACGGGGACTCGAAAACCTCACGAGCAACTAACTTTCCTAGTAGATTCCATGAGTCACATAGTTCGGGCGTTCCATTTGACATATGCATAGAAAACCTTTTGAAAGATTTGCCGGGTGAAGTTGGTGCATCATAACAGCTAGGGAAGCGTAGACCGGGTTGCTTGGGGTTGATGGCGCCCCTGGTAAACCAATCTCGCCTCACATCTTTAAGTACCGGCTTCGGGATTTGACCCGTTACGGCGGAACCATACTTATTGCGTGACTCATGGTCTCGGCAAAAGCAAGATAAAGGTCGTGTCTAACCACCCTCTGCCGGCCTTCCAAGGAAGAGGGCTTATCTAGTGACATTAAGAGAAGGTTAGTACGTGTGGGTAAAGTTGTACACCCCTGCAGGGTAATAATATTTTCGAAAAGTCGTGTTCATGGTTATGAACGCTTGGTGACCAGATTCTAAGATCATAGAGAACTATAACCTAATCGTAAAACTTGGCAGATCAATGTGTGCTTAAGGATGCTTCCTCATGGGTACGAGGGGGTGATCCTAGTTGGTAGATGATGATTATTGGTGGATATCAAAATATGATAATCAATATTTCGGAGACGTCGCTCTCTTATCCCCTTTTAAAATACTCTGACTAGACGAGCTTCTTCTCTCTGTTGTGTTTTATAAACAAAAGTGGCTTTTTGCAAAACAACTCCACCAGCCAGAAGTCTTGCGGAGTACACCCTGTACTCACCCTTGCTTTGTTGATACTTTTGGTAGAGTAAGTGTTTCCTGGAGATCAGTTTGGTACTACATCGACACCGACGAGTAGCTTGGGGTTCCCGGCTGGTAGCCTGGAATCTATGGGCTGGGACGTCATCGTTATGCTTGTAATAATTTGCCTTCTGTTGTTTGATATTTGTGGTTAGTGACCCCTGCTTGTAATAATTTGGTTCTCTGCTCAGTTATGAGCTTGCTGTAATAAATTTTGTGTCGTAGGGTCACTACCGTGTTACCGATTCTTCATTGAATACTCTCGAGCTCAAGGTTAAGCTTATGTCAGATGGAGGTCTGGGATTTGTTTAGCCCTGATCCCAGGGGTGTCACATTTTACTATAATGCAGATGGTCTGGGAATGGATGTACGGTACTGACCGACACTTTGGCGAGTTCATTAATTGCGTGCATGAATTCATCCGTGTTGATGATGCAAACAAGCGCAATGGTTTTGTATTCTGTCCATGTAGTGGATGTAGGAATCAGAAGGATTACTCTGACTCAAAAACCCTTCACAGCCACCTGTTGAAGTCCGGCTTCATGCCCAGTTATAATTGTTGGACCATGCACGGAGAGAGAGGGGTTATAATGGAAGACAATGAAGAAGAGGAGGAGGATGACAACTATCATGGTTTCCCTGAGTACGAAGATACTTCCATGGGGGATGCTGAAGGGGAGGATGAAGAAGAGACACATGATGAACCCGCTGATGATCTTGGTCGGACCATTGACGATGCACGAAGAGATTGTGAAACTGAAAAGGATAGGGAGAAGTTCAATCATATGTTATAGGATCACAAAAAATTTGTTGTACCCAAATTGCTAAAATGGTCCTAAAAAGCTGGGCAGCACACTGGAATTGCTGCGATGGAAGGCTGAGTGTGCTATACCTGACTCCTCATTTGAAAAGTTGCTAAAAATGATGAAGAATATGCTTCCAAAAGATAAGGTATTGCCCACCAGTACGTACGAAGCAAAGAAGGTTATCTGCCCTCTAGGTTTAGAGGTTCAGAAGATACATGCATGCCCTAATGACTGCATCCTCTACCGTGGTGAGGAGTACGAGAATTTGGATGCATGCCCGTTATGCACTTCACTTCGGTATAAGATTAGACGAGATGACCCTGGTGACGTTGAGGGCGAGCCCCCCGGAAGAGGGTTCCTGCCAAGGTGATGTGGTCTGCTCCTATAATACCACTGTTGAAACGCTTATTCAGAAACAAAGAGCACGCCAAGTTGTTGCGATGGCATAAATAGGAACGTAAGTCAGACGGGATGTTGAGACACCCCGCTGATGGGTCGCAATGGAGAATAATCGATAGAAAGTACCCAGACTTTGTAGATGATGCAAGGAGTTTAAGGTTTGGTCTAAGTACAGATGGCATGAATCCCTTTGGGGAGCAGAGCTCCAGTCACAATGCCTGGCCCGTGACTCTATGCATCTACAACCTTCCTCCTTAGCTGTGCATGAAGCAGAAGTTCATTATGATGCCAGTGTTGATCCAAGGTCCGAGCAACCCGACAACGACATTGATGTGTACCTAAGTCCATTAGTGGAAGAACTTTTACAGTTGTGGCACAAACCCGGCATACACATGTGGGATGAGCACAAGCAGGAAGAATTTAACCTCCGAGCATTGCTTTTCATAACAATCAATGATTGGCCTGCTCTTAGTAACCTTTCAGGACAGTCCAACAAGGGATACAATGCATGCACACACTATTTAGATGATACTGAAAGTATATATTTGGAACATTGTAAGAAGAATGTGTACAATGAGAATCGTTGATTTCTTTTGGCCAAGCATCCCTTAAGAAAGAAAGGCAAGCATTTCAACGGTCTGGCATGTCACCAGACGAAGCCTAAGGAGCGTACTGGTGCTGATATATTTGATATGGTCAAAGATTTGGATCAAATAGTAACCTTTGGAAAGGGTCCTGGCGGAAAATCTGTTCCGAAGGACGCTGAAGGACACACACCCATGTGGAAGAAGAAATCTATATTTTGGGAGCTACCATATTGGAAATTCTTAGAGGTCCGCTCTGCAATCGATGTGATGCATGTGATGAAGAATCTTTGCGTGAACCTGCTAGGCTTCTTGGGCATGTATGGGAAGACAAAAGATACACCGGAAGCATGAAAGGACCATCAACATATGAAAAACCCAGATGGCCTGCATCCAGAATGGTTTCAAGGTCATGCTAGCTATGCTCTTACCAAACAAGATAAGGAAATATTTTTTGAATGCCTAAGCAGTATTAAGGTCCCGTCTGGCTTCTCGTCGAATATAAAGAGAATAATAAATATGGCAGAAAAAAGTTCTAAAACCTAAAGTCTCATGACTACCACGTGATTATGACGCAAATGCTTCTGATTGCATTGAGGAGGCTTCTACCAGATAATGTTCGAGTACCCATTGTGAAGCTATATGCATTTCTCAATGCAATCTCTTAGAAGATAATCAATCCTGAAGATCTACCACGGTTATAGAATGATGTGTTACAATGTCTTGTCAGTTTTGAGTTGGTGTTCCCACCATCCTTCTTCAATATTATGACGCACCTGCTGGTTCACTTAGTCAAAGAGATTTCCATTCTCGGTCCTATATTTCTACACAATATGTTTCCCTTTGAGAGGTTCAAGTGAATCTTAAAGAAATATGTTCGTAATTGTGCTAGGCCAGAAGGAAGCATCTCCAAGGGCTATGGAACAGAGGAGGTCATTGAATTTTGTGTTGACTTCATTCCTGACCTTAGGCCGATTGGTCTTCCTCAATCGCGGAATGAGGGGAGACTGAGTGGAAAGGGTACTCTAGTAAGGAAATCAATAATATGTAGGGACGAACATTCTTACACCGAAGCACATTACACTGTTCTACATAATTCTATCTTGGCAGCCCCATATATCGAGGAACACAAGAAAATCTTACGCTCCAACAACCCTGGAAAGCATGACTCTTGGATTAGAGATGAACACATGAAGAGTTTTGGCGGTTGGTTGCAACATATCATCAAAAACAACACTCTTGGAGATCAGCTATACTTGTTGTCTAGGTCACCATCTTCGACTATATCGACTTTCCAAGGGTACGAGATAAATGGGTATACATTTTACACGATCGCCCAAGATAAAAAGAGCACCAACCAAAACAGTGGTGTCCGCTTTATTCCAACAGACAACAATGGGTCAAAGACCAGATATTTTGGTTACATAGAGGAGATATGGGAACTTGACTATGGACCTACTTTTAAGGTCCCCTTGTTTCGGTGCAAATGGGTCAAGCTGACAAGAGGAGGGGTTGAGGTAGACAATAAATACGGAATGGCATCGTTGTATCTCAACAATCTTGGGTACTTACGAACCATTCGTCCTAGCCAATGATGTGGCTCAAGTTTTCTATGTGAAGGACATGTATACCAAACCTAGATAAAGAAAAAATAAGAAAAAGAATACATCATACGATTAGCCAAAGCGCCACATAGTTCTTTCAGAAAAAAGAAACATCGTGGGAGTGGAGGACAAGACAGACATGTCAGAAGATTGTGATAAGTTTCATGAAATTCCACCCTTCGCGGTGAAGGATGACCCAATCATCATGTTAATGAATGAAGATGCTCCATGGATACGGCGGGATCAGAAAGGAACACACGCAAATAAATGATGTGTAATAATTGTAACATTTTATGAGTGAAGATGCTCCATGTGTCCATTTTTATAGTGTTGTCTACAAAACATCTTGAGTGTGTTATTCCCGTTTTGTGGCTGGACCGGGACTAAAGGGGGGTCCTTTAGTCCCGATTCGTACTTACCATTAAGATCTGATCTCCAAACGTGCGAGGTCACATATTAGGGAGTGCCTCTATGACCAGTTTCTTGGAGATGCCGGAGGACTAGGCTCCAGCGGCATCTCCCTGAAACTGGCCGTAGTGGTGTCCCTGCTCTCGAAAACCATCTTGGAGATTCACGGCAGGCGGGGGATGGGTATCCTGGAAGACGATGCCGCTACCGCTGGGCAGGGGAGGGGCCTTCTTGTGTCTCTATGGCGGGTGGACTTGTGGGCAGCGCAGGCATAATTTATAAATGATGCAAACATATGTATGGATATTATATTAAGATTTTTCATATTTTTTTGATAATAATAGACATATTATTTGTTTTATTTGGATTTTTATAATAGGAGATATGATTTTCTATAGTTTATATTTGATTTGAATTAAATAAAAGAAAATTTACAAATGACATAATTTATAAATGATGCAAACATATGTATGGATATTATATTAATATTCTTTATATTTTTTTGATAATAATAGACATTTTATTTGTTTTATTTGGATTTTTATAATAGTAGATATGATTTTCTAAAGTTTATTTTTGATTTGAATTAAATAAAAGAAAATTTACAAATGACATAATTTATAAATGATGCAAACATATGTATGGATATTATATTAAGATTCTTTATATTTTTCTAATAATAATAGACATTTTATTTGTTTTATTTGGATTTTTATAATAGGAGATATGATTTTCTAAAGTTTATATTTGATTTGAATTAAATAAAAGAAAATTTACAAATGACATAATTTATAAATGATGCAAACAGATGTATGGATATTATATTAAGATTCTTTATATTTTTCTGATAATAATAGACATATTATTTGTTTTATTTGGATTTTATAATAGGAGATATGATTTTCCAAAGTTTATTTTTGATTTGAATTAAATAAAAGAAAATTACAAATGACATAATTTATAAATGATGCAAACATATGTATGGATATTATATTAAGATTCTTTATATTTTTCTGATAATAATAGACATTTTATTTGTTTTATTTGGATTTTTATAATAGGAGATATGATTTTCTAAATTTTATATTTGATTTGAATTAAATAAAAGAAAATTTACAAATGACACAATTTATAAATGATGCAAACATATGTATGGATATTATATTAAGATTCTTTATATTTTTCTTATAATAATAGACATATTATTTGTTTTATTTGGATTTTTATAATATGAGATATGATTTTCCAAAGTTTATATTTGATTTGAATTAAATAAAAGAAAATTTACAAAACCTACACTAGTCGCGGGTCGCGCGCGAAAACGAAGCGGCCGAAAAAACCCTCTAGTCCTAGGTCGTGGGTTAACCTGCGAATAAAGGAGGGGTCTTTAGTCGCGGGTTAAGCCACCGCCCGGGACTAGAGACCCTCTAGTCGCGGGCGATGGCTTAGCCCGGGACTAAAAGGTTGTCCCTTTATATACCACGCGCCCGCTCCTGGCACGCCCACCCAGCATTTAGCAAGATTTAAAGACGAAGACGTGAAGGCGTCGACGCAGAGAACAGGGGAGATGCTGCCCGATTCCCGCGCTGCCGCCCTCGTCTCCGGTCGCCCCGCAGTACCGCAGAGACGTCGCACGCCGCATTGCCGAGCCTCCGCGCGCAGTGCCACGCCGCCTTGCCGTGTCACCGCCCCGTCGTATGTGTCGCGCCACCCGCCGCACTGCACCGCATCGCCGAGCCTCCCCGCGCCGTGCCTCCCCGCCATGCCGCATCGCCTCGCCGCGCCATTGTTCCTCCGGCCGCCCACCTCGCCGGAGATGGTTATTTAATTAGTCTAGTATTATATAGGGTGCCTAATTAGTTAGTAGTTAGTGTAGTTAGTATAGTTAGTGTAGTATTAATTATATATTTTCTTAATTAGTAGTATATTTAGGTTTTTGTAGTAATATTTATTATTATTATTAGTAATATTTAGGTTTTGTATAAATGTTATTCTTAGTATTTATATTATTAGTATATTATTTAAGAAATGTTAGTACTATTATTAGTATATTATTTAGGTTTTTTATAGTTTTTTTATTTTTTTTTGTTATAGTTTTTTTCTATAGTTTTTTTATAGTTAAGATTATTATAATTAGGATTATAATTAGGATTATTATAATTATGATTATAAGGGTTTTTTGTTATAGTTTTTTATATTTTTTATATTAGGATTTTTTGTTTTAGTTATTAGGATTATTGTTTTACCACAAATAATATTAGGGTTTTTTGTTTTAGTTATTAGGATTATTGTTTTACCATAAGTAATATTAGGGTTATTGTTTTTTGTTTTAATTATTAAGATTATTGCTTTCCCACAAATAATATTAGGTTTATTAATTAGGGTTATTGTTTTTTTTTGTTTTAGTTATTAAGATTATTGTTTTACCGCAAATAATATTAGGGTTATTGTTTTTTTGTTTTAGTTATTAGGGTTATTGTTTTTTCTAACCTCTTTAACTCTCTTTCTGTTTTAGATAATTAAGTCATGGATCCATCCGAAGATTTTGGTCGCATTGGTGAAGGTTTTCTTCAGGGCATGATAAGAGGTGAAATTCCTCTTAATATTACTACCGGTGAAGATATTTTGCTCGAGGAAGAGATATCCTCATATCTGAATCCATCCGGTGATGGACTAGAGGGAAACCTAATATATCAAGGGGAAGACTGGATGGACGAAGGGCAAACAAATAACAACAATAATGATGGCCCCTCGACAGGAACCAGCGAGGTACATATATATATATAAAGCCTCGTGTTACCTCTATTCATTAACTGATCTAGATATATATTAATCACTCTCTCTCTTCTTCTTTTAGCCCACCGGATCAAAGCAATCGACAGCTCGAACGAAACGAGGGCCGAACAAAAAGTTGGATGGTAATCAGAGGTTCACCATCGAAAAAATAGATGATGATGGTGAACCGATTGCTCTAGAGAAGCACCGGAGGATGTTTATAAATCAATGCGGGGTGCTTGTTAGGGACAAACTACCGATCACCATCCAAGAATGACTCAGTCAAAGAAACCCGGTGAAGCATCCAATAGCTATGTCACCGATGATGCCAAAGATGACCTTTGGCATAAGCTCATAGTGCATTTCATACTACCTCTAGAGTATGAAGAATTTGAGGTAGATGGTATTACCCCAAGGCTGCGTGGGCTTGAAAATAGAGCGAAATTCAAGGAGTGGGCTCTGAGCAAGATGGCTGAACTATACCAGAACCACAAGAAAAGTTTATGCGCGAAATATGTCGCGAAAAAGAAAACTCCAGACTTCAAAGGAGTAAACGAGAAGTTGAGAGAACAGTGGCCCGATTTTGTACAGTACAAGCAATCTGATAAAACAAAGGCAAAGTCGGCAAAGAACGCGTTAAATGCTGCCCAAAAGAAATACCATCATAAAATGGGGACAGGTGGCTACAAGAGTGCCCTCCCTAAGTGGAAAACTATGGAGAAGAAAATGAGGGCTAGAGGCGTCACTCCTGGTACAAATGGATGGCCCGAGAGGTCAAAGCACTGGTACGGCACGGGGATCGTTGGACCCAGAAACAGGGAAGACATTATTTCATGAAAAAATTCTAAAACCCTCCCAAGACCTTATTCAAGCAATGAACGATGCTCAATTGGGATTGTTCCGTCCCGAGAGAGAGAACGACGAGCTAACACGCGCCCTAGGGAATCCTGAAAAGGAAGGACAAACACGAGGCAAAGGCGCCGGTGTCTCGTGGAAGAAAGGGTTTCCTCGACGATGTCGCCATTAAAAAGCCGTGAGAAATAAGGACCGGAGGCGACGGATCTCGTGGTAGAGCAGGACCTAGCTGATCTGAAGAACCTCATGCAAGAAATTAGACAAAGGCCGCCGTCATCAACTCACCCGTAGGACGATGATCCTGCATTGGATCTTAGCCAGCGGAGAATTAGCGTGGATTCCACGGAGGTCCGGGCTGATGATCAAGAACTACTAGATGATGCACCGGCTCCTCACTACCCCGTGGATGATGTTAGAGAGATGGCAGAATGTGAGCTACATCAGCCAATGAACAACCTGTCCTTCAAGGTGGCGATCGACACTGCTTTACCTTGTCTACCTGGAGCATTCCACCATTTACTTCCGATTCCACCAGGCTATGATCGTGTCATGGTGGATGACATAGTGGAGGATTTTGCGGACCTAGAGAATGAAATCGCTACGCTTGAAGGCCTTACGAAACTAGGATATGTCAAGCGCAACATCATTCTATGGAAGAAGAAGTACATCAAGTTTCTAGGCTCGGCGCCAAGGCCACCGACTCCGAGGAATCCAAGTCCACCCCGCATCGTATATCGTCAACCTCCAAGTCCACCCCAACCCGATTATCGCCAACCTCCAAGTCCACCCCGTTGGCGATATCGCCGCCAGAGTACATCAACTCGATCTCCGCCTCCGCGCAATACTTGATCTCCGCCTCCGCCTCCGTGCAATACTACTACCTCGTCGAAGAAACGGAAGTTCGATGCTCCCCCACGCCCCACATCAAAGAAAGGTCAAACGGCAAAGATAGTCGACATCCCGCCGGCTCTTCCAAACAGACCTTATGACAAGACCGATGAGGAAACTAACACGGATGTGGCTGCCCAAGTTAAGGCGCATTTTGCACCCAAAAAGCCTGAGCCAAAGCTGGTATATGATGAAAAAACCAAAAAGTGGGCTAAGTCCTTTCTTGAGCAACCATCCCAGATATCGATGAATCTGGAATCAAACTATGACCGGGAGATTATTAAGCAAGCACAGAAGGAAAAATAACAAGTGCAAAAAGCGGGAAGCAAGTTGCCTAGCTCGGAGCACAGAAGAATCAATCGGTCGCCCCGCTCAAAGTCATTTCAGACCTCGACAAGGCCCTTCAGAGCTGAAATGGATATGGACATGCAAATAATGGACCCCAGAGCCTATAATAATGCTGCACTAATGAGAATCACTGTATCGCAGGCCTAAGCACTTGCTACCGAAGCAAACATGTCTCTTGGTTAATATTTAGGCTATGAAGATATACCAGTGGGTCAGATAGTACGGAAGTATGTCCAAGGGGAGCCTCTAGTCAGTAATGAGGAGCTCGCGCGTCTATCCACACATATGCGAAATCTGCACGAATGGTACATGTCGCAAGCAGAAAAAGCATCAGAAAGATTGGTTTCTGGTGAACGTTAGAAAGGAGCATTACTTCAAACCATACTCGATACAGGTTTAAATGATCGAACTGTTTCAGTTATATAACTAGCGCGCCCTCGACAAATCTATCATTGGTTGCTACTGTCTATAAGTGATTTATTTCTATAATTAAGTTTGTAGCTCAGCTCGTTCATTGCATTAATATATTATTCTAACTATATATCCTTTCGTATGATATTATATTCTACAGAATGAAGATGCGTGAATGCAAAAGAGCTAGAATATACGATGTTGGGTTCATTGACCCATATATCATTAATGAATATACGTTAAAGAATCACCCCAAGAACATGGAGGAAGACCTGTGCAGGTTCTTAACCGAGAATAATTTTGTTAAGGAAATACTATTTCCTTACAACTTCAACTGAGTGTTTATATCTTGTACACATTTTATTTTTGCTTACTCGATGAGCTATGCATGTATGCTTATGTAAACGTCCACAGGTTCCACTGGATCTTGCTAAATATTCAAGTTGACAAGTCCCTAGTTGAAGTCCATGACTCATTAAGTTGGGACCAAGAGCAGTGGAGCGACATGAAAGCAATGTTCCATAAGTAATTTCAATCATTATCACATTATATCGGTCTCTTTCATTCATTTCCTGATATCAAGTAACTAATAACTCCGTTGTTCATTTTCTTTGCCGAGCAGGTGTTGGACACGGTTCAGCCAGAAAATACCAGGTCCATTCAAAGAGGAGCTAACTTATAAAATAGCGAAGAGTTTACAACAACCACCGGAAACTCATTTATGTGGATACTACGTCTGCGAGTACATCCACGAGTTTACCAGTGAGCGAAAAGTTGACTCACATTATATTTATGATTTGCGGGAGAAACTAGAGCCAGACCAGCGCATAAGAGCAATTCAAGAGGAGCTAGCAGGATTTATGATGAAGGAAGTCCTTGATGTACATGGAGAGCATTATGCGGATGACGTAGAACTCGATTTGCCTTAGTGATCTCCATGTAGCTGATATGATATATATATTTATAAATGACCATATAATTTCAAAACATTTCTTCCTTTTGATATATATATCATCAATGTATGCTTGCAAGGGATCGATTAATTATATAGATGCATCAACGTGTACTGTGTATGTACTAGCGTAGAATATGTGTACTTAAATATATGTTTGAAATTATAGTGAAACACAAAACGAAAAAGGAACGAAATGGCAAAAAAAAGGAAATACACAATCTCTGCCGCGGCAGAGAAACACACAATTCTCTGTCGTGGCAGGAAACCTTATAGTCTCGGGCCGTAGAGGGTTTCCGCCCCCCGCGGCGCTGAAACAGCCACGTGGCTGTTATCAGTCGCGGGCCGTAGCGAGTCGGGACTAGAGGGGGGGGGCTCTAGTCCCGTTTTTGAAGTCCCGGGACTAGAGCCCGTTGCGGCCCGAGACTGTAGACCCTTTTCCACCAGTGGGAGAAACAAGATTTGGTGATGGAGGCGAAAAGAAAAAAAATGGATGAATATCAGAGGGTGGTGAAGGAGGTACGAGAGGCAAAAGGAGAAATTATGGATCAGTAATACCCGCTCCGTCCCAAAATGTATGTCGCTTAAGATTAGTCAAAGTCAACATTTTATAAGTTTGATCAAGTTTATATATAAAAATATGAACATCTATAATACTGAACCAGTATTAGTAGATTCATCATAAAGTATATTTTCTCAATGTGTCCATTCAATATTGTAGATATAAACATTTAAAAAAAATATTTCGTTGAAGTTAGTTGGGTTTGATGTTTGAGTAATCTTAAACGCCTTACATTTTAGGATTGGGGGAGTACTATTTTCCTTTGATAAATTCGTGCTTTTCTTGGGGCGTCGTTTTCTTCCGCACCGTTGCTTTTGCATCATCCGCCGACTCCTTCGCCGGCGGCCGTGTCGATGGCACTAGCGTTTAGCGACATGGAGAGAAGAAATGAACCATGTCGATATCACAGAATGTACACATGGGAATCGTACGTCGAGTGTCTATATATGCTATGTTCATTGACGTGCAGCAGATTGAACTTAGAATAATTGGACGGCAAGATGAGTCTGCGTTTGATCTGAGGACTCTCTGCATCTGAACCTGATGTCGACCTTATAAATACAAGACGGGGACATGTGCAGCTGAACTAATCGTCTTTTTTTGGATGATGAGGCTGAACTAACCATAGCACTAGATTCGATCAACAATTAATGTTTGGAGATTAGAACTATGTCTGATCATGTTCATACGGTGACCGGATAATTAAGATGAACCGGCCTAAGTTGCGCCAAACTCATGGCAGGTGGGAACGCTGAAGAATGTTCGATTCGATCGGTTAAAGAACCGATGATTTGATCGCATCTCAAGGTTGAATGCTTAATAGGACTATTATGATTTATAAGCCACCTAACTGGAATTAAGCATATGTTCCGGGTGTTGGTGTTGTCTCTGAACAAAAAAACAGGTCCTTGGTTTTTAAAGGAAATAAATAATAAAATTGATAAAGATAAACTCCATTGAGAATGGCCCAGCAAAAAGCAAGAATCTAGATATCATCTTTCCCCCTCCAACACACATAACCATGGCCATAGCCAATATCTCTGGTAACTTCGCCTCATTCTTTTCAGTTTTGCACCATCACTGGTTTAGATACCCGTTGCGAGCCATACCTATAGGTCTATCCCTAACCCTACCATAATTATCATCTCGAACCTTCCAACCCACAACTTTTGTCTCTTTCCTTGGCCTCGCCAAGGTGAGCTCAGCCCCCTGACTCTAACTGCACCCAAGATGCTCTGTCTCATCTCCAACCACCTTCATCTCTTCGGAGATTCGGCAACCTCATTGGCACCACATGTGCATAAGAGGAAGTGGCATACTCCACCATAGTTATGGTACATAAATCATCACAGGCTCCCATAAATTAGTATTTTTTGTGAAGTTGTGAGTCAAAATTGTTTTAAATATTTACATAGAAACATCGTCGTTCAGCGCATGGGTCCATATTGGCCCAACTTGTAAGGAGGCTATGGGTTTCTAATACTATCATAGGAGGCCAAACCATTTCACTTGCAAAAGAAAGGCGAAGACCCAAACCTTGACATTTGAGTTAAAAAGAGTCGTATAATAAGTTCGGTACCTCCATAGAAATAGTCCAAACCCTAGCATATGTTTTGTAGGTAACTATTATGCTGTGATTGGATGATTTGTGACAAGATCATCATCCTGGTTTTGGCCGATAGTCGTTGGGTGCAATGTAGGAATGATGATTCAGTTAAGAACTTGATTCAAACTAAATGATAACATTGTTAATTTATTTTTTGTTAAATGGAAATGGTAAGATCTTGGTTTGGGTTGTTGACACTCTTCAACGAAACTGCTATTATAGCTTGGCTAAGTACACAAATGTAAAATGGAATCCTTATACTTAGTAATGTCTTTGGATATCTTATTTATGCAGCATAAGCCAACATATGGTGTACAAAATCAAGTCATCAACGTGATGAAACACTTAAAAATGATGGTAAAATTCCATTCATGGTATCGTATCTCATGTCATTTTTTTCGTGTCCTTGAATAGTTCGAAACATGAATGTAATATCTAGGGAAGTAAAACACAAGGAAATGATCCTTGGTGTTTTCATTTTTTTCAAAGAAATAAATGACTTGTGTTTATAAAAGTAACTTCAATTTTTCTTCGCTACAAGTGCTAACTCTATGTTAGCTTTATTGCTCCCACCTAATAATTATCGCTGAGACATAATAATAGATGGTACATAAAAGTAAATTCATGTTGAGCTTCCAACTAAGAAACGAACGAGTTGTCTTGCAAAAAGAAACTTTATTTTCTTATCTTCTCACATTAACATTACCTTAAATTTATAGCTCTACAATAGAAAATTGTACCATAGTTGTCGTCGTATTGACGACAATTAGGCCGTGAGGGGTCCCTTGAGGCGTGGAAAGAAAGGGGGGAATGGGGAGCACACAAGTTTATCCAGATTCAGATTTGACTTCGATGGTCCGATCCTACTCGTGCTGTCAATCCATTATAATCAGGAAAGCTGGAGGTTACAGAGGGTTGAAGATAGGTTTGTCTGTGCAATTTATCGATGTGAGTCTTGCTGTCTGTGCCCTAAAGTCTGTCTGCAGGCCGGCTTAGAGCTTACAAGGAGAATCCTATCCATCTAGGGTACAGATTACAACATAGTCGATAACTACCACATCTTGTACTCCAAGTCTTCTGGCTTCATACCCAATTCAGTAACTCTTTTGGGCCTTCTCGTAGCCAGATGGGCCTCATCTCATTGATTGGGCCGCATGTGGAGCCATAGGCTCTAACCACAAGTGGGCTACCCTGGTCTCCGAGTATAAAGACTGGTCGTGGGTATACCCAGAGAGTATAACCCCAACATTAGACCCCGAAGCACTTCAAGATCCTTAGATTAACATCTTGAGCCAGATTCCATCTTTGGCTCTAGTGGTCTTCGATGTAGATAATCTTGAAGGGTTGCTGAAACCATGTCAATAAAATTCATCCGACGACTCTGATGAAGTCAAATATATGCCAGTCACTCTTATGATTTCTCAACTCAACTCAAATTGAGTCGGATTTATTTTCCTGGTCATCCGAGTAGATCGTTTGTTCTTCCTGTTTAAAATAAGCCGGTTAGATATTTGTTTAATCATCATGAGGGATTGCGAGTGAGCTGGATAATCATCATCACGGTTTAGTCACACTCCTTTGCGAGTTCCCATGAGTCAGTTAGTAACGTAGCCGACGTCACTGAAATCGTGCCCGTATCATGGACGTAGAGGTTGCCGGAATGCGGACTTAGGCCTGGCAAGCCACATACGATAAAGTTGCCGGGTTGCACGATCACAATGTCGATGTTGAGCCCCTGGCCACATTAGCCGGATTTTTTAACGTGAAGATCTCAAAACATGACCTCCCCAAGGGAATCCATGAATCGGAATTTGTTTCTGCGGCTATTCGCTGTCTTCCAATTTTTTCATGATGAGCCCTTGAGCGCTGAGTCGGCTTGATCGAGAGGTGGCTTTACGCTCAATAGTAATTGTGTTGTTTTAGATCGAATGACTATAACCCCCGAGTCTCGAGACGACTAATAGTCGGTTCGAGGCTCAGTAATCTTTTTGGTTCAAATGGCAGTAACCCCTGAGACTCGTGCCGGCTTAACTGAAAGATGATTCAAGTCTTGATAAAGAATTGAAATTGCAGCCCTCAAGTCGAAGGATGGCCTAAAGCATCCAAGTATCATGTACCCGAGACATAAAAAATAAATGTAAAATTGCATTAAACTATTCCTCTGGTGATGTTCAATGAATGGACGCAATAAAAGAACTCAGTATTATAATTGTGAATTGTAATGATATTGAACAGGCAACTTAAGCATGATAGACTATGTAGTCAATGATCAATGTCTACCCAACTATATGTATTTTGGTCATGACGGTACTTCAAAATAACTATGCTTCACCAACTATGTATTTTGTCTGCAAGTCTATTTCTTACTATTTGAGAACATGTCTATCCGGGTAATCCATTACAATAAAAGATTTGCTACTGAGAAATTGGCATTGCTAAATAGCAATAGTACCATCATATCCAAGTATATTAAATATTCCGTTGTCCCATGCACTTGTTTTTGTCGTTACTTGTATTAATTTTCTTTCAGATATTAATGATTTTACCTTTATTTATATATGTTGGTCTCATTATCGTGCGACCATCATCTTGGTAGCATGCACATCTTTGGAGGATCCATGCTATGATAAGATATTGTCATATTATCGTGCCCGGTCCATGATAAGCAAAACTACATACCCACATAGTTCATGTTGGATGGTTCTGTCGTCTTTGCTCAATCATTTGTCAAAAAGTTAGTTAGACATGGGAGATTTTGGGAAACGCAAATATACGAATGGGGATGATGGAGGAACTTTCTTGACTTCAGTGACATAATCTTTCCTTTTCTTTAGAGTGGATGCAACATCAAGTTGTGCATGTTGTCTATTTCAAACGGTTGATATTTTTCTAAATATTAGTCACATAAACTACATCTTACATAGTCACATAAGTGGGTTGACACCTTGTTGAAGTGGGACACATCGAGGAAGTGGCGGATCCATCGACGAGCGGACCTCATGGACAAGCCGGCGATCTATGATGACTAATTGACGGTTTAGATTAGGGCACAAGAAAATCTGATGAGAAGCCATCAGAGACGATGATCATCAAAATCAAGACACAGAGGAAGAACATTGGAAGGTGGAGACAAGTAATAGAAAGAAGAAAAAAGTATATCGAGAGACCCTCTACGGATATGCCATGAAAAATATCAATCAACGTTGTCATGTCCGCGCACTCCAAGGCCTGTCATACGCGAGGGCATAATGGCATGTGATAATGCATACATGCCGATGTGATATCGATCACGTGGAGCAATGGAAAGAACCGTGTCCGCTCATGGCCTCCTGCTCACTTCTAAATCGTACTCCCTTGGTTTTAAAATATAAGATGTTTTAGCTTTGTGAAATAAATGTATCTAGACTTGTTTTAGTATTTAGGTTCACTCATATTTGGAGTGAATATACACACTAAAAAAAGTCTAGATACATCTTTTCTATTATATATAGCCACCATCTTCATTGCGACTATACCATAGCAAGCATCTCCGGTAACTTCATCTCATTCTTCCCCGTAACTGCACCGCACCATCAATACTTTAGATATCGTTTGAGGAAGTAGTTAGAAGTTTTGCCCCAACGCCACCACAATTAACATTTCACACCTTCCAAACCACAACTCTCTGCTATAATCGGGACAAGTAAATAACAAAGAACGAAAACAAAATCATAGCAAGAGGACACAGAGAGGAAAAAATCACGGACGCCGGTCAGCGAAACTTCACTATATCAGAGAGTGTTTACACAACGACAGATATTTTTACAGATGCAACTTATCCCAGCCGGCGGCTTATAAGAGGTTTATATAGCGGTGGAAACCTAGGTCATCAACGTACTATATCGGTCCAAGCCTCCGGCAACGGGGCCTCACTCTGCTCGTCAGAAATTGACCTTTACTTTGTAGAATATGGATCAACATATAACACTCTCCACCATTGACTCTTTCCCGCAGCCTCACCAAGGTGAGCTATTCCCTCTAATTACTCCGCTCAAGATGATATGTCTCAGTTCCCAATACCTTCACCTCTTTAGAGATTCAACAATATCATAGTCACCACATGTGGATAAGAGGAAGTTGTACTCGAACAAGGTTATGCTACCTAAATCGTTTGAGGACACCGTTGAATTAGCATTTTCATTGAAGTTGCGAGTCAATTAAGGTTGTTTCGGGAATGTTATATTGAAACAAAGGAAAACATGGTTGTTCCGCACATACTTCCATTTAGCTTGGTTTCTAGTTCCTCATCTAGTATGTGCCACAAATATTCACTTCTAAAAAAAAGAAAAAAACATGAACATTCATATTTGAGTTCAAAAGGGTCATACGTTCTGATACTTGCATAGAAACTGTTTTAACCATAAATAACAATTATATGCCATGTTGGTGACTACTGTGCAGTAGTTTGATGTTGTGTGACAAGATCTTCAAGGTTTTGGCCGAATATCGGTGGGTGCAATGCACTCACGATGATCTAGTTAAGAACATGATTAGGACTAAATGACAACATAGTTATAATTTACACTTTGTTAAACGAAAATGGTAAGATCTTGCTATGGTTTGTCTACACTCTAAAAAAAACAATGATGGAAGCCGGAATCTTTAACTTCAACATGTGGTTAGATATGTTATTTATGCAATATAAGCCAAGAAATATTGTGTAAACTCAAGTAACCAACATCAAACATTTACCAAATTATGGCAAAGCTTAATTCATTGTGTCGTATCTCGTGGCCACTTCGACTGGATTGCATAATTAGAAAATAAGTACTTCGAAACACAAGGAATTTATTCCTTGTGTTTTATTTTTTACTAAGAAATAAAATATCTATCTTGCTTTTCTACAAGTGCAAACACTATCTTAACTTTATTGCTCTCTCCTAATAAATAGTAACAAGAAAACATAGTAAATGGAAGGAAATAATAATTATGGATGACCACGGCAACTTGTTGGTTACTCCATAATTTAGTACTCTTGATCATTCATATCCAGATTATCCATTATAACCAATCACTTCATGCCATGAATCTGCAATTGTTAGATAGTAGTAGGACCACACCAGTTCTCGTGTACTAAATAATGTATTATCTCACCCACCTTCTATACTTCTGATACCTCTCTATGAAATATAATTGTTTGTTCCTTTATTTATAAGACAGTATCATTGCTATGAGACCATCCCTGGTAGAACATACACCTTCTTAGTATCGATGGTATAAACTGGAATTGTTCGGTCGTCATGCACAACTCATCATAAACAGAACCACACACATATATTCATGTTGTAGGGTTCTTTTTTTCTATTCTCATCCATTGGTCAAATAATTAGTTTGGCATGAGAGGTTTTGGAAAATGCAAATATGCGGTTTCAACTTGAGAGGTACTTTGGTGCAATGACAGGGACACTAAAGTGATTCAATTCAGTATAAAGTGGAGTTTCTTATGCTCAAATATTTCATGTGAAATTGTGGTTTCATTCATTCTACATTCCATAATGTTATAAATTGTTCTAGCTCCATAAATCTTATTTCTATAAAAAACGCTCCGTGATTTTTGAGTGGAACATAGTCAATAAAAGTGATTTGGAAAAACTCCACGGAGTGTTTGTCCTGCAAGAAACTAGAACTCGGCTTTACCGACATGGAATAATACCATACAACCCATCGCATAAAATTTACAAGTCGTCACCACGAGAGGTCCACAACTGCAATCTTCATTGCCTCGATGCTCTATCTTTTGATCCCGTCCATCGCCATTCATTAACTCTTGTATCCAACTCTATCATGTGTTGTCTAACTCCATCCCTTGTCCAACAACTTCCCAAGGTCGTCTCTCTAGGACTATAAGAAAATGCTAGCCCCAATCCTACCATAATTAACTTCTCGACAAATCCGACTTGAACCTCTCCACCCTCGGTGTTGTCCGTGTGAATTCTGAAGTGCACGTCGAGCCCTACCCCCAATACCTCTCTTCCTCAAACTCACCACATTACAACTTCAACAACCTCAGGGGCATCAGACACAAATTTAAATAAGTATTCGCTTCACTACAAGTATGCTAACCAAATCACTGTGGTCCATGTGAATTAGCATTTTCACTAAAGTTTTGAGTCAAAATTGTTAAAAATCCTACATAACTCGTAGGTCCATTTAGCCTGGTATGTAATAGTCTACGTCATTTTACCTACTCAGGGCATGTTTGATTCGAAGGATTTACAAAGGAATTTTGTAGGATTCTTACCCATAGTATTTTTTCCTATAGAGGCCATTTGATTCAAAGGATTGAACCCTTCAAAATTCCTATGGTTTTCTATCCTATAGTACATTCCCATAGGATTTCTAACAAGAGGTTAGACCTCTTGGAAATTTTTCTATGTGTCTATGACAACTATGCCATGTACTCAATTTATATATAAATTTCCTGCGTTTTTCATGTGGTGCAATCAAACGTCTTTTGCAGCTAATTCCTGCGTTTTTCATTCCTGTAGGATTTCACATGTCATGACATACCATTCATGTGGTTTTCCTATCCCTATGCTTTTAAAATCCTTTGAATCAAACATGCCCTCAGTTTGGATGGGCCACACTTCTTTATATTTGAAAGAAAGACCGGAGTTCCAACACTGAAGCTAGATGACTAATGCCTTGTATTAGATTTTGTCCAATCTGATAAAAAAGTTTTGCTCTAGGTTTTGGTGGGTGCAAAAAAGTTAATAATTTGTTTAAGAAAAATGACAATGATAAAAATGGAAATATCTTGCTTCAGTTTGTTGACACTCTACACAAAAAAATATAATAATAGTTTGTCTCAACACAATGATAAAAGTGTAAATTAATAATAAACCACATCATACTCTGCAACATCAAGTCATCAACACCAAACACTTACGCGAACACAATGATGGTAAAGTTATATTCATCCTTTCGTATTTCATGGCCTTTGGATTGCTTGTATGGTTCTCATTTCATATGCATTAAATAATTCAAATAGTTTAGAAAATATATATTTATATATGGAGAAGAAAAAATACAAATAATTGATCTATGATGTTCAACTTTCAACATGTGAGGAGCTTTCCTTCCAAAACTAACTTGCTTTGCTTCTCTACATGAATTAACTTTACCTTAACTTTATTTCTACCACTTATAAAACAACAATAAGAAATACTATTTAATTCTATATATAATAATGACATAGAGGAGGAAATAGTTGGTTCCAATTATTTTTGCCTCTCAGAATTTGTTATAGAATCATCCTATGGAATCTAAGTAGCAACCAAACATCTCGACTCCGATTCGATCCCAGTTGCCTTATTCTTGGCACAATTGTTGGTAGCCCAAAAAATGCGTAATTGAGTTGAGTTTGTCTTTTTAGTCTTGGCATAACTTGATATCGATGTCGATAGAGTATAAAAAGTTCCCTAGTAACGATACCAACACAACAGACATACATATCACAATAGTAGATGGTATAAAGCGACAAACTATAATTCGGATTGCTATTTTTCTCTACTAGATCGTTGAATTATTCTTTCTTTCAATTGTTGACATGGACACTTGCCATAGCTCCAAACCACTGAGTTGACTCAAGAAACCAAACGCCTTCTCTAGCCACATTTTAGCGGTTCAAAAGAAGGGGGTTATGACAATTGCCTCTTGGATTATTTTTGCGGATAAAAGAGGATTTTATAAATCAAGAGGATTTACAAAAGCGGACATGGTCAAGCACCTAAAGCAAACAATTACTTCCCAAACCACACCATGTAATAGTTTTTTCCCACCACTCTCGCAAAATTCGCGAGACGGTGACTAGCTCTATTCTGTGTACAATCCACTTTTACAAAAGAAATGATTTTGTCAACATTAACCCAAGCTTTGATCTCCGAGATAAGATACGCTAAGTGACAATCGATATTGCAATTTCTCTATATTTGAATCCACTAGACATGAGCAATGCAGGTCCAAAAAAGATGGTGTCGCTCCACTGAAGGGCATTGATAAACCCCATGACATGCCAAAGCCTCGGCTTCCAAGAGGTCAGAAATGAGGTGTGGCAGCAGGTTGGATTGGGGCATCGAGGAAATGTGGTGGGGCCATGTACGGGAGTAACTCATGGAAGAGCTTTTAAGATGAAAAAATTATTGGTTGGGGAAATGCAAATATCTGGTAGAAAGATGAGAAGCATGTCGACGGCTGGTTTGGAGGTGGAAACAAAAGTAAGGGAAAAAAGGAGCAAACATGAGGCAATAGTGAACGACACGGAAATTGGCTCTACAAACGAAGAAGGGAAAATGAAGGATCGACTAATATGTTTTTTTAAACACAGTACAATTATAGACGCTCATAACACGTACATGCACCTACCCCTTATAAATGCACACACGTACACCCTATCCATATGACCTCGAGAGACTGAGCCCACGTGTCGGTTCTTGAGATTGACGAAGTTACCACAGACGCTTCGCTGTCGACGAACACATCTCGGTGGCCCATTTTTGTCCTCACATTACGAACGTTGCTTTCTTTCCCTTCAAATTCTAAAGAACTTTTTTTTAGAAAACGTAAAAAAAAGAGTAGCATAACTTGAAGAGACCCTTCGTACATGGGCTATTTCCTTTGGGCGGTGCTATAATGTTGCACAGAGAAAAAAAGAATCATTAAGTTGCCATTAGGCTGTTCATAGCGGAGAGTAATTTGGACTAGTGTCATACATATGACACTAGTCTAGGTTATCACCTTCATAGTGGATAGTAACTTACTATATCTAGTAACATGTACAGTCTTATTTATTAGCTTATAGACTCATATTGTCTTGGAGTGTGTGATGTTATGATAACATAGCTAGTTACCACAAGTCTTCCTTTCATCATTTAATGACATACCACATCATCAAAATGTCTAGTTGGCACTGCATATAGATGTATGTTACCACATTAGTTATTTACACTATGGCTAGCCTTACTTTTCTCGTAAAGTTATTTTGGTATGTGCATATGGAATCCTCGTGTCTTTCCGCTCCTGCTTTGTGATGAAGAGGCTTTCCCTACTGTATCAAAGTTCATAGCAGAGCTTACTTGAAGTGCATGTTCATCTATTCATTTCAACTGAATAATGTACTCTCTCCGTCCAGAAATAAATGATTCAAATTTCTTTAGATTAGAATATATTTAGATGTATTTTAGTATATAGATACATTCGAATCTAAACAAATCCAAGTCAGTTATTTCTAGACGGAGGAAGTATTTTGGCGTGCCGTGCCTGAGACCCTGACTGAGTATGCAGGGTTTTAGAGATGAATAATCTATCAATCAAATTATCACGAGTGTAACGGATTGAAGATTGAAGTTCGCTGTGTTTGACTAGGTAGGATGTATCGGATCGATCATACAGTTTGTCATGTTGGTTTGATTAATCTGCTGCATGATGACTCTGCGTTTGATCGGAGAACGGCTGCAAACTGAGGCAGGGGCAAAGCAGCCATGCTGGTACCATGTTTCACAGCCCAAATTGTCGGATTTTGCTAGAGGCTTGCGGGGAGCAGCTTGCTTTCACTCTGATTCACGCAGATGAATTGTCATTAGCCCTAATTCAGGCTGAACTTTATGTGATATCAGCCGGACAAGATCAAGTTGAATTCAGTGTTTGGTAGTTGACTCCTAAACTATCTTGATGTTATCCTGACAATGACTCATAATGCAAAAACCAACATCTTTCATTGCTCTCATTTCCACCGCCGGTTCCACCTAGGTACATCAGAGCTGCAAATTGGGGATTAATTAGGATACATCAAGGCAACTAGAGATATACATTGAGGCTATACTAGAAACATCAAGCCTATAATACATACATCCGGGCTACCCTAGATACATGAAACTGAAATCATAGTTGCATACAGCCACCCAAAGGCCCTATAGGGGAATAATCCAGGTATCGAGTGGGATAAGCGGATATCTTATCTTAGCAATCAATTAATATGTTCACATCTTGTCCGGTGAAACAAACATTCTTGAACTCCGTATCTGCGATCATAAATTGGGCTGCAAAGAACATGTGTTGGTCCTTGTGCTCGGAAAATATGTGAATCTAAGTACTTTGTTAAACTTGAATTTTCATGCAATATCTTTTCAGAAATGAATGGTTTGGATTTCTTAATTGAAGCACAGGAAGTCTAATGTTTATCCACAATTAATATTCCTCATTTTCTTCCTTTGTCATTGGAAGTAGTATAACCTAGCATGCACGCACACAACTTCTAAGTATGCATGCCGCAAGAGGTATACACGGAACAAATAAAAGTTCAAACCTTAGCTTTTGGGGTCATCTTCTCTTGACGACAAGTCATAGTTGTAGTTTCAAGCTATTAAGAAATTTATACTGAAATTAGAATAACACTTTGCCATTAATTATTGAATGAATGTGCTCCATGCTCTCCCTGCCATCAAACCTCTTACCTTTATTACTAAATTTAAAAGTTGAACTACCGCCTATATATACAGCCTCCCTTTCCCTCCCAATATATATTTTGAGTTGTTAATTATCAAGCATTGGTATACCTAGCGGATTGGGATGGTTGATTATTTGTTGTGTTCTTTCTATTTTTCCCTTGCTAGAGTTTGGATAGGAATGGTAGGTATCGTGACTCAAGATAGATGTACTCCCTCATTTGGCGGTTTTAGTTGACTGAGCTTTTCGAGGTATTCCATACTATTTTCTAGGTCATGATAATCAACCCGCACTCCCACCTCCCTCCACTACAGCATTTTTCATGATTTAAACACTGCATGGAGGTCCTATGCAGCATGCGTGGTGCAAAATAAAGCCGATATGATTGCACAACTACACATATAATTGCTAAACATAAGCAAGTAATCCCCTCCTTGTTCCTGCAATTTTGGCTCTCTAGCCTGAAACTGACAAACATAGAAAGTAGCAACTAGAAAGATAGTTGTTTACTCGTGGTTTACGTTTACCCGAGGAAGGTGTTCGGTGTTTGCTAGTGGTCTACATGGATTTAGATTGGACAAATACACAATTAGAAATGACATATGAGTTCCGCATAGTCGGTTTTTCCACAAATGGATGCATTTAATTCAATCTAGCTGGCACAATTGCCACTATAAACCTTCAAACTTTTAATCATTTTGGAGAAAGTTTTGAATTTTCGACTTGAAGAAAGCTCGCCAACACATATGAATAAACACGCAAAAACGAAGACAACAAAAGGTTCTACCGGCATTGGTGTGAAATACTTCCCATGTTACAAATAGATGCACAAATAACTTGAAGTTGGGACTAAGTAACATCAAAGATGAACTTTTCCATGATTAGCAAATTTCTCTCCAGATCCTTAACCCTAAACGCACGAGGATCTTTATCATTTATTAATACACAGAACATGAACCAATGAGCAACAAATTACCGTCCTTACACAAGTTGCATTTGTCATTCTTGCTGTATAGACGTTAACAAGCATGATCTGAATTCACAAGTAACAATGTACCATCATGGTGACAATAGCTAAACTTATGGTGCTACAAATCTCACGGGCTGCTACTAAAAACCCATTTGTGACGTGTGCCTGACATAGACGGGTTTTATATATGTATTTAATATGTCTTCCCATTTTAGGAAGTTTTACATAGTTGCTTTGTTTGCATTGGATTAACATTGTCTTGAAATACATCATCGATGTTTCAAGATACAAGACCAATTTGTAATATAACGTTGGTATAGTACCAAATAGTTTTGTGGTCTCCAAAACACTATACTGTATAATCTACATCTTGCAAAGCCAACTCGTTAGTTTCACAAGTCAAGAGAAACAAGAAACATACTCCTTCCGGCCCGTAGAAAGAAGTCCATATCACCCCCCTAAGTAATGAGTTTGGTCTACTAACCCCCTCCCCCCTAACTAATAATTGGGGCAAATTACCCCCCTAACTATACTAAACCGGGAAAATTATCCCCACAATGGTATCTGACAGTGGTTTTGGCCAGGGTGGACACCGGTTTAGACATTGGATGCCACGTTGGGTGCAAATAACACCCCCCAGGTTTGGGCCACACACACAGTTGTGCCGACACTCCCCCGCTGCCCCGTCCTGCCCCATCCCCTACTCCATTACCCTACTCCCAGTTGCCTTGTCCCGCCGCCCGTCTGCCTCGTCCTGCCGCCCGTCTCGCCGCACTCACCGCCCGTCCCGCCGCTCGTCTGCCCCGTCCCGCCGCCCGTCCCTGACCTCACATCGCTGTCCTCTGCTCCACATCCGCTGCTCCACATCGTCCCGTCGCCGTCCTTTGCTCCACATCGGCTCGCCGTCCGCTGCTCCACATCCCTCCTCCCAGTAGCCTTTTCCCACCATCGAATCGGCGGCCTTTGCTCCCCATCGCCTACCAGACCAGTCGGCCACCAAATACTATGGAGGGGGAAAAGTTGAATGTGGAGGGGGCGGTGGAACATGAGAGGAATTTTGAGCGTCGGTGATACCTACAGCCGCCATCGAAAGAGGGGCAGGAGATTGAGGATGGTGTGGATGCGTTGTTGAATTTGGCGCAGGCGCCGGTACAGGAGGTGAAAACTCCTCGATGTTACAGGGATTTGTTCCCGATGGGTGTGATGTGCAGGCGCAGAGGGGGTGAGCTGGTGATTCTGTGGGATGCCGATTCAAGTGGGAGGGGATGCTGGAGTTGCCGGCTTCGACCATGGCCTCGTACAGGGCTCGCGCGACAGCAGCCGGATCGTCGTCACAGGAGATGTCTCAGGTGATCAAAATCACCAAATATGCTGGAGGGATGCCATTCACTGTTGAGTATGTTAGTAAGTTAGAGCTGCGCCAGTTGATGCTGAAAGCTGCACAACACCCGCGCCCTACTTGGTGTGCTCGTTAGCTGAATCAAGAGAAGATGAAGTGTAGTGTAGTAGCTCTATGGTAGCTACAAATGGCTCTATGTGAGCAATATTTTGGTGCAAGTGTAGTAGTTGTTTATTGTAGTGTAGTGTAGCTTTCTACTGTAGATATGTAGTGTAGCAAAGTAGTAGAAATATTTTGGCATAGCATGGGAATGAACAAGAAAAAGATGGGCATGAAGAAGAACTTGGTATGTAGTAATGGACCTAGCTATGTAATCTTGCAACCTTTTGGTTTGAATATATGGGAAATGTTATGTTAGCTGAATGATGCTATGTTTCTAGAATTTATGTTCTCTATACATAGCACTTGCATGATGTTTATGCATTGAAAGTTGACAACACATACTTAATTATGCAATTTTTTACAGCATGTATCTACTATTTGTAAGATTGACAAAACAGTTGAATGTACAACAAGAAAAAAATATTTGAATATGACCAACATATGATAGGTTTGCATATCAATCCCACTTAACTTAATACATCAAAACTTCACAGGTTTGCACTCCTTTGAAACATACTACTGGCAACCTTCTCCACATTGTTTTCTCTTTTGTCCCAATAACCATTTCATCCTCCCATGTTTTGGCACAGGTTCAGTAACAACTTGGGACATTGGTATGGTCTTTGAAATCTTGTCCTGTTGGGGCACTTGATTGTGATGCACATGAGCTTGCTGCAAAGAGTGAGTAATTGAATATTAAGCATGTTAGTTTGACTCCATAAAATAGTACTTGTTGTATGTTTTAATTTTTGGATATTTTTACCTGAAGAGGAACAAATGGCCTGAAGCTGGAAGCTTTCTTATGGGGTGGTTCTTGCTGCAGGACATGTGCTTGGTGAATGGCAGTAGGTTGCTGCAGGGCAGGAGCTTGATGAAGGGCAGGAGCTTGATGCATGGCAGGTGCTTTCTTTCTTGATCTAGCTTTATTCTCAGTATATAGCACATGTTTCTCTTGTTGCTGGGGTGGTTCTTGCTGTATCCAACATTGTAAGAATCAAGTAACAATATAGTAGTATCAACCTGTTGGAGATATGCCCTAGAGGCAATAATAAATGTAGTTATTATTATATCTTTGTGTTTATGATAAATGTTTACATTCATGCTATAATAGTATTAACAAGGAAACATTGATACTTGTGTGATTTGTAAACTTAAATTTGAAGTCCCTAGTATAGCCTCTATACATCACTAGCTTGTTGGTTGATAAATGATTATGGTTTCCCTATCATGAACATTGAGATGTTATCAACAACAAGATCATATCGTTAGGAGAATGATATGGTGGACATACTCCTATAGATAGGCGTAGCATAAAGATCAAGTCATTTCATTAGTTCAATTGCTATATGCTTTCTGATACATAGTAACCTAATTCCTTCGACCATGAGATCATGCATATCACCTTTACGGATGGATGCTTTGATGACATCAAACACCACACCGTGAATCGGGTGGCTATAAAGGTGGCATTGAGTGTTCGGAAAGTATTGGTTGAGACACATGGATCAAGAGTGGGATTTGTCCATCCATATGACGGATAGATATACTCTGGGCCCTCTCGGTGGAATGTCATCCAATTAGCTTGCAAGCATGTGACTGGTCAAGGGATCACATATCACGGAGCGAAAAGAGTACTTATCGGTAATGAGGTTGAACTAGGTATGCGAGATACTGGCGATCATAACCTCGGATAAGTAAACTATCGTGAGACAAAGGGAAATTGGTATCGTATATAAGTGGTTCATTCGATCATAAAGTAATCATAGAAATATGTGGGAGCCATATGAATTTCAGATTCCTCTATTGGTTATTGTTAGAAGTGTCTCGATCATGTCCGCATAATTCACGAACCGTGGGAGACACACTTAAGGATTCGACGTTGTTTGAGTAGTTATGGTATTATGAGAAAGAGACCGAATGTTGTTGAGTCTCGGATGGGATCCGGGATATCACGAGGTGATCCGGAATGGTCCGGAGAATAAGATTCATATAAGGAAAGTCCCGTTTGAGTTCGGGAATGATTCCGTGTTTTCATCGGGAATGTTCTAGAAGGTTGGAATGTCAGCACTCCGGAGGAAGGGTACATGAATGTGTCATTTCATATTGGGATGATTGCATCATGTACTAAGTGTTCTCGCTGTTCCAAATAAAGTATTAAATTGAATCCTAAATTGAAAAGTCAAATAGCAAGTTTGAAAAGTCAAGCGGCTAAAATTGGAAAGAGGAAGAGGAAGGTGTGGGAAACGGTTGGGAGGTTCCTCCTCCAACCGGGCGGCCCACCTCCAAGCGAGTTGGGAGGGACTCCTCTCCCTCCCCATGGCGCGGCCGGCCCCTCCACCTATATAAGGAGGGGCGGGGCTCCCTCCTCTAGACACACAAGTTCCTATCCTCTAAATCTAAACCCTAGCCCTAGCCTCCGGTTTAGAGCCGTTTTGGTTTAGAGATTCTAATTGCCTTAGCCTTCGGATTAGAGCCTTCTAATTGGTGTGTCTAAACCCTAGACCATGAGGAACTCTATCATACTCCACCATACTCGCTCCGGCGAAGCCTGCAGGATCTCCCTCTACTTAGGTACCGCCGTTGTCTTTGCCGGAATCGCGAGAGAGTGCTACAACCTCATCCTTTGGAACAAGGAGAGGAAGGTCTTCGTCGAAACCGAACGTGTGACCATTGCGGGCGCTGCGAACGCAGCGCCGAAGGATCGTCTACGCGATCTTGAGATCGGGAAAATACGACTACATCATCCACGAGAATCCACTCCCGTTAAACACTTTGGAATCTTCGAGGGTAAGTTATTCCATCGACTCGTTGCTACAATCTAGTAGATAGATCTTGGCTTGTTTATTTGTATGCAATAGAAAATTTTTGTTTTCCATGCTACGAAACCCTACAGTGGTATCAGAGCCGTGTCTATATGTAGATCATTGCGAGTAGAACACAATGGTCATTGTGGCGTTGATGCTTTTATTGTCGATTGCTTCTTGTGTACTTTGCATCTTGCGGTATGTTGGGATGAAGCGGCGGGCTAACCTTACATGACATCGTTCATGAGACTTGCTCCGCTTGACATGCAACTTGTATTGCATAAGTGGCTTTGGTGCTGTTTCTCCTAGCATAGTTAAGATCCAATTTACAACGGGTGATCAACAATGCTAGTATCAATGTTGTGGTTCTTGTTCGTAAGTTAGAGCGACACTTATTGAAAGCCCCAAACCACGTAAAATATGCAAAGAAAGTAGAGGCGTCTAACTTTGTTTTGCGGGTGTCTTGATGTGATATGGCCATGATTGTGATTATATTTGATGTATGCAATGTTCCTTATTGTAAGTTGGCAACCGGCGGAGCCGATGGTTGTCTTTAATTTATGTTAAGACCCGCGTGTCTATTCAAAGTAGTTGTAATAGTTGAAGCGTGGTGACAACCATGTAGAAGCGTCATTGACCTTGATGCAATCTGGGTGATGATGGAGATCATGTTTGTGCTTGAAGATGGAGATCGGAAGCACAAAGAAGAAAACCATATCATATCACATATTATTGAATTGCATGTGATGTTAATCCTTTATGCATCTTGTATTGCTTAGTAGACGACGGTAGCATTATAAGATGATCCCTCATGCACATGAATTTCAAGTCATAAAGTGTTCACCCTTAGTTATCACCGTTGCTAAAGCTTGTTGTTTCGAAGCACCACGTGATGATCGGGTGTGTTAGATTCCGCAAGTGTATACAACGTGAGCAAGCCCGATTTGCTCATGCGGAAACTAAGGTTTGATCTTGTGAGCCTAGCATGTACGGACATGGTCTCGGAACACGGATCACCGAAAGGTAAAGCATGAATCATATAGTAGATATGATGAACATGACGATTGTTAGCCATTGAAACTATATCAACTCTCGTGATGATCGGTGTTGATGTAGTGGATTTGGTTCGTGTGATCACTAAAACAATGTGAGGATGTTGTTTTGGTGGGAGTTCACCTAGTTTAATTTCATTATTAATTTGAACTCAATTTGTCGTAAACTTAGTCTAAACTATTGCAAATATGTTGTAGATCAATGGCAGCCTACCATCAATTTTAATGCGTTCCTAGAGAAAGAAAAGTTGAAAAACAATGAAAGCAACTTGGATTGGTTCCGCAATTTCAGATTGTCCTCACTGGTAATTTGACCTATGTCTTGGATGCACATTTGGGTGACCCACTGCGATGATCTTGCCGATGAAGTAAAGAATGTTTACCTCGCTCGGAAGAATCAGTACTCCATAGTTCAGTGTGCTATCTTGTATGGTTTAGAATCGGAGCTTCAGAAAAGGTTTGAGAATTCAGACCTATATGATATTGTCGAGGATCTCAAATTGATTTTTGAGACTCATGCGGCAATTGAAAGCTATGAGGCTTCTGAAAAGTTCTTTAACTGCAAGATGGAAGAGGGCAGCTCCGTCAGTGAGCATGTGCTTAAGATGTCTGGTCACGCAAACAAACTTCAAAGCTTGGGTATAGTGATTCCTAATGCTTTGGGGATTTACCGTGTCCTCCAATCACTACCACCAAGTTACAAGAACTTTGTGATGAACTACAACATGCAGAACATGAACAAAGAGTTGCCAGAACTGTTTGCTATGTTAAAGTCTCACGAAGTGGCGATCCAGAAAGAGACCAAGTTTTGTTGGTCAATAAGACCACCAAATTCAAGAAAGGCAAGTCTAAGCGGAAGGACACTTCAAGAAGGGTGGTAAGAAAGTTGCCACGCGTGAAGAAGACCAAGGCTGGACCCAAGCACGATCTTGAGTGCTTTTCTGCAAGGAGAAGGTCCTTTGGGCGGAATTGCCCAAAGTACTTGGCGGATCGAAGCAGCAACATCAAGAAGAAAGGTATATCGATATACATGTTATTGATGTGTATCTCACTAGTACTCGTAGTAGTGCACGGTATTTGATCTTGGTTCGGTTGCTCATATTTGTAACTCAAAGCGGTCTGCAGAATAAGCGGAAGCTAGCGAAGAACGAGGTGACGATGCGGCGTGGGAAGCGGATCAAAGGTTGATGTGATAGCGATCGGCACACTACCCTTCATATACCATCGGGATTAGTTTTATACTTAAATAATTGTTATTTGGTGCTGCGTTAAGCATGAACATTATATCGGGATCTTGTTTATTAAGAGGCGGTTACTTGTTTAAGTCCAAGAATAATGGTTGTTCGATTTATATGAGTAATATGTTTTATGCACATGCCTTTGATAGATGGTCTATTCTTATT
Source organism: Avena longiglumis (assembly GCA_030063025.1). NCBI lineage: Eukaryota > Viridiplantae > Streptophyta > Magnoliopsida > Poales > Poaceae > Avena > Avena longiglumis. The sequence goes on from CP125979.1 coordinate 1,719,530, forward strand.
GAATCTCGATAGTGGAAATACACATATCAACAACATTGAGGCTAAACGTTTGAAATCAGCGATAATTCGACCTATATGTGGCAGCATCGTCTTGGTCACATTGGAGTGAAGCGATGAAGAAACTCCATTCGATGGACTTCTTGAATCACTTGAAAGATGCGAAGCATGTCGATGGGAAAATGACTAAGACTCCATTTTACGGTATGATGGAGCGAGCTACGGACTTATTGGAAATCATACATACCGATGTGTGTCCAATGAGTGTAGCATCATGTGATGGTTATCGTTATGTACTTACCTTCAGATGACTTGAGTAGATATGGGTATATCTATTTCATGAAACATAAGTCCGAAACTTTCGAGAAGTTTAAGGAGTTTTAAAGTGAGGTAGAGAATCAACGTAACAAGAAGATTAAATTTCTACGTTCTGATCATGGAGGTGAATATCTAAGTTACGAGTTTGGCGAGCATTTGAAGAAATGCGAATACTTTCACGATTGACACCGGAACACCACAGCGTAATGGTGTGTCCGAACGTCGTAATCGAACTCTCTTAGATATGGTTCGTTCTATGATGTCACTTACAGATTTACCGCTATCATTTTGGGGTTATGCATTAGAAACAGCCGCATTCACTTTAAATAGGGCACCGTCTAAATCCGTTGAAACGACACCGTATGAATTGTGGTTTGGGAAGAAACCTAGATTGTCGTTCCTTAAAGTTTGGGGATGCGAAGCCTATGTAAAGAAGTTACATCCGGACAAGCTTGAACCCAAAGCGAAAAAATGCGTCTTCATAGGATACCCGAAGGAAACTATTGGGTATACCTTCTATCATAGATCCGAAGGCAAAATCTTCGTTGCCAAGAATGGATCCTTTCTAGAGAAGGAATTTCTCTCGAAAGAAGTGACTGGAAGGAAAGTAGAACTCGACAAGGTTGTCGAACTTTCTCTCGAAATTGCGAGTAGCGCAGCACCGAAGAAGTTCTGGTGCCCGCACCAATAAGAGAGGAAGCTAATGATGGTGATCATGAAACTTGGTTGAAGTTGCTACAGAGCCTCGGAGGTCAGCGAGCACTAGTACCCCTCCAGATTGGTATGAACCCGTTATGCGAGTCATGTTGGTGGACCACACCGATGATCCCGAGACATATGATGAAGCTATGATGAGCCCAGATTCCAATAAATGGCAAGAATCCATGAAATCCGAGATTGGATCCATGTCGAAAACCAAGTATGGACTTTGGTGGACTTACCGGGATGGCGGAAGGTGTCGAGAACAAATGGATTTTCAAGAAGAAAACAGATGTTGATGATAATGTTATCTTTATAAAGCTCGACTTGTCGCAAAAGGGTTTCGACAAATTCAAGGAGTTGACTACGATGAGAATTTCTCACCAGTAGCGAAGCTAAAGTCTGTGAGGATTATGTTAGCAATCGCTGCATATTATGATTATGAGATATGGCAGATGGATGTCAAAACAGCATTCCTCAATGGAGATATTGATGAAGAGTTGTATATGATGCAACCCAAAGGTTTTGTCGATCATAAAGATGCTAACAAGGTATGCAAACTTCAACGGTCCATCTATGGATTGAAGCAAGCATCCCGAAGTTGGAATCAACGTTTTGATAAGGTGATCAAAAGTTTTGGTTTTATACAAACTTATGGAGAAGCTTGTATTTACAAGAAAGTGAGTGGGAGCTCTGTAGCATTATTAATACTATATGTAGATGACATATTGTTGATTGGGAATGATGTAGACCTTCTTAATAGTGTCAAGGAATATTTGAATAATAGTTTTCAATTAAGGATCTTGAAGCAGCTTACATATTAGGCATAAAGATTTATAGAGATAGATCAAACGCCAAATATCATTGTCACAGTACATATTTGGACAAAGTTCTAAAGAGGTTTGGAATGGAAGAAAGCAAGAAAGGGTTCTTGCCCATGTTTAATCGACCTTGAGTAAAACTCAAAGTCCGACATCGGCAGAAGATAGAGAAAGGATGAGTAAGACTCCCTATGCCTCACATAGGATCTCTAATGTATGCCATGCTATGTACTAGACCGACATTGCATGTCTTAGTTTAACTAGCAGATATCAAAGTGATCCAGAGTGGATCATTGGACATGATCAAAACATCCTTAAGTACTTGAGAAGAACTAAGGATATGGTTCTTTCTTATGTAGGTGATGAACAGCTCGTTGTTAATGGTTACACCGATGCTAGTTGGAACACCGATCCGAATGATTCTAAATCACAATCTGGATATGTATTTATTTTGAATGGTGCAGTGATTTTGTGGCGAAAAGAAAAAGCGTTGTCAGAATCGAGAATACATGGCGGCTAGAAAGGGAGGCTGAGCGATATGGATGAAAGAAGTTCATTGAGCTGGGTTGTGGTCTAGTCACTGGACCCTTTAATGGATCTCTTTGTGATGAACTCAGGAGCCCATAGCCCATAGCCAAAGACCAAACCACAAGAAGTGAAAAGCACATCAAGCTGCGTTTTCAGCTATTCGAGAACATATCCGGATGGGGATATAAAGATTTGCAAAGTACACTGAGATCGAATGTGGCGGATCCATTGACTAAACCTCTCCCGAGGGCAAAACATGACCAACACCAAACCGCCATGGGTGTTCGGTATATTACCATGTAATCTAGATTAGATGACTCTAGTGCAAGTGGGAGACTGTTGGAGATATGCCCTAGAGGCAATAATAAATGTAGTTATTATTATATCTTTGTGTTTATGATAAATGTTTACATTCATGCTATAATAGTATTAACAAGGAAACATTGATACTTGTGTGATTTGTAAACTTAAATTTGAAGTCCCTAGTATAGCCTCTATACATCACTAGCTTGTTGGTTGATAAATGATTGTGGTTTCCCTATCATGAACATTGAGATGTTATCAACAACAAGATCATATCGTTAGGAGAATGATATGGTGGACATACTCCTATAGATAAGCGTAGCATAAAGATCAAGTCATTTCATTAGTTCAATTGCTATATGCTTTCTGATACATAGTAACATAATTCCTTCGACCATGAGATCATGCATATCACCTTTACCGGATGGATGCTTTGATGACATCAAACACCACACCGTAACTGGGTGGCTATAAAGGTGGCATTGAGTGTTCGGAAAGTATTGGTTGAGACACATGGATCAAGAGTGGGATTTGTCCATCCATATGACTGATAGATATACTCTGGGCCCTCTCGGTGGAATGTCATCCAATTAGCTTGCAAGCATGTGACTGTCTCAAGGGATCACATATCAGGGAGCGAGAAAAGAACTTATCGATAACGAGGTTGAACTAGGTATGCAGAGATACCGACGATCATAACCTCGGATAAGTAAACTATCGTGAGACAAAGGAAATTGGTATCGTATGTAAGTGCTTCATTCGATCGCAAAGTAATCGTAGAAATATGGGAGCCATATGAATTCTGATTCCTCTATTGGTTATTGTTAGAAGTGTCTCGATCATGTCCGCAATTCACGAACCGTAGGGAGACACACTTAAGGATTCAACGTTGTTTGAGTAGTTATGGTATTATGAGAAAGAGACCGAATGTTGTTGAGTCTCGGATGGGATCCGGATATCACGAGGTGATCCGGAATGGTCAGGAGAATAAGATTCATATAAGGAAAGTCCGTTTGAGTTCGGGAATGATTAGGTGTTTTCATCGAATGTTGTAGAAGGTTAATGTCCGCACTCGAGGGGAAGGGGTACATGAATGTCATTGCATATTGGGATGATTGCATCATGTACTAAGTGTTCTCGCTGTTCCAAATAAAGGATTAAATTGAATCCTAAATTGAAAAGTCAAATAGCAAGTTTGAAAAGTCAAGCGGCTAAAATTGGAAAGAGGGAAAGAGGAAGGTGTGGGAATCGAGTTGGAGGAGTTCCTCCTCCAACCTGACCCACCTCCAGCGAGTTGGGGAGGACTCCTCTCCTCCCCATGGCGGCCGCCCTCCACCTATATAAGGAGGCAGGGCTCCCTCCTCTAGACACACAAGTTCCTATCCTCTAAATCTAAACCCTAGCCCTAGCCTCCGGTTTAGAGCCGTTTTGGTTAGAGCTTCTAATTGCCCTAGCCTCCGGATTAGAGCCTTCTAATTGGTGTGTCTAAACCCTAGACCGTAGGAACTCTATCATACTCCACCATACTCGCTCCGGCTTAAGGCCTCATGATCTCCTCTACTTAGGTACCACGCCCGTTGCCGGAATCGCGAGGAGAGTGCTACAACCTCCATTTCTTGGAACAAGGGAGAGGAAGGTCTTCGTCGAAATACCGAACGTGACCGACGCGAAGCGCCGGAACGCAGCGCCGGAAGGATCGTCTACGCGATCTTGAGATCGGGAAGAGTACGACTACATCATCCACGAGAATCCGCTCTCGTTAAACACTTTGGAATCTTCGAGGGTAAGTTATTCCATCGACTCGTTGCTACAATCTAGTAGATAGATCTTGGCTTGTTTGTTTGTATGCGATAGAAAATTTTTGTTTTCCATGCTACGAAACCCTACACAACCTAAGTACAAGGACATCAAAATAATTTTACTAACCTGAGTTGTTGCTTTATCTTGCTTCTTCCTAGCACTCCTGACTGCTTTCTTGTTGTGGGCATGTTCTCTCACAACATCTGGATTACTAGTGCACTTCCTTTTGTTATGCCCTTTCCCTCCACATGCAGAGCATGTAATTTTGCATCCCTTTCTTGTTAATTTGTCGCCCTTTGGTTTCTCTTGCTCTTCCCTTCTTCTCTCTGTCTTTGGCCTTCCGGACATTTTCTTCTTAATTGGTGGAAAGGGCCTTGGGTTTGGAGCTATTGGCCAGCTCTCTTTGCCCTCCACTGGATGCAAGACATGGTTGTACACCTGGTTGTACACATCAATCCTATAGCAAGGTGCAATAAAATCATCCAACTCTCTTTTCACTGTATATATAGCACTGATGGCATGGCAACATGGCAAACCAGACAGATCCCAATATCTACAGCTACATGTATATGTTTCCAAGTTGACGGTGAATCTTCTCCATGTCCCTTCCATAACCTCAAATCCTTCAGTTCCATTGTAGAGAACTTGGCAGATACTTGATCTTTTAACATTCAACTTCAGCTTCTTGAAAATGTTGGGGCATATTGTTCCAACCCACCCTTCTGATTTTGCCTTATTCTCTGCTATTCTTGCCATCACCTTTCTCCTCATGATTTCCATAGAAGTAATTACAAGATAAAACCTTGCTCTCATTATAGAATTGTTAAATGACTCACACAGATTATTTTCAACTGAATCACAGTAGGAACCAAGCTTAAAATTGACTCTACACCAATGTTGAGGAGCAGTATTCATCATATCCCTTGCACCTTCTGGTGTTTTCGGTGCAAGCTTGGCCCTATTGTAGTTGAACTGAATCCTATCACTTGATTTAGCACAAGCCCAAAACAACTTTTGGAAAGATTTGTCTCTATGTTGCTTTCTCCAATTGGCATATATATGCCATGCACACATTCTATGTTCTGCCTCAGGGATTATCTCATTCACTGCCTTGATAAGGCCCTTCTGCTGATCAGATATGATAACCCATCCATCACCTTGGTTATTGATCGGTATGTCCTTTTGCAATAATGAAAGAAACCAGTACCAGCTGTCATAATTTTCTCCTTCAACTGTAGCCCATGCAATTGGGTACATTTGGTTGTTTGGGTCTCGGCCAACTGCACATAATATTTGGCCATTAACTATACCTTTCAGAAAACATCCATCAAGCTCAACAACTCTCCTACAACCAGCAAGAAAACCTCTCTTGCAATCTTCTAGGCAAACATAAATTCTTTCGAAGACAGGCTTGTTGGTTACATCTGGGTTTAAAGTTACTGACACTGTGCTTCCAGGGTTGCTTCTGACTAGCTCCATATGGTAGTCATACACTCTAGAAAATTCTCCATTTGTTCCATCAACAATCCTCTCCAGCACAATCCTTTTTGCTCTTTTGCATTTTGAGTCACTAACATCAGCACACAAGTCCTCAAGCACTCTCTCCTGCATCTTATCAATCCTCCACCCAGGATTATCCCTGATCTCCCTAAAATACTTCTCTGCTATCACTGTGCTAGTGACTAGCTTGTTGGTCCTCCTTGCTACACAATGGTGCACATTGTGGTACCTGCTAACTGTGAACCAATGTGACATGTTGGGTACTAGTGAGCCATATATGCTCCAGTTGCAACCAACCCAACTGCATTTGGCCAACACTCTTGTCCTCTCATCCTTGGGAAAAATTAAGTGCTTAAATTTTTTTAATCCATAATTGACTAATGCTTGTCTGAATTGTCTGCTATCATGGAAAGCCTGACCAACCTCAAACTCTTGCACCTCAGCACTCTCATCATACACTCTGTGTTTTGTCTTCCTTGTTCTAACATTTCCATCACTATCTTCATCATACGACAGTTCGTCTTCGGAGTCAAAGCAATCACTTCCATCTTCTTGATCTTCCTTAACATTTTCTGGAACAATGAATTCTTCTGGCACTCTTGTTCCTTGCTGCTCTTCCTCTCCAAGCATTTGCCTCTTTACTCTCTTCTTCAGCTCTTGTGCTTGTTTTCTGTAACAAATGGCCTCTTCGTCTTCACCACTGCTATCATCACTATCTACTTCATGGACATCATCGTAGTCACTATCTGAACTGTCCTCACCACCTTGGTCTTCATGTATCTCTTCTATCTCCTTACCTTTATGCTGCATTGCTGCCCTAACAACTGGCAATTTACTTGCAACATTTGACTGAACTAGCTGCTCCTCTTGGTGCTTCTCATGCTGAAGTTCCTGCCGCTCGTGGTGCTGCTCTTGGTGCCAAATTGTGCTTTGCTCATGCTGAAGTTGCTGCTGCTCTTGATGCTTCTCATGCTCAAGTTGCTGATGCTCTTGATGCTTCTCATGCTCAAGTTGCTGCTCGTGCTGCTGCTCATGCTCAAGTGGATGGTGCTCTTGATGCTTGTCTAGCTGCTGCTCATGCTCAGCTTGATAATCAACTGCAAATTCTTCCGCCCCATCATCTAAACTAGTTATCTGTGGGTGTCTTACAAAGATCTCAACAAAACCAGCACATTCTCTTGTCACGTAACTAACTATACTGCTCACAGTTAGATGATCAACAAGGCTGCACATGATTTTTTTCTCCTTCTCAACTAGTATCCAACTCAGATTTATCTCCATCAAATCTTCATCAGAAAGCAACATGCAATCAGACAAGTGCTTCTTCAAATCTGCCGCAGTCAGCTTTGTAATAGGCACAGTTGACACGGCACTCCTTCCCCCGATGTACTTCCATTCCTTATCAACATATTCCAACGTCCCACGTTAATGGAAACGAACAGACAATGATTCCATCCTACAAAAACAATATGAACAATCTGAAATTTTTAGTGCCAATGCTGCTACCAGATGCTGCTACTTTGTTAAACTGAACTAAACTAAATTTATACTCAAAACTGAATTTTACTGCCAATATTGCTACCAGATGCTGTTATCAGATGCAGCCAATGCATTGTCTAAACTGAACTAAACTACTTTAACTGGATTTATAGTTATGGACAAAATATTTGCCTAGCTATATGAACTTTGTGATACTAGGTAAAGGTTACCCGAAAAATATTTGCCTAGCTAACTGAATCTACTGTCAAAACTGCATCTGCTGCATTTTCTGAATTCTAACACCTTTTTTTTACAGTGCCCAAACCACCTGGGTTGGATCGGATTGATACAGAGGAAGATGAAGTCATCTCATCTGCACTTCGACGCTGCACTACAACCGCAAATCAATTCCACAGATCCTCAGCAGTTGATGCCACCGATCCAGCTGTTTCCAAGGCTATTCCACACATGCAGTCTAGTTGAGAAAACCGAATGTCAGGAGGGATAGAGCAAAGGGAGATTAGAGGGACATACCTGAGGGAGAGCAGAGGGACATACCAGAGGGAAGAGGGAGGAGCACCTGCTCGCCGGAGAGAGGAGCACCAGATCGCCGAAGAGAGGATCACCCGATCGGCGCCCTCGCGAGATAGCAGCCCACGGCGCCGTAACTGCCGTGATTTTGGATCAGCTCGATCAGCGCCGCAACTGCCGTGATTATCGACCATGTGCAACCGAACGGGTCCAGCCCTAACGGGTCCAGCGTCTACATACCCAAACCTGGGGGGGTTATTTGCACCCAACGTGGCATCCAATGTCTAAACCGGTGTTCACCCTGGCCAAAACCAGCGTCAGATACCGTTGTGGGGATAATTTCCCGGTTTAGTATAGTTAGGAAGGTAATTTGCCTCAATTATTAGTTAGGGGGTTAGTGGACCAAACTCGTTACTTAGGGGGTGATATGGACTTCTTTTCCGGCCCGTAATACTTGTCGCAGCCACAGTTCAATTTTTATTTTGCCAAAAACTCCTTAATACATTTAAAACGTTTCAAATTTAGCCTTCAAATTTGAATTTCAAACTGGGATCTTGGTCTTCGTCTCCGTCCTCCTCCTCGTCCGCGTTCGTCCTCGCACGCCAGGTTGCCGTCGGAGAGCTCCCGCGCCAGGTCGCCGTCGGAGGGCTCCTGCGCCTCCGTACTCCCGCGCTAGGTCTGCGTGCTACAGGCCACACGAGGGCACCTTGAGGCAGAACCCGAGGGCCGCGATCCCCCTGGCCACAGGGCCGTGCTTCAGCGAGCTCCAGCAACCGACACCGGGCCGCCGCTGCCACCTGCGCCGCGCCGCCGCAGACAAGCTCCGTCGCCTGACACATCTCCCTCGTCCAGCTCTGCCACTTGGCGGCATCTCCCTCGTCTCCCCCGACTACCTCACCGGCGGGATCCCCGTCCTCCGATTGTTGCCGACCTGTGGAATTTCTGAACAGGGAGAAACACGGAGGAGAAGAACAACCCCTCTCCCGATCAATGTCCTGAAACTTGCCTGGACAATGTCAGCGCCTGATCCCAAGTTCAGTCCACTGTCGCCCAAATCAAGATGAACCTGATAATCTCAACCTCAATACACCACATCAAAGTACTTTTGCCTTCACATCCAGGTGCAATTCTTGTCATATGTCTGTACGATGGGTGCCTGGACAAATACAGTATCTGTTTGTTTCACTGACTTGGACTTGCTATGTCATACAGGTTCAATCATACTGTAAACTACTGCATAAATACAATTTCAGTGAATAAATAGGTAGTGACTGAAAATCACACAAATCATAGAAGGAACTCTGCAAGGGAGGCCTGTAACACCCTCAGAATCGGACCTATGCAAGTTTGAGCAAAATTCGCCAAACCCGCATAGAAACGATTCAAAGGTGCCCAAGAGCACTTTATGCATGGTGGAAAACGAAGTAATAACATTACACAACAGCCCTCGATGGGACCCACAGAACAGATATATATATAACAGCGACTCAAGGAGTCAAGAATACAGATATAATATACAAAGATCCCAATCACCTTGAAAGGCGGAGCGTCCGACTACGGACAAGATGCAAATGGGGCTAAGAGCCCTGAAGAATAACCAATGGCGTCCATAACTCTGCCCAGGCCAAGCCGGAAGGGTAACCCTGCTAACGACGTCGATCTCAAAACCTGCTTAAACAAAAGGGGTGCCGGCAAAGGCAAAGGAAAAAGAGGAGCGTCAAGATCGAGGCGATGCACGGCGAGGCTAGAATTCGGCGGTCCTCGCCTACAAAGGTATGGTGGACTGAGCGGCAGCGGCAGCATGCACTGAACAACCTATAGAGACTCGATACAACTGGCGTCAATCAGAGAGGGATAAGAAAGACCTATTCGGATCCAACCTGAAGCTAACACCAAACAAACCCATCCTGGTATTTCCCCCTCGAGACCAAACGAGGAAGTCCACCGAGGAACTCACACCGTTGGCAGTTTTATTATTTCAGTATAGTTGTGGCACTTTACTAGTCAGGTTTAGCTAATCATCCTGATAAAGTAAGCAGTGGGCACTTTTGATTAACCATTCCGTTATAGTTGCAGCGCTTACTATTCAGATACAATTAGCATGAGATAACCCTTAAACCCAGCAGTTGTTGGTACTTTTATTCAGCCATTTCGTTGTAGTTGCAATACTTACTAGTCAGATACAATTGTGCATGGCGACAACCAAACAAGCAATTGTGGGCAGTATTAATTAGCCATTCCATTATAGTGAAGCTGATTACTAGTCATTATAAGTCAAATTTATAGCAGTAAACTTTAGTTATGCTTGTCTATGATCGAGATCTTGTGCTCCAAGTCGTCCATATCCATGGACACGGCTTTGAAAGTTTTACCCGGCCGGGTGCACCAATAGCAACACACGCCGATCAACCTCGGAAAAACCAAATCAAAACCAACGAGGCTTTCACATTGAACAATCACAGGATTGAAATATTTCAGGCCACCTTAAGTAGATCCATAACGGCGGTGACTCGAGACGGGCTCAAGGTTTGGGTAATACGGTGAACGATCGGGAACCCGAAAGTGTGGTTGGGCTTGTCGACACCGCGGAATCGTGTCCGATCCTAAGCGATCAGTGTGCTCCTCGCACAATTTAAATCTGAAAGTAGCATGGCATAAGAGGATAGTAAATAAAACCTCAAACTAGTTTGTGGCCCCAAGAAATAAGAATGAATCAAGCTCGGCTCGGGGGTCCCATATACCTCCCGGATGTGGATAGCGCGATAAATCAAGGCAATGTATCAAGTACTAGGGGTCTTACAGGACACAAGTGGGCTCGAAACCAACTATTATCTATCACCCGATGGCTCTGCTTATTCAATTTTAGTTGTTAAACAGAAATTAAAGTGACGATAAGTAAAACTAGAATCATCTCCAACATCAACATGCGGCAATACATCATCAATTGTGGCATTTGACGACACGCAACAGCACTTGAGCAAGCGACTACGACGCGCAAGTCCAACTATATACCAAACAACAGGTAATAGGATGTGTCCAAGGCAATATAGGGCTGCACAGTATATCACAGGTACGGAAACTAAAGCATCGCAACACAGATAGCAAAAGATCAACAGGAGGGAATAAAGACTATAAAAGTAAGATAGGTAGAAAGGGGGGAGATGCTCGCCTGAAACATTGTCGAAGGTTCAACCGAAGATAGGGGCAAAGCTCACATCAACTCAACGGCCTTATCCGCGAAGAAGCAAAACACTAGAAGAAACACCGGATGCAATATTTAATACACGGCAGAAGATCGGCATGATGCATGCATGATGTATGACATGGCAAAGGTGCGATGCGATTAGGTCATATTAAGTGGAACCGGGGTCCCGACAATTAATTAGATGGTGTAAGTTGTTTAGCTACCCCGCATTTTAATGTTGCATTATCAAGACAAAAGATAGTAACGGTTCGCTACACAAGTTTAAATGAGGCCAATATGAGACTAGATTTGCCCGCATATGGGCCCCATATTTAATTATAAGGTGAATCGGCATAAGGCCCCCAAACCAATGAGATGCATGCGAGATGAATGACAATTTAATATGCGACAAGGTTATTATGTTATAAAATAGGGTTCTCGGAAAAGGGTTCACACATTAGGGGGTCTCGACGAACTTGAGGCTCCGGGGTTCGGGGTTCGTCGGGTTCGTGTTCGACGGGTTCGGTCTCGGCGGGGCGTTCTCGGATTAAAGAGGTAGATCTTGGCGTTGAGCGGGGACTTGGTCGTGTCGTTCTTGTCGCATGAGATCTTATCGGGTTCCACGGGTCGATCTTGCCGCTGAAGGTCTTGTCGGGCCCGCGCCGCGTCGGTCTCGGCATCGGGTGAAGCACTTTCGGCGTTCAGGAGTACTTGTCGTTCGGCCCTCGGCGAACCTTGGCGTCAAGTAGAAGATCATGTCGGTCCGCGTAGATCTTGGGATGGTTCGAGTTCCACGGGTTCGGCTCGACGATCGACTCGAACGGTTCGTGTGCTAACTTGCGGTTATACGGATCGGGCATCGGGTACTCGAGCCCGTGGCGACCTTGTCGACGTGGTGGCCGATGGCGATCTTAGCGAATCGTAAATCCTCTTGGTTAGAGATGTAGCCCTACGGTTTTCGACTTCCTTGGTCGGCGATCTTGGCATCACGCATGAAGACTTGTGAACGGAACACCAAGCGCGGTTTCGCCCATCACCCGCATCACAGCCACGAGGACACCGGGACAGAAGGAGTTCTGGCGGCAGGCATCGCACATACACGCTGGAAAGAGGCGGCGGCCCGATGTGGGGTCCCACGGCGACGGGCAGCAGCCGTGAGCCGCCAGACGCGGAGGAGGCGGCGAGGACAGCGGCCAGGCCCGGGGCGAGGGGAGAGGCGCGACGCGGAGAGCTCGGGAGGTGCGCGTGTGGAGGGGTCTGGCGCTGGCAGGTAGGAGGAGGGGATGGGGCGTGGCGGAGGAGGCCGGCTCAGGGCGGCAGTCTGGCGGAGGCGAGGCGGGCCCGGGAGCTTGGCATGGAGACTTGGGGAACCGGGAAGCGGCGAGGCGGCGGGCGCGTGATGGCGAAGCGGAGCAATGCGCTGGCCGCAGAGGCGCGGGCTAGAAGCGGAGGCTGCGGCGATGGGGCGGAAGCAGGGAGGAGGAGGGCGAGGCGGGGTCCGCGAGGTGGGGACTTGGCATGGAGGAGGAGGCAGCCTGGCGGGATGCGGTCGGGAGCTTGGGAGAAGAGGGGTCAGGGGCGGCTGGGCAAGGGGCTCATGTGGTGGTAGTGGCTGGCGAGCCTGGAGAGAAGGAGAGATCAGGGGCGGTCGTGGGCGGCGTGGGAGAAGGTGGGTCCAGCGTCTTTGGCAGTGGGGCCAGTGGGGTCTTGTGGCGTGGCGTGCGTGGCGTGCGTGTGTGGGTTTAGGGTGGGTGTGGTTTGGGGGTGGGCAGGGCGGTGAGGGCCCAATGCAGAGAGAGGTGGGGCGGTGGTGGTGAGGAGAGGCGTGGTGTGGTGGGACCTGGGCCGCCAGGTGTGGGAATCTGGGGGGTGGGGGGGGTGCGTGTGTGTCGTGTGTGTGTGGCAGGGAAGGGTGAGGAGAGAGAGGGTTGAGGGGGTTGGACAAGTGGCGGGATAGGATTGGAGGAGAGGAGAGGGGTGAGGCACAAAGTTGATTGGCCAGGGTGATGTGGAGAGGGGTGAGGGTAGAATTTCTGGTAGGAATAGGATTTAGAAGGGCGGTTACAGCTGGAGATTTTAAAAAAAACAGGGGTGGTCGTTCGGGTCTACTCGGCCCGTTCGACCGCCCCACTTAAAAATAAATATAAATTTTATTTATTTCAAACAAAGCTTTTTGCAAACCGATATCGGGCAAAACAAAATATTCCGGGGACCCGGTTTTCGGTGTTTGAATAAGATGGGGCGTTTTAGAAAAACAAAACGGGCTTGCGAACACAGTTTTGGCAAACAATGCATGATGATGACGATGCAATGCACAAATTCAACGCGATTTTCTAGTAGTGGTTTTGCGGGATGCCACAATTCGACACCACTAACAAAGGATCTCGCCCTCGAGTACCGCCTCATGGTACCGGGAAGAAGGTCGGCGGACTGATCCTTCGCGCTTCGTGTAGATCCTCGCGACACCACTAACGAGGGTTTCTTCTTCATCTTGAAATTGGCGACACCACCAACAAAGGGTCGTTGTTCCTGATCGTCGAGAGAACACTCCGGGAACAAACGGTCGAAGGTAGAGGTATCGCAGATAAAGCCACCCCTAACTTCCGTGGACGGAGTAAAATTGCTGGATCCACTGATTCGACATACAAGAGCGAATGATAAGAGCAGTGGTAGGGTAGCTACTCCATCCCGCACTCAAACCATTACTCTGCACACGAATAAGCGGATTAAGCATCCAACTCTCGGAATTAGACTGAAGATCTCGACAAGCGAGGTTCGGAAACAAGGGAGTGTTGCCAGCAGAAATCGTATGAAAGACACACTGATTAGGTTTCGCGGTGGTTCCATTGGCATGAACAACACATGCTCAAGGTTAACCCCAACTTCCCAAAGCTCGTCCTTCTCATATGTTTTCCAACGACACTGATGTCCAGCAAGGAACACACATAGATAAAGAGCTCCAGAACAAGATATTGGAGGAAGGGTACAACAGACAAGTTGCCGATTGATGATCGTAGCACCTCCGTTAAAAAGGGAGAAAGCGAAGCCCTGAAGGTACGACGGAAACCCAACCGCGAGAAATCCTGGACTCGAAGAGAGAGAAGAGAGCGGATTCAAAACACGTAGAGGTAAGAGGAGAACAGCAGAGGGGTAAGGAGTAAAATCAGACCTATTCAGAACTATCCAACCGATTTTTGCAAAATAGTTTTGACACTCTACTTCGGCCCGTTAGCTAGGTTATCCTACAGGCTGGACTTGTGGGGTATCGCAACTGCTGAGCTCTGATACCACTCTGTAACACCCTCAGAATCGGACCTATGCAAGTTTGAGCAAAATTCGCCAAACCCGCATAGAAACGATTCAAAGGTGCCCCAGCACTTTCGTGCGGGTGGAAAGCAAGTAATAACATTACACAACAGCCCTCGATGGGACCTGAGCAGAGATATATATATAACGACTCAAGGAGTCAAGAATACAGATATAATATACAAAGATCCCAATCACCTTGAAAGGCGAGGCGTCCACGGACAAGATGCAAATGGGGCTAAGAGCCTCAAGAATAACCAATGGCGTCCATAACTCGCCTGGGCCAAGCGGAAGGGTAACCACGCTAACGACGTCGATCTCAAAACCTGCTTAAACAAAGGGGTGCCGCAAAGGCAAAGGAAAAAGAGGAGCGTCGATCGAGGCCAAGACAGCGAGGCTAGAATTGCGGTCCTCGCCTACATAGGTATGGTGGGCGGCGGCGGCAAAGATGCACTCAACAACCTATAGAGACTCGATACAAGCGCGTCGAGAGAGGGTAAGAAAGACCTATTCGGATCCAACACGAAACTAACACCAAACAAACCCATCTGGTATTTCTCGAGACCAAACGAGGAAGTCAACCGAGGAACTCACACGGTTGGCGCTTTATTTATTCAGTTATAGTTGTGGCACTTTACTAGTCAGTTTAGATAATCGTCACGATAAAGTAAGCGATGGGCACTTTTAGTTAACCATTCCGTTATAGTTGCAACTTACTATTCAGATACAATTAGCATGAGATAACCCTTAAACCCAGGTTGTTGGTACTTTTATTCAGCCATTTCGCTAGAAGTTGCAATACTTACTAGTCGATACAATTGTCGCAAGGCGACAACCAAACAAGCAATTGTGGGCAGTATTAATTAGCCATTCCATTATAGTGAAGCTGATTACTAGTCATTATAAGTCAAATTTATAGCAAGAAACTTTAGTTATGCTTGTCTATGATCGAGAATCGTGCTCCAAGTCGTCCATATCCATGGACACGGCTTTGAAAGTTTTACCCGGCGGGGTGCACCAATAGCAACACACGCTCGATCAACCTCGGAAAAACCAAATCAAAACCCAACGAGGCTTTCACGTAACAATCACAGGATTGAGAAATATTTGAGGCCACCTTAAGTAGATCCCGCGAAGCCGGTGACTCGACGGGCTCAAGGTTTGGGTAATACGGCTGTGAGCATCGGGAACCGAAAGTGTGGTTGGGCTTGTCGACACCGCGGAATCGTGTCCCGATCCTAACGATGCAGTGTGCTCCTCGCACAATTTAAATACAGAAAGTAGCATGGCATAAGTACAGGATAGTAAATAAAACCTCAAACTAGTTTGTGGCCCCAAGAAATAAGAATGAATCAAGCTCTGGCTCAGGGGGGTCCCATATACCTCCCGGATGTAGATAGCGCGATAAATCAAGGAACAGGTATCAAGTACTAGGGGTCTTACGGGACACAAGTGGGCGTTCGGAAACCAAATATTATCTATCACCCGCCGATGGCTCTGCTTATTCAATTTTAGTTGTTAAACAGAAATTAAAGTGACGATAAGTAAAACTAGAATCATCTCCAACATCAACATGCGGCAATACATCATCAATTGTGGCATTTGACGACACGCAACAGCACTTGAGCAAGCGACTACGACGCGCAAGTCCAACTATATACCAAACAACAGGTAATAGGATGTGTCCAAGGCAATATAGGGCTGCACGGTATATCACAGGTACGGAAACTAAAGCATCGCAACACAGATAGCAAAAGATCAACAGGAGGGAATAAAGACTATAAAAGTAAGATAGGTAGAAAGGGAGATGCTGCTTTGAAACATTGTCGAAGGTTCAACCAAGATAGAGGCAAAGCTCACATCAACTCAACGGCCTTATCCGCGAAGAAGCAAAACACTAGAAGAAACACCGGATGCAATATTTAATACACGGCAGAAGATCGGCATGATGCATGCATGATGTATGACATGGCAAAGGTGCGATGCGATTAGGTCATATTAAGTGGAACCGGGGTCCCGACAATTAATTAGATGGTGTAAGTTGTTTAGCTACCCCGCATTTTAATGTTGCATTATCAAGACAAAAGATAGTAACGGTTCGCTACACAAGTTTAAATGAGGCCAATATGAGACTAGATTTGCCCGCATATGGGCCCCATATTTAATTATAAGGTGAATCGGCATAAGGCCCCCAAACCAATGAGATGCATGCGAGATGAATGACAATTTAATATGCGACAAGGTTATTATGTTATAAAATAGGGTTCTCGGAAAAGGGTTCACACATTAGGGGGTCTCGACGAACTTGAGGCTCCGGGGTTCGGGGTTCGGTCTCGGGGTTCAGGGTTCGACGGGTTCGGCCTCGGCGGGACGTTCTCGGATTAAAGAGGTAGATCTTGGCGTTCCGGAAGCAGGACTTGATCCGGTGTCGTTCTTGTCGCATGCAGATCTTATCGGGTTCCACGGGGTCGATCTTGCCGCTACGAAGGTCTTGTCGGGCCCG
Organism: Avena longiglumis; assembly: GCA_030063025.1. Taxonomy (NCBI): domain Eukaryota; kingdom Viridiplantae; phylum Streptophyta; class Magnoliopsida; order Poales; family Poaceae; genus Avena; species Avena longiglumis. Next base: position 1,736,499 of record CP125979.1, read on the forward strand.
CGCCTTCGCGTCGGTCTCGGCATCCGGGGTGAAGCACTCGGCGTTCCCGAGGGAGTACTTGTCGTTTCGACGAACCTTGGCGTCCAAGTAGAAGATCATGTCGGTCCGCAGCGTAGATCTTGGGGATGGTTCGAGTTCCACGGGTTCGCTCGACGTGGACTCGAGGAACCTCGTGGCGAACTTGGCGGTTATCCGGATCGGGTACTCGAGCCCGTGAGGCGACCTTGTCGACGTGGTGGCGATGGCGATCTTAGCGAATGTCGTAAATCCTCTTGGTTCGAGATGTAGCCCACGGTTTCGAATTCCTTGGTCGGCGAAGATCTTGGCATCACGCATGAAGACTTGTGACAGAACACCAAGGCGATTTCGCCATCACCCGCATCACGGCCCACGAGGACACGGGACAGCAGGAGTTACGGCAGCGGCATCGGCACATACACGCTGAAAGAGGCGGCGCCGATGTGAGGTCCCACGGCGGTCTTGCGAGCCATGAGACGGCCAGACGCTTGGAGGAGGCGGCGAGGGCGGCGGCAAGGCGGGGCGTCGGGAGAAGCGGCGGACGCGGAGAGCTCGGGAGGCGCGGTGACGAGGTCTGCGCCGCCGAGCCGCAGGAGGAAGGATGGGGCGTGGCGGCGGAGGCAGGCTGGCGGGCGGCCGGAGCTTGGCCAGGCGAGACGCGGGAACCCGGGAAGCGGCGAGGCGGCAGCGTCCATGGCGGGCGATGGCGAACCGCAGGGCGCAGAGAGGCTAGCGGGGCGGAGGAGGAGGAGGCGGGATCCGGAGTGGGGACTCATGGAGAGGCCAAGGCGGCTGTGGGATCTGATCAGGGGAGAGGAGAGGCGGGGGCGGCGGGGCAAGGCTCGCGTGGTGGTTGGTGGCTCGGGCAGGGAGAAGGGAGAGATGCAGGGGCCGGTCGTGGGCGGCGTGGGGAGGGTGGGTCCAGCGTCTTTGGCAGTGGGGCCAGTGGGAGTCTTGTGTGGCGTGGGCGTGCGTGTGTGGGGTTTGGGTGGGTGTGGTTTGTGGGGTGGGCCAGGCGGTGAGGGCCCAGAGAGAGAGGGGTAGAGGTTGGGTGGTGAGGAGAGGCCGGTGGTGTGGTGGGACACAGGGGCCACCAGGGGTGTGGAATCTGGGCGGGGGGGGGGGCTGCTGTGCGTGTGTGCGTCGTGTGTGTGTGGGGAAGAGTGAGAGAGGAGAGGGTTGAGGGGGTTGGACAAGTGGTGATAGGATTGGAGGGAGAGGAGAGGTGAGGTACAGGTTGATTGGCCGGGTGATGTGGAGAGGGTGAGGGTAGAATTTCGGTAGGAATAGGATTTAGAAGGCGTTACTGGAGATTTTAAAAAACAGGGGTGTCGTTCGGGTCTACTCGTTCGACCACTTTAAAAATAAATATAAATTTTATTTATTTCAAACAAAGCTTTTTGCAAACCGATATCGGGCAAAACAAAATATTCCGGGGACCCGGTTTTCGGTGTTTGAATAAGATGGGGCGTTTTAGAAAAACAAAACGGTCTTGCGAACACAGTTTTGGCAAACAATGCATGATGATGACGATGCAATGCACAAATTCAACGCGATTTTCTAGTAGTGGTTTTGCGGGATGCCACAAGGCCCCTACAAGGCTAAAACTGATCTGAACCTAAAGATATGAATCTAATAAAAAATCCAATCAAGAATGACTATGTGCCAACGTCCACTGTCATCTGGTCCTCATTTAGTCAGTTATGCGGTGTTTATCCATGTTATGTGCTAACACAAATGCCAGAAAAATGCTGGCCAGAACAATCCCAATGTTGAGTACTAGGACACAATCTTGTTAGATGTTTAAATAATATTTAGTAGTGCAGGGGACCTTAGTGTGGAATGGCATCGATGAAACAACAACAGCAGTCAATAAAAGCTTGATCTGTAATACAGAAGGCACAACACTTAAGTGTGCATCAAAAGCAAAGGAACATTACCAATGATGCAAACATTTGTTCAGGACTCCTAGTGCAGAAGCTAGCTTCATCAAAGAACCAAGACTCTTAGTGCAGAAGCTAGCTTTATCAAAGAACCCGGATTATACCACATGTTCTTGTAAGAAGCAAAATATGAGAGTTTATACTCCCTCCGTCCTAAAAAAGATGTCTCAAGTTTGTTTGAATTTGGATGTATCTATATACTAAATAGTGTCTAGATACAATCAAGTTTAGACAAACTTGAGACATTCTTTTTAGGACGGAGGGAGTACATGGTTACCTTTGGTCTTTCCCTTTTCAATTATCATCAGATGATTAGATAATTGGATTGCTATCTTTAAATTTCCTGCTACATTTTTAGTGGGGCTGTGCTGTTGTAATACTGTAAAAACACCTGGTTCTCGGGGCTTGCAAAAATTCAGAGTTGTGATTTTGTTCTTTTGTTTTCAGTGAGGAAGTGGGTGTTGTGTTCATGAATGTAGATTCAGGTTTCATCCCTCTGTCCTTTTTTCTTCACATGCACGCTGTCATCCTGTTCCATTTTATTTATGTCCTCTGTTTGTACCCATGGATAGCAGGTACTCCATAGGCAAGAATTCGTTGATGTGACTTTGGACACTAGGCAAGAATTCGTTGATGTGACTTTGTTTCGATTAGCAATAATTACTGAACCACTCATAGTACTTGGTTAATGTGTGTAATAGACTCTGCACACGTAGGGAATGGTTCAACTAAGAAAACGGTCCTTTAGCACAGAGTTACATTCTGATGCTAGCTAGCTAGTTTGAGATGATTGGATCAATAACCAACCAGAGATTGCTCCGTTACCATCTACTCTACCAATTCCATTGAACAGTCTAAACACAGAACAGTTCAATTGAACATTATAATACAAATTACTCCCTAATGATCACCTCAGATCACCTCCTCAATTTTTAATTAACCGGAACGATGGCAGTCTGATTTGCTCGTCTCCATCAATGGCGGCTGTATAGGAGGACCGATTGGAGGCGTGCAGGACCCGCCCCTGCCGCCTTGAGCCTGGTAGGAGCGGAACGCCTTCTTGCACGCGCAGCACGGAGGGGTCGAAGTAGAGGTCCAATTCACCAGACTAGGATATCCGGCCTCAGGGTCACGAGCGCCGCCGCCGGAGCGTCCAAGTCTCGCGCTTTGCAGTAAAATGGGGTCCTTTTCCTCTTGATCTCCCTCGTCGTTGGATTCTGGTTGGTCAGCGAGGACGAACGAAGTTCGCCGGCAAGGGAGCGGCGGAGCAGGTAGCGCGGGAAGGGCGTGGTGGTGCCTGGTGGAGCATTCAGCGAGGGCCGCGACAGGAGAGCTCCAGATGGGGGAAGGAGACGGCAGGAGTGAGAGAAGGACTGGGGGAGTAGTTTCTTTTGCTGGTTTATAAGTAGATGATTATACAGGTTCAGGAGGTAACAATTCAAAGCTACCCCCTCCAGCTCTAACGACTGGTTTCAGATCATCTTGCTACACCAAAATGTCAGACCGACATAAAAAGATGGAAACGTAGACCTCACTGTCGACTGACCAAAAGATAGAAACGGAGAGCACACTACCGGACAAACTAATAAACAGAAGCCAGAGAACATAACCCCAGACAAAACTAGGAGGCTACAATACTACTAGTTTGTTCCAACCAGCTGAGAAGAATTCAGAGATTTGAATGATAAAAATCCAGAAGAACTGTAGAGAAAGGAACACAGCAGCAAAGAGATATGCAGACACAATAAAAGAGCATAAGCAGGCACAATTACAATTTGACACTAAGTTCAGGGTTCACTTATCCATTCATCACATCCAAAGCTGCTGCACCACAGCAGAAGTTTGCAGACATATGAAACATCACACAGTATGGCAGGTAACAAATACACGACCAGACAACACGAGGACACACTTAAAGCTCCATTGGAGCACACCAAAGACCGACAGACTTGTGAACCCAGAGACAGAAGCAGCTCCTTACTGACCACCACGGAGGCGGAGGACAAGGTGGAGTGTGGACTCCTTCTGGATGTTGTAGTCCGCAAGGGTGCGGCCATCCTCCAGCTGCTTACCAGCGAAGATGAGGCGCTGCTGGTCCGGGGGGATGCCCTCCTTGTCCTGGATCTTGGCCTTGACATTGTCGATGGTGTCAGATGACTCAACCTCCAGGGTGATGGTCTTGCCGGTGAGGGTCTTCACAAAGATCTGCATGCCACCACGGAGCCTGAGCACCAGGTGGAGCGTGGACTCCTTCTGGATGTTGTAGTCAGCGAGGGTACGGCCGTCCTCAAGCTGCTTGCCAGCAAAGATAAGGCGCTGCTGGTCTGGGGGGATGCCCTCCTTGTCCTGGATCTTGGCCTTGACGTTGTCAATGGTGTCGGACGACTCAACCTCCAGGGTGATGGTCTTGCCGGTGAGGGTCTTGACGAAGATCTGCATGCCACCGCGGAGCCTGAGCACAAGGTGGAGGGTGGACTCCTTCTGGATGTTGTAGTCAGCGAGGGTACGTCCATCCTCAAGCTGCTTGCCAGCAAAGATGAGACGCTGCTGGTCCGGTGGGATGCCCTCCTTGTCCTGGATCTTGGCCTTGACGTTGTCGATGGTGTCCGAGGACTCGACCTCAAGGGTGATGGTCTTGCCGGTGAGGGTCTTGACAAAGATCTGCATGCCACCACGGAGCCTGAGCACCAGGTGGAGGGTGGACTCCTTCTGGATGTTGTAGTCAGCAAGGGTACGGCCGTCCTCGAGCTGCTTGCCAGCAAAGATGAGGCGCTGCTGGTCTGGGGGGATGCCTTCCTTGTCCTGGATCTTGGCCTTGACGTTGTCGATGGTGTCAGAGGACTCCACCTCGAGGGTGATGGTCTTGCCAGTGAGGGTCTTCACAAAGATCTGCATCTGTAAATACAAAGCATAGATCATAGTCAGACACAGCAAAGGGAAATCAGCAGGATAATAAATAAATGAACAAACAGGTAGACGAAAGCAAAGTATGAATCAACGAACGTCTCAATAAATAGATGACGAACTAATCAGGTAACCATGACTGAGCTGATTAAAATTCTAGCTTAATGAGAGATTTTTTCAGAGCTGATCATTGCACAACTACAGATCTTATCTTAGAAGCAACTATGAGGTCAAAAGGCTAAGCAGGTAGACTCCTGGCTAATCCCCTCAGAGTATCATGCATAGTTCCTACATAACACCCAACCTGAGCGCTACAGAATCAGAAATCCAAGAGAGTAGTAGGGAGTATTTAGCTCCACCCGAGCGGAATCAGCAGGCATAGTTGCACAATATGAATACAACCAGAGCGCTAGAGAATCAGAAATCCAAGACAAAAGCAGACTATGAATCAATGAACGTCTCAATAAAAAGATGAACAAACAAATTGGGTAACCGTGTTTGAGCTGATCAAAGTTCTAGCTGTTGTAAGCTAGTGTAAGAGACAAGCAACTATGAGGTCGAAAGATTATTTCAGAGCTGATGATCGTTGCACAACTGCAGATCTTAGAAGCAATTATGAGGTCGAAAGACTAAGCAGGTAGAGTCCTGGCTAATCCCTGAGATTATGCATAGTCGCAATATAACACCCAACATGAACGATACAGAATCAGGAATCAAAGAGAATAGTAGGGAGTATACCCGAGCGGAATCAGCGGGCAAGTTGCAATATACTACTATGAACACATCCTGATCGCTAGAGAATCGGAAATCCACGACAATACTGGAGGATTTAGCTCCACTCGCGCGGAATAAGCAAACTATTACCTACGTCTAGATAGATAGATGAACCGAATCAGCAGCGACCGCAACTCATACCGGCAGATCTACTCAAGAACAGAGGCATGATCCAAAGGAATTTCACAGCAGCCCGAGCGGAACCAACAGGCAATCGATCAACAATAATAATACCATCGTGCGCAGATCTACTAGAAATTATTACTATCCAAACGAGCGGAACCAGCAATAATCGATCTATCTAAGGAACTCATATGAACGATCGCAGAAGACGGACAGGAGGAAGAGGGATCGGTAACTCCCGTACCTTGAGGAGGAGGACGAGGTAGCCTTGGCTTCGATCGGGTCGGAGATTGTTCGGCGAGATCGGGAAGGGGACTGGATTGGATTTGTGTGGAGAGGAGAGCGGAGGGGGTGGGAATTTATAGGCGTCTCCGGTGGGAGAGCGTGGGGAGGAAAGAGTCCCGCGAGCATACGGCACGGGGTGACGACGACCGACGGGGGCGAATAGGAGGCGGAGAGGCGGTTCCACGCGACGGAGTATTTTTTTTTTTACAAATCTGACTTTTTGCGTAACTAATTTTTGGGTTTGATCCTTTAGTAGAAAATATTTCGAAATCTGACCCCTCGGTCGGTCTGACCCCTTAGCGAAGCTATTTTGGAATCTGATCTCTGGGATTGACGTCATTTTAAACGGCCCCGAAATAGTGCAGGTCGACGCAGGGGTCGTCGACGCTATGTGATATGGCGTTAAGGGGTTAGATTCCTAAATAGTTTTGCCAATGGGTCTGACGTGGAATTAGTTTCGTAAAAAGATCATATTTGTCTAAAAATACTGCAACGGATGTTCCCATGCAATACCGAGGAAAAGCGAGCGGAGATACCTGCCGTTGGGAGCAAGGATGCAGGTGGGATGGACATGTGATGCATGTTCCCGCCTGATCTTGCCGTTGGGACTAAACCGGGATTAGCGGGATATCACCTATTCGCTATGTTTTATAATATAAGATGTTTTAATTTTGTGAAAGTAGTGTATCTAGACCTCTTTTAGTGTGTAGGTCTTGTGAAACCAGCTACCCTCGACAAACCATCGGCTGCTCAAGCATACCGGCAACACACGCTCCCATAGTGTACCAGTGAATCCCGCTAGTCCGGTACTCCTTCCGTTTTATAATATAAAATATTTTAGTTTTATGAAAAAAGTGTATCCGACTTTTTGTAGTGTATAGGTCTGAATCTAAAAGAGTTAGGCCAAATGTTATATCGGTTCGGTGCTAAATAGCGCTGAAATTGGTTTTGGAAACGAGTGGAGATGCTCTAACCTGAAGATGACTATTGTACTAGGCGGGCAAGGAGAACACGAAGGGCACCGCTTTCTCGTCACAAACGAGTACACAGCGTTTGTGCGTTATATATGGCCGACTAGACGCTCCGAGCAAAGGGGCCACATGCTTTTGTCGGGGCATCGTTTTCCTCTGGACCGGAGTTTAGCATCGTTGCTTTTGCTTTTTTTTTTTCTGCCGTTTCCTTCGCCGGCCGTGGACAAGAAACGAACCACATCGGCATCACAGTGACCTTTCCCCTGAACACGTTTTGGTGCCCTGAATCGTAAGTCGAGTCTTGCGTCTCCTTCTCTGCTTCAAGGTGCTTTAAGTACAGTACTTGATTGTGTCGCATCTGAACATCTCTCCATTGCAACGCAAGGATTTATGCTGAGTTTGAAGTTAGCTTTGCGCTGCGTCATTGACTTGGCAGGATATATCAGACCGATAATAGAGCTCATTTAAGTTAAAATAATCAGGCGGCATGATGACTCTGCCTTTGATCTGAGAAGGACTCTGCACCTATACCTGATGTCGACTTTATAATGCAAGGCGTGGACATGGGCAGCTGAACTAATCCTCTTAGTTTTGGAAGAGGCTGGACTAATCTTAGCACTGGATTTGATCAATAGTTAATGCTTGGCAATTAGAACTAAGAACAATAGAATGGTGGTGACTGGGTATGATCGATGCCCAACAGGGCAGGCTGGAACACGGAAGACTGTTCCGCAATCTGTTCGGTTGTTCTAGGATGACTGATGATTTGGTGGCATGTGGAGGTTGAACGCCCAATACTATGACTATTATAAGCCTCCGAAATGGAACTTGGTTGATCAAGTTTCTAGTGTTTTCTCTGGAAAAAAAAAAAAACAGGTCCATGATTTTGTATCTCCGGGTAATTTCAGGTTGTCCTACTCTGTTTTCCACCATTACTGCAACAACAGGTCCTGAAGGTAGTGGTCACCCCAACCCCATCATAAGTAACCTCCTGAACCATCTAAGAGAACAAATCTCTATCACAGTTTCTTTTCTCTTTCCGCGACTCTAGTTAACAGACCCAAAATGGAGAAGATATCTAGTGATACCGGTCTCTATATGATACCATTTCTCAAAAATACATTTCTAAGTTTCAGAAAAATTTGGAAAAAAAATATATAATTGTGCACAAAATGTGTTGTGTTCAAAATCCCTAAAATTTTCAGAACCAAATTCGGAATATACACGGAAAAACGGAAATGACAATTTGACATGGGAATAGTGACTTTTGTGGGTTTGTCTTTTTTTACACTATTCATGTTGGATTTGTCATTTTCGTTTCTCTGCGTGTTTTTTGAATTTGGTACTGAAAATTTTAGGGATTGTGTACACATATCTTTTGAACACTCGTAGTTTTTTTTTGAAATTTTTAAAAACTTGAAATTTTGATTTTGAGGACAGGTATCATTCAGTGGTTTTCTCGCCCAAAGTGCTCTATCTCAGCTCCCAACTTCTTCATATCTCCTTGGAGATTTACAACCTCATTGTCACCACACATGGATAAGAGGAGGTAGTATTTGACCAAGGTCATGCTACCTAAATCTTTGAGGCCACCCTTTGAATTAGCATTTTTGGTGAAGCTTTGGGTCAAAGTTTTTCAGAAATCTTACATAGAACCTAATTAAAACATGGTCGTTCGGCGCATAGTTCCATTTGCATAGCTTGTAGAGAGCTATGGGCTTTCAGTTACTCACAACGGATGTGCCACACCACTTCATTTTCGAAAGAAAATACGAAGGCCCAAACCTTGCTTTTTACTGCAAAACAGTAATTATGATATCTCCATAGAAATAATCTGAATCGTAAATTGCAGTTATGTATCCTATATAGACAATATGATGGTAACTAGTGTGTGACAAGATCTTCAAGGTTTTGGCCCAGTGTATCCGGTTACAATTCAATGATGATGATTCAGTTAAGAGCTTGATTCAAACTAAACAATAATATTGTTCATTTACTTTTCATTAAACAAAACTGGTAAGATATTGCTTTGGTTTATTGACACTCTGCAACAAAACTATAATGGTAGCTCCGTTAAGTACACTGATGGAAGCTAGAGTCCTTAAACTTGGTACAATATTGATATGTTATCCACGCAAGATAAGCCAAAAAATAATATGCAAAGCCAAGTCATCAACATCAAACACTTACATAGTGATGGTAAACTTTCATTGATCGAGCCTTATCTCGTGCCCTTTTTGGTTTGGTTGGAGAGTTCAAAACATGAATGCAATATCCGAAGAAGTAATACACAAGGATTTGATCCATGGTGTTTTAATCTTAACAAAGAAATAAATTATTTGTCTTTGCAAAAGTAATTTTAATTCTCTACAAGTTCCAACTCTACCATAACTTCACCGCTCTGTCCTCGAAACAGGCTTTACGTCCAGCTTTATAACTAAAGAAACGACCATTCATAGTGCATACGAGGCACCTACTCTCAGGCGTCAAAAGAAAAGAAAATTGAGTCCGCTGGGGCCACAACACAACAAGCCCAAAGAAAAGCTAAAAGAAAAAAGGGAGAGCTGGAAGGACGCTCCCGCTACGAGGCCGCGGAAGCACCAGAAGGCGTCGCGAAGCGCTGCGCCAACGCCCTCAGATCCTGCAAGATGCCGTCCATGTACTCCAGGTCTCGCTGCCTAGACAGGGGATACCACTGTTGTAGGTAGGAAAGAAAAGAAAAGACAGAGTCAGATGCGCGGCCCCAGGGACCATATTCTTCTCATCTGAGTTTTGCTCAAGTCTCGAATAAATTCGAGGACATATTCAAAGAAATTCTGACCGCGAGTGTAGATCCGCTCAATCACTATTTTATTCCGAATATTTCACAAAGTCCAGGTAATGGATGCAAACACCAACCAGAAGAGGTGGTGCCTCCTCCCGGTGCGGCTCGCCTTTGTCTCTAGGAACTTGCCGAGGTCTTGTTCCTGCCACGTAGGCCCCAAAACTTCTCGGACAAAGTTCCACAGAAACTGAGCTGCAGGACATGTGAACATAATATGGGTGCACGTCTCCGGCGTCCCACATAACAGGCACAACCCATTGCCGGGACCATTGCGCTTCGACACTGATGCGTCGGAAACGTATCTATAATTTTTGATGTTCCATACTTGTTAGTATCTACTTTGCTTTGCTTTCTCTACACTTTGAGGTGCTTTTTACATGTTTTGTGGTACGAACTTATTAACAAGTTGCCACAGTGCCAGTTACCTGTTTTTTGCTGTTTTTGGTTTCGGAAAAGCTAGTAAGAAAATATTCTCGGAATTGGGCGGGACAAACGTCAAAGTCAATAACTTTCGGTGTGGAACAAGAAGTCCAGAGGGAGACGGAGAGGCGTGCCAGGGCAGACAGACCCCTCCTATGCGTGGCCAGGGGTGGGCCCGCGCCTAGGAGGGGTGTGGCCCCTCTGGCCGCCTCCTCGGCCCCCCTTTGCCTATAAGAAGCCCCCGATGCAAAAACCCTAAGCACCCCGATCAAATCTGCACGAAACCGTCTGTAGCCACCGCCACCATCGTCCCTAGATCGGGGGGGGTCTGAAGTTCTTCCCGGCACCCTGCCGGAGGAGGGATCATCCCGGAGGCCTTCTCTCTGGTATGATGCGTGAGTAGTTCCACCTTGGACTATGGGTCCATATAGTAGCTAGATGGTTGTATCTCTTCCTTTGTGCTTTCATGTATAGATTTTGTGAGCTCCATTCCTAATCAAGATCTAATCTATTTATAACCATGCATGTTGTGTTTGCGGGTATCCAATGGATATTGAGATTATTATGTTGGTTTGATTAATGGTTTTGTCTTTATGATTCTATCATGTCTGTGTTGTTTATGATCTTGCATGCTCTCCGTTGTTAGTAGCTATCTTGGCCAAGTAGTTGCTAGTGACTCCAAGAGGAGGTATTTATGCTCGATAGTGGGTTCATGCCTCTAGTTTTTAAGGGAAGTGACAATAATCTCTTCGGTTGTAGATGTGTTGTTGCTACTAGGGAGAAAACAACGGTCTCTTGTTCATGGAACATGTGGACTGTTTACCTTACACACTTTGCTTAAAAGAGTTGTCTGTTGCTTGCAACTTAATACTGGAGGGGGGTCAGATGATAACCTGAAGGTGGACTTCTAGTCATAGATGCAGTTGGATGGCGGTCTATGTATCTTGTTGTATTGCCCAATCGAATTTCATGGGATCTTTCTGACTAGTAATTGCATTGTTATGCCTTGCTCAGTTCCTGTCAATTGCCTTGCTATAATTTGTATACCCTTCATGCCATATTGTTTATTTAAGGAAAGCACCTCTAGTGAACTATGAACCCTGGTCCAATCTTTACCATTGATACATCTTCCACTGTTACTTGTTTACTTGCTGCAAACTATTACCTTCCATACCATACGTTTAATCCTTTGTTACAGCAAACCGGTGAGCTTGACAACTTCATTGATTCGTTGGGACAAAGTCTTGAGTTTGTGTTGTGCATGTCTCCACATTTTTTGCAACACCTGTGTGACGTTTCCTTCCTCCTTCTGGTTCGATAACCTCGGTCTCAACCGAGGGAAAACTTGCTGCTGTGCTCATCACACCTTGCTCTTGGGGTTTCTAACGAAGTCCTCTCTGTTAGGCAACAGACACCTCTATCCGTGAAGGAAGGCGATCCCGCAGTAGTTTTCACGGGAAGATGCGCAAGCTAAGGGGTACGGGAGATTTCCAAAGGTGCGTCGTCCAAGGTAACCCTGGGCCCTGAAAGAGGGTCCTATAAGCTGAACTAACCGAGAAGTCTTCCGATGGAGACTGGCCCCACGTTACCTTATCCCTCTCCTCTTAGAGGGGCGCGGGTAGGGAGCCCCGCAGTCTCAGGAAGTCGGTCGCCCCGCCTCATTAAAGGTCCTCTAGAAAGGTATGTTCCAGTGGACTCCATGGAAAGCCTCGACCCCCAACATCATGAGAGCTGCGCAGATGGCAAAGAGTGTGGGGAATTCCTAGTAGAGGGAGATCCCCTGTAACCAGGGGTCAAGCCAAAACATGACTTCCCAACCGTTGCCCACCACGAAGGTAGAACCCCGGCGGATGAAATGCTTAATGTCTTGGATGGCCCGCCAGAAGTGGGACCCCTCCCGGCGCTCACACGCCAGCAAAGGGCGCCCCCGAAGATACTTAGCCTTAATGAGTTGGAGCCAAAGGCCTCTATCATCCTAGAGGATACGCCAAACCCACTTCAATAAAGGGCAACATTGAACCGGCGAGAGTCAAGTACTCCTAAACCCCCAAGGAGCTTGGAGGTACATATATCCGCCCATTTCACCATGTGATACTTCTGGTGCCCATCTCTAGCTACCCAAAAGAACCTAGACATCTCTTTCACAAAGTCTGCATGGGTTCTCTCAGGGAGGATATAAAGGCCCATTTGATACATGGTGAGACTGGACATACATGAGTTAATCAGGATAGTCTTGCTACCCTTGGACGTGAGGCGCGCTCGCCATGGTTCAGCTTTGGACCGAACCTTCACGACCATGGGAGCGAGATCCCGGATTAGCACCCAAGAGTCGCGCATGGGCACTCCCAAATAGGTAATGGGAAAATCCGCCAATCGACAGTTCAGTTGGTCTGCAATGCGTTGTCTCTCCGCCTCGGAGAAACCCAGAATCATAACCTCACTCTTGTCGAAGTTGATCTTGAGGCCCAACAGGGACTCAAAGCAGAGAAGCAAGAACTTGAGGTTAATGATGTCAAGCTCCAACCCCTGTACCATGATCATAGTATCATCCGCATATTGAAGGTGGGTTATACCACCTCCGGGGATTAGATTCCCTACCACACCCGAGATGTGGCCAGCGATCTTGGCTTTGTCCAAGATCTCTGCCAGAGCATCTACTGTAGAGTTAAAGAGAATGGGAGAAATCAGGTCCCCTTGTCTAACTCTGCAGGAGGATCGAAAGTATGGACCCACTTCCCCATTGACATTGATCGCGTTCACCGCTCTGTCACAACGAGATATAATAGTAAATGGTATGAACAATAATTATTTGTGAGAAAGTATGCACTTTTGTTGGTTACTCCCTATTGTACTACTATTGACCATTTCTGTCCAGGTTAACCATCATAACCAAACACATGATATTGTGAATCTGCGATTGTTAAATAGTAGTAAGACCATAGGTTCCCATGTGATAATCATTGTAGTGTCCGATCCATGTTCTCGTGTACCTACTGCTAGTACTACCTCTCTGTGAAATACGAATTCTAAGCTAGTGTCGCTATTTATTGTGAGACCATCCCTGGTAGAACATACATCTTCCGAGGATCCATGTTATAAACTGATATTTTTGATCCTCATGCTCAACTGATCATCATAAAACAAAACCACACACACATTCATGTTGTAGCATTCTTTTGTATCTTCTCGACCAATGATAAAATAATTTGTTCGGCATGAGAGATTTTGGGAAATGCAAGTATGCGTTTTCACTTGCAGAGGCAATGTGGTGCAATGATCGGGACACTGAAGACCTCGCTATAAACTGGAGCTTCTGATACTCTTGTCGTTCCTGTCGAACTGGGGTTTCATTCATTCCATAAAGATGTAGACTGTTCTAGGTCCATGATCATTGTCTCAGAAAAAACTAGTCAAGAGTTTTGAATGGGACATAGTCAAGAAAAATGACTTAAAAAAACTCCACATAGTCACTTTTCTTGTGTCGCTTTCTTCTGGCCGTTCTTCGCCGATCGTGGCTAGGCCGCTATCGACGTTGACATCGCCGTAACATTACCCCTGAACTCGTTTTGGTATGCACGTGCACATGGAATGGTATGTCGTGTATTGCTTCTCCTTCTCTTTGATAGTTGTATTGTACTACTACGGAGTACAAGTTGCAAGGTGCTTTACTTGTGTTGTGTCCTAAAGGTTTATGCTAAGTTGTATTGACGTGCAGCTAGCTTGGCTGCTGGGTGCCTAATTTAGGAAAAGTCGTAGTAGTTCATTTGGCAACATATTTTAGTTAGCATCGCGGTGCGTGTTTGACCTGGTAGGCCAAATCAGACCGATAATATAGAGCTGATCCGTGTTAGTAGAATAATCTGGCGGCATGATGACTCTGTGTTTGATCCGAGGACTCTCCACCACATAATGTCGACCTTATATATAGTGCAACACAGCGACATGGCAGCTGAACTGATCATCTTTTTTTTGGAGGTGGCTGAACTGATCTTAGCACTACATTTCGTCAGTAGTTAGTCCATGTCGATTCGAACTAGTATGATTAATCATATGGTACCTGGATAAGATGACAACGGGGCAGGCTGGAACACAGAAGACTGTTCCAATCTGTTTGGTTGTTCTAGAACGACTGATGATTTTGGTCGCAAGTGGAGGTTGAATGCTGCATAGGACTATTATAAGCCTCCTAGATAGAATTAGGTTGAAGTTTCTGGTGCTGTATCTGAACAAAAACCAGGTCCATGATTCTGGAAAGAAAGCAGTTACTATTAAAAACGATTTAGAAATAACTCCATTGAGAATTGTGTCTAGCAAAAGCAAGGAAACCATCTTTCGCGTTACGATACACATCACCACATGCACAGCCATCATCTTCTTTCTGCTACACGGTCCTTTGACTACAGCCACAGGTTATATCTCGGGTAACTTACTCTCATCCTTACCCATCTTGGACCATCACTGGTTAAGATACCATCCAAGGCTGTACTTATAGGTTTGGAGGTAGTGATAGCTAGCCCCAAACCCGACCATAATTTACATCTTGAACCTTTCCACAACTCTGCCCCTTCGTCTCTTTCATCGGCTTCGCCAAGCTGAGATCTGCCCCGTGACTCTTACTCCGTCCAAGATGTTCTGTCTCAGCTCCCAACACCTTGATCTCCACAGACATTCGACAACCTCATTTTCACCACAAGTGGATAAGATGAAGTAGCATATTCCACCATAATTAGGCTACTTAAATCATTGTGGCCACTCATGAATTAGCATTTTTATGTGAAGTTTGACACAAAATTATTTCAAAAATCCTACACAGAAACAAAGGAACACTTGGGTGTTTAGCGCACAGCTCCATCTGACCCAGCTTGTATAGACGCTAGCGGTTTCTAGTTACTCACCTAGATTGTCCATACTGCTTCATTTCTGAAAGAAATACGAAGACCCAACCCCTGACATTTAAGTGTGGAAGAGTCATACACTAATTCCGATACCTCCGTAGAAATAGTCTGAATCATACATCGCAGTTCTATATCCTGCCAGTAACTATTGTGTCGTAGTCAAATGTTGTGTGACAAGACCTTCAAGGATTTGGCAGTGTCGGTTGGTGCAATGTAGACATGATGATCCAATTAAGAACTTGATTCAAATTAATTACAACATCAACAGTATACTTTTTGTTAAGTGAAAATGTTGAGATGTTGCTTTGATTTGCTGACAATCTACAACAAAACTACAATGATAGCTTGGCTAGGTACACTAATGGAACACATAATCCTTAAACTTGGTACAAGTGTGTCACAATATGTTATTTATGCAATATAAACCAAAAGATTCCGTTGCAACCTCAAGTCATCAAATCAAACACTTACAAAATGATGGTAATGTTTCATTCATTATGTCGTATCACATGGATTTTTCTATGAAATTGCATAGTTCAGAATATGAATATAATATCTAGAGAAGTAATAAAACACAAGTATTTGATCTATGAAATAAATGATTTATGTTTGCAAAAGTAACTTTACTTTGCAACTGCCAACTCTACCTTAACTCTACTACCATCCCCCAATAAATAACGATGAGATGTAAAAGCAGATGGTACGAACAATTAATTATGGATATCCATGTAATCCATTATATCCAACCAGTTGATATTGTGAATCGCCAATTGTTAAATAGTAGTAGGACCACCAGTTCCGTTGTACTAAATGTTATATTTTCACATACACCTTTTTATGTACTTACTTTTAGCAACTCCATGTAATATTAATTAATTTACCTTTATTTATAAGCTAGTGTCATTGTTTTGAAACTATCCCTGGTAGAACACACATCTTTTGAGGATCCTCATTCTCAACTCATCATAAACAAAATCGCTCGCATATCCATGATGTAGGATTATCTTTTGTCTTTTCTCGAACATTGGTCAAATAATCGGTTTGGTATGAGAGATATTGGGAAATGACAATGTGCAATAATACATAAAGAGGAACTTTGCTTGAATGATCAATACACTTGTATGCTTCATAGATCAATGAAGTGGAGTTTTTTATACTTCGATCTTCTCAGCCCAACTAATGTTTTATTCATTCAGAATCTTATTATGATCTAGACTGTTTTGGGTTTACAATTATTTTTTCGGAAAAAAAGTAATTCATGTTCATGAATGAGATATATTCAATAAAAATACTTAGAAGACCTCCAGTAAGAACTTTTCTTGCAATAAACTAAAATCATTTTTACCGAGATGGAGTATTACCATGCAACCCATCGCCTGGGTTAAAACACACATTACCATGACTGCAATCTTAATTAATTGCCTCGATGCTCTAGCATTTCAAACCTATCGACCACCCTTAACTATCTCCTAATTAATGTGCAACCATGTCCCACCATGTTTACCAACAATGCGATTGTTAAATTGTATTAAGACCATGAGTTCCCGTCTACTCTGTGAAATACAATTCTAAGCTGCTAGCTAGTACCTCTGTGAAATACGATTCTAAGCTAGTGTCGATATTTATTGTGAGACCATCCCCGGTACTCCCTTCATACCGGTTTATTGGACTAACACGGAGCCTAAAAAATATGTTTGACTACACATTTGACCAATGTCTTCGGTGGCAAGTTTTGCTTTTTCTGTGTTCCCTTTTCTTTATCTTTGATCTGATTTATAAGAGGTTCTCCTCACCACCTTGTATCGGTTCGGCCATTGTGGCTTTATTTATAAATCAGGTCAAAAGCCTATTTCAAGGATTCCAACAACCTCATTGTTGTTATGAATGTGCAACTTGTATTATCTGGGGGCCAAAGGCCACAATATATAGTACAGGTATAGGTGCAAATATGCAGGAAACCCCCTAACATACGAGGAAAAAATACAATATACAATATACATCTAACACCCACCCCCTCCCCCCAAACTCATGGTGGATCCACAACACTGAGTTTGGAGAGTAAAAAATCATGATGTGCTCTAGTCTGTGCTTTGTAAAAAAATCCGCCAACTGTAACTCTGAAGGCACATACTGAAGCGCAATAACCTGAGCCTGCACCTGAGCACGTGTATAAAAAACATCAACACAAATATGCTTGATAAGCTCATGTTTTACCGGATCACGTGCAATACTGATAGCACCTGTACTGTCAGACAAAACTGGAGTGGGTGTCGTAACATAGACCCCAAAATACGCAAGCAACCACCGTAACCAAGTCACCTCAGCAGTCAACAAGGCCATAGCTCGCAACTCAGCCTCAACACTCGAACGGGAAACCGCTGTCTGTTTCTTCGTCTTCCAAGCAATGAGCGAACCACCAAGGAACACACAGTAAGCAGAAATCAAACGATGATCCGTAGGATCACTCGCCCACGTAGCATCCGAGTAGCATTGAAGCTGGAGGGAGCTGGAACGAGGAAAGAAAAGGCGACGAGTGATCGTGCCACGAAGATAGCGAAGAACACGAAGGAGATGACTATAGTGAACAGCGATAGGAGCTGAGACAAACTGACTCAGAATATGAACAGGATAAGATATGTCAGGACGAGTGACAACAAGATAAACAAGACTCCCAACAAGATGGCGATAACGCGTCGGGTCGGGAAGAGGATCACCATCAGTAGGACGAAGATTAACATTAAGCTCCATAGGAGTCTCAACTGTGCGCTCATCCCCAAGAGAAGCACGAGCAAGAAGATCCTGAATATACTTTTCCTGAGAGATAGAAAAGCCATCAGAAGTGGAGGAGACCTCAATCCTAAGAAAGTAGCGAAGAGGACCAATATCAGTCATAAGAAACTGATCAGGAAGACGAGCCTTAACAAAGGCAGTATACTCAGGATCATCACCAGTAACGATCATATCATCAACGTAAAGAAGGAGAAAAGTGCGTCCACGAGAAGAAGTGTGAACGAACAGCGCTAGATCATGAGCACTGGGAGAGAAACCAGCAGCAGTCACCACAGAGACAAAGCGCTCAAACAGGCACGAGGGGCCTGTTTCAGGCCATAAAGAGAACGCCGAAGACGACAAACTATCCCATCAGGAACATAATACCCAGGAGGAGGCTGCATGTAAACCTCCTCACTTTGCTTGAATGATCAGTACACTTGTATGCTTCATAGATCAATGAAGTGGAGTTTTTTATGCTTTGATCTTCTCAGCCCAACTGATGTTTTATTCATTCAAAATTTCATTATGATCTAGACTATTTTGGGTTTACAATTATTGTATCGGAAGAAAATAAATTCATGTTCGTGAATGAGACAATATAAAGACTTAGAAGAGCTCCAGTAAGATTTTTTCTTGCAATAAATTAAAATCATTTTACCGAGATGGAGTATTACCATGCAACCCATCGCCTCGGTTACAACACACATTACCATGACTGAAATCTTAATTGCCTCGATGCTCTATCCTTTGACCCTATCGACCACCCTTAACTATCTCCTAATTAAAGTGCAACCATGTCCCACAATTTTTACCAACAATTCTTGTCCAGGAACTTCCCAATGCCATCCCTCTCGGCCCTAAGGAAGTGCTAGCCACAACTCTATAATAATTCACCTCTAGACCTTCCAACCCAAACCTCTCCACCATCGTATCTTAGTTTCTCATTGTCGTCAAGGTGAGCTTTGCAGTATGATTTCGAGCCCTCCTCCCAATATGCGCTCGCTCTCTGCCTCACCACTTTCGACACCTCAAAGCTTAATTCAACAACTTCAACGTCACCACATTTGAATTATGTGGTTTCCCATGACTTTACATTTGTAGTAAATTTCGAATCCAAATTGTTCATAATTCCTACATAGGTTGTTTCACTCGGGTCCATTTGGCCTGGCATGTAAAAAGACTATGGATTTCTACCTACTCAATTAGGATGGGCCACACTTCTTCATTACCGAAAGAAAGACCAAGGTCCCAATATGGTGAAGGAATATGACTACTACATTATAATTAGGTGTTGTCTAATCTAATGAAAAAGATACATGTCTAGGTATCGGTGGTTGCAATACAGTCTGATAATTTAGTACTATAATTTTTTTTAAAAAAACTAGCAACTTCCCTTTTCACCAAATAAAAATGGCAATATCTTTGCTTTAGTTTGTTGACAGTCTACAAAGAACCATGATAATAGTATGCTAAATACAATGCTGAAAGTGTGTATTTTTAAACTTGACAAGTTATTATTATATTTGTTATTTATGCAAGATAAACCACATCATATTCTGCAAAATCAATAAGTCGTCAACATCAAGCACTTATGTGAATACAATGTTGGTAAAGTTTCATTCATCCTTCCATATTTCGTAGCCTTTTTGATTGATTGTTTGGTTCTCATCTCATATACCTTAAATAATTAAAATTTCTCAGAAATGAGTATTAATAAACAAATAAGTAAAAAAACGATTTGATATTTGGTTTTGAAGTTTCAACTAAAAAAGGGAGGAGCTTTCCTTGCTAAACTAACTGATTTGCTTCTCTACAAACATTAAATTTACCTTAACTTTATTGCTCTTTCTTATAAAACAACAATGAGAAATAATACTCAATTCTTGATATACAAATGACGTGGAGGACCAAATGATTGCATGAAATTATATTTTGTCTCCTAACATTTGTTGTGGAATCATCATATGAAATCAAGGAAGTGGCCAAACATCACAAATACTAGAGTTAGATTGCAATTGCATAATCCAGGGACAATTGCTGCTAGGGAAATGAGGTGCAATTGTGTTTATTTTGCGTTCTTGGTGTTGAGATAGCTTCATATCGATTACAGTAGATGCAATAGAGTATTAAAATTCTATTAGTAAAGATCCTAACATAACACACCTACATATGCATTAGTATTTGGTATAGCACAATGTACTATTATTTAAATTTCTATGTTTTCCTTTTCCAGATGGTTTAATTCTTCTTTCTATCAATTGCTCACCTGTCCATATGCCAGAACTCCAAAGAATTGAGTCGACTCAAGCAACCTACCCTCCCCTCTTGGATTTTTTTTGCGAGGGTCCCCTCTTGGATTTAATGTTAGTAACATGCTAGAAGAAGCAAGGTGTTATTTTGCGACTTCAAATTAATTAAAAGTTTAATCTTGGTGATGACCACTGCCGGCAGGTGCATTTACGACCATGGAATCATAGATGTGACCCATCTGGGTCGTTGAATAGGGTTGGTAATCTTGAACTTTTTTACCGAGAGCAGGGTCCTCTAGCATTAAGCGATTGGGCCTATCAACAACCCTATTCAACGCTGGGTACAACAACGCGTAGCGAACGATTATTCCTATACTAGGTACAATGACAGTCACCTTCGATTCCTCTCTCCCCTCCCGTGTTTCCATTCCCCTGCTTCCTCGGTCTCCCGGAGCATGCTCCCACACCAAATCAGTTGTAAGGTGTGACACCTAGTTGGATTGGGGCATCGTGGTGTAGCCATGTACGTGGGTATCGCGGAAGAGCTTTTAAGATGAAAAAAAATTAATGGATGAGATTAGGAGAGGGGAAATGCAAAGATCTAGTAGAAAGATGAGAAGCAAGACAAATACATGATGTCGAACAAGGGTTTAGAGGTGGAGACAAACAGAGCACAGAAGAGATACAAGATTGGCGCTATGATGGAAGAAGGTAAACCAAAGAACAATCAATATTATTTTAGGGATGTTAGATTTTAACGTTAGAAAGTTGTGTGATACTACTTTAGAAATTCAAATGTCCTCGAACTAAAATGCCTTGACAAAAAAGCTAAGATGTCCCCGACACAAGAGAAACGCATCTATGAGCCAACACCATGTCGGTAGTCTCGGCGGAGCAGCAAAGAAGCTTCACTACTATCATCCTCGTCCTGCTCGACGTTGTCACAACGGAAAGAAGCACATCTGCTCATGGATTCCTTCCTCTGCCACATATATCCGTGTGGACCATTGCCGTCTTCAATCTTTGTCTGTTGTATCTGCAACTCAACTGCATAAGAGTTCAGAGCAGTCTATCTAAGAAAAAAAAGAGAGGTCCATATCCCCATCTCTCCATAGTAAATGTTTGACAGAAACGGAGTCTATTATATACTAAAAGCAATATAAGGTTGTTTTTCGAGACATTAGGTTAATCCACATCATCTCAATTATTTTGATGGTTAGATCTAAAGTTTGTGGTTAGGATTTAATAAGAAACTAATAGTCACGTAACTTTAGAATCCCGTTTGACACGTTGAAGTATATACAAGTTATGAAAGGGAACCACCGAACCACACCATATAAGACCAGATAAGATGGCAGGAGATTTGACCGGTTGATGTTAGCAGTTGTTTAAATCACACGCATCTATTTAGGACTCCTGCTTGCATCACGCTACTGTTCTTGCTCCTGTACCAGAATTGTTGGCAACATACCATGACTCATGTCAAATAAAAGAAGCAGCATCGGCGTGCGGCCGGGGGCGGACGCCGTGAATCAAAAGTGTTCCTTGATCTCCTACAATATCCAGAATCGTTGGCATGATTTATTGACTCTATCAAGTAAAAGAAGCAGCAATGGCAGCCGGCCGCGTGCCGCCGGGGCGCTGGAAGTTGTGAATCAGAAGGGTTTCTTGATCTGCTCAATATGGACCACGTTCCTGTGTCTTCACCGCTATGACTAGAATCGTTGGCAAGTTTGATGACTCTCTCAAATAAAAGGAGCAGCAACAACGGCGTAGACACAGATCCACTCATAAACATGCAATTTTCAATGCACTGAGCGAGGGCAAGCAGCTGGAGGAAATTGAATTGCTAGAAGGCCTAACCAACGATGTAAAACAAGATTAAGAAATCAAATCAGGTATGTATTGACACATGAAACACTTCTGCATGCAACTTTTCTGTTAATAACTTGGGTATAATGAAGATTTTCTTTCAATTGCGTGTTTATTCATGCTATCCATTTGTGTCCATCCCTAAAACTTTGTTATCTCATCTGTCAGGGACCCTGCATACAACTCTTTGTTTTTGATTGTACATGGAGTCAATCTTTCACTATTTAATGGTAAGTAGAATACTAAGAATTAGAAAAAGAAATCATGCACATGGATTTTTCTGAAAAATTATCTTAGAAGTATTACGAATAAATTAAATGCTAAAATAGCATTTTTCACGTAAAATCAATATCTAATGGCAATAGTACTACAATAGAAAAATGGTTTTAAAATGTCGCTTTATTGTTTGTAGATCACATACTAGAAGAAATTCTGATATATAGATTAGTTGTTAGAACTTTTACAATATCCTGGAATATATATGGCCCATCCATTTGTTTCAATCCAACGGATAACATAGCCTGATACCCCACCACCTCAGAAAACTTAGGAGTACCATTACTTGGGGTAAAATTGTAATCAAGATATAATTACTTTGTTAATGTTCTTTACGAAATTGGTTATTGATCTGTTTTCTTCAATAGAAAGAGATTGTGGCTGGGACCGGGCACATTGACCTGTTGTGAGTGACGAGCCATGAGCCATCGCATATGCAAGTGTAGGAGCGGGAGGTACAGGCCCGATGACCATGGCGAGTTAGCACAAATGGACCGGACGACACAACGGGAGTCACAGCGGTGACTGGAAAAAGGGAATCATATGCCGGTCAGCTCCTAGAACAAATCGAATCCACTCACATAGCCTATTTATATCCGACGACAGAGACGCCATGGACACGAAAGCAACCTTTGTGTGAGAAAGTATCAAATTCGAATAAACAACCAATTTGTTTGTTTATCAAGAAATTAAACGATCTTGGCGATCTATGTGTAGTTCTAACAGTGTACTGTTGGCCATCATTGCGGGTGCGGTGCCTGAATATCATCACGGTGACCTGAACCATTCCCAACTTCTCATTGTTTCGCATCGTATTAGAGATCAAAGTATTGCATAAACCTAATTTTATTATGCCTCTATTCCACAAAGCAAGATGCGTCGGGATAAGACTGACAAACAGACGGGTGCGCTGAAATCGGAATTGCTGGACGATGAGCCATAAGGTTCTAGATGAAAAGTCTATAATACCATTTCAAATGAAGGGTTAGATTTTGTTGGTACTCATGTACTCTTCCTAGAGTACCAGGTACCGTAGAAGTGCTTGTAGTTGTGCATACTATACATCTATTGCTACTCTATATGATTTTCAACAACAACAAAAACAACCTACTTTGAGCGTAGGAGTTGAAAGTTTTTTTACATTTATTTATCCATACTTAAATAGACTTAAACAATAATACTATGTCTACATAAGTGTTCTTTAGTCGATCTAATTATGTGCAAAGTTACTTTCCGCATCCAATCCCTCGAGTCCCCTAGTGCTTATCGTTTTTTGGGCACAGTGACAAAATCTTCAAAATTTCAACTTTTAGCAAAACTTCTATTACAAGTGTAAAAGCTAAAAAGTAATGTGTTCGGCAGTTTTTTTGTGATCAATATAAACATTGTTTTGGAATATCCAATCTAAAGTAGTACTAATATTGGTAGCCCAAATTGTGGCATAGTGAAAGACTTCAAATTTGATTACGAAACAATCTTTCAACCCTTGCCATGTAAATTAAGTTGTAATTTAGGCTTATCTAAAAAAAAAGTTGTAATTTGGAGATCCTACAGTTCCAAACTTATTTATGATTACTAATAATGCGCTAATGATGGTGCCCTCGCATTTGCGAGGGCCACCCTGCTAGTTTCCGTTAATGGATTCTGATGGACAACCAAGCCTGAGGTCTGTACGAACATTTCGAGCCTAAAAAATTTGGGCCCTATGTGGCCGCACAAGTCGCACTCCTGTGTGCCTAGTCCTAATGGTTCCTCTGTCTAAAAATAAGTAATTTCAATTTGTATGAATTCGTATATATCTATAGATTAAAACGTGTCAAGACATATACAAATCTAACATATCCAAACCAATTATTTACAAAAGGAGGGAGTAGATAAGACAGACCTGCTGGAAGTAAGGTGACTAGCAACTTAATTAGCAAGGCTGTTGGTCTGGAACTCTAAAGACTACTAGATGATACCCCGTGTGTTGCCATGGTAAATCATGTTAATAATTGTTGGTTTAAAAAAATATTAGACTCTTGCGAGCACTGAAAAATTAATAAGTTGTGATTGATGTGAGAAATAACATAGAACTTAGATATTACTCCCTCCATTTCAAAATATAAGATGTTTTAGGTTTGTGAAGAAAATGAATCTAGACTTCTTTTAGTGTTTAGATTCATCCCAAAGTTGAGTGAACCTACCTACTAAAACAAGTCTAGATTCATTTTCTTCACAAACCTAAAACATCTTATATTTTAAAACGGAGGGAGTACTTCGAACAATGGAAGAGACACCACCATCACCCTTTTTTCAGGGGTAACACTATTTGTTTAATGGTATACAACATGTCTAGATACATCCATTTCAATGACAAGTAATATGGATCGGAGGAAGTATTAATTTCTGTTCCCCCATTTGGCCCTTGCTCTTTGTGTATGTGTTGTGCTTTTCTCAAACATGGATGGAAAACAGTTAACAATTCCCGAGAAAACAGAATAGTTAGTTCATTGTGAGGCTAAACTTTTTAACCAATGGACTATGACCAAGGATCAAATACAACTAATCTTATGAATACCTTCATGTTCCATAAAACGTTATATAATAAGAGTATAAAATGAAATAATTAGGAAATTAGAACAAATCAGCTAACGCTGAAGCAATACTATTATCGGAATTGCTATGTCGTAGTCGACTGTGTCCAAAAGAAGACAGCCGTTGATATGCGTTGATGATCAGTCACGTCTTGCTCTCTGGTTTGAGTTGGTGCAGCGTCGCGTGTAGCCGCCTTGTGTCCGTGTCTCGCGCTGGTCACCTTTTGCCGCCTTTTGCCCGTGTCTGGCTTTGTCACAGGGAGGCGCCCCGCGGGTGTGTGGGCTTTAGTTCTTAGGTTTTTCCGGACCGTGTTTCCTTTTCGCTGGCCCGTATTGTTCCCGCGACGTGTTTTTTTACATCCTCCGTCTTAAAATAGATGTAACTTTTTTTCTAAATTTTCATATGTCTAGACACTATTTAATACTAGATACACCCAAATTTAGAAAAGTTTGAGACATCTATTTTGAAACTGAGGGTGTAGTTGTTTTTTGTCGTTAGTTGTTGGTTCTAGTGTGTGCGGTAGGAAATAGCTAAGAGAGCATGATTTTTTTTTATGTTTTAAGAGGAATAGAACTGGCTGCTATCTATAGATTTCCTAAAAATAGTTAGTAGATGTGGCCGTTTTGAAGAAAAAAGTGAATAATTTTTACGTAGTTGAACTTTTCTCCTCCACTTTAGTTGAACTTTTCTCCTCCACTTACTATTTGGCATGTTGTTTCTATGAAGATGCTTTGTCATTCGCTTGTTTTGCGTTTTTAGAATGAGATGGAGAATTGTTGGCGAGTTGCTTATATATGTTTTAGTTTTGCTAGAAGGGCATAGGAGGTTTTTGGTACCATGTGTTTGGGAGTGCTAAATATAGGGTCATCAACTCCCATATATCTAGACCTGTTTTATTGTCTAGATACATGGGTATCCAAATATTGAGTTCATTAATTTAGGACAGAAGGAATATTAAATAACCTATAATCCCATCTACCTTATGTTGCAGTACTTACTTCTACTAGTACTTCTTTTGGAAATAATCATCTGACCTTTATTTATAAGCTAGTGTCATTGTTGCAAGACCATCCCGGGGGGCATGCACACCTTTGAATGCATGATCCATGCCATGAAAGGATTATATTTTGACTCATCGTGCTCAAGCCATCATAAGCAAAACTGTGATCATTCGTAGTCCTTGCCATTCTTTCATCTTTGGCCATCATTGGTCAAGCTACCTAGTTCGGCATGAGAGGTTTTGGGAAATCCAAACATGCAGCTGAGCGACGATGTTCTTGAAATACCCTCCGTTTCCTTTTTTATGTCCACGAAATGAGATAGTTTTTATTGGGCCCTCTAATGGGCCGACTAAATGATCTTTAGAAAGTGTTAAGCATGTATATGCATGCACTAAAGGTTGTCCCGGAAGAATTTATGTACACAACGTCAAACTGTACTCTCACATCTAAATGTAGTAGTATCTTATGTATTAATGACGAGTTTAGATACGGTGCTTCCAATGGACTGCATCTATATGTTGTATCTAAAAGACTAAAACCTCTTATTATTTCCCATGTTGGAATCAATCTGTGGACTATTTGCCTGTAGCCTAATGTGATCTGAAGTTCTGGCCTTGTGTTCGTCGAAGGTCATCATGCATCGGACGGGAAAACAAAAATCCTCAAGAAAAGCTACTTGTCGGCAAGAAAAACTGCATGCGTGGCCAACTGAATTAGATCAGGCTGGCTGCTCGATCTTCTTGTCAGTGATTGAGGATAGACACAAAACTGAATGGCAGAGAGACTTCTCCAACGGACGAGATACGACCGCCACCACGACCTGGCAATCTCACTATCTCAGAGTCATGGATGCTACGGCCGGGAGACGAACCAGCCTCTGCTCCTTGCTGGACCTCGAAGAAACAGTTAGATTGATGAAGCACGTACCAACCTTTAGATAGGTGGCAGCCACCATATTTTTTACCATTGCCAACCAATCTTTTCAATATTCAATCTACTCCGTGTTACAAAATTTCAGTAAATGATATTTCAATGTAAGTGCTCGTGGTCTCTGGGTGTTTGATGACTTGCCTTTGCATCTTAAGGGGAAATATATTTCCATAAACATTTCACCTCATTAGTGTTTGATGGATGCTCGGAATGAGCTGTTTTAGATATTAGAAGAGGATTGAGGGTCATCGCGTCGCCGTCGCTTTGTGACCATGACTCTGGAGAGTTGGATAGTACGCATGTTGTCACCGCTGGAGGTGCAGCTAAGACTTTGTCATGTATTGATGTTGTTGCAGCTCGGCCTCGTGTGAGATGTCAGGGCAGATATGCACAAGCCGTTTATAAATCCTATATATGTGAACTATTTAACATGGACTGCACCAACTAAACCAACACAAATATGATTATAATCGACAGCATGTGTATCCTAATTCACGGGTACACTATTATATGACCTTAATGTAAAAATTATCTCCAGCATGTGTATCCTAATTCACGGGTACACTATTATATGACCTTATTGCAAAAAAAATGACTTTAATTAAATCATCCATTGTCTAAAACATAAATAAGTATGTTTTACATATCCAGCGAGAAACTCTGAAGTGAATATGGATTTGAGTGCGAATGATAAAAATATGAGTTGCTGCATATTT
Organism: Avena longiglumis; assembly: GCA_030063025.1. Lineage (NCBI taxonomy): Eukaryota > Viridiplantae > Streptophyta > Magnoliopsida > Poales > Poaceae > Avena > Avena longiglumis. The sequence goes on from CP125979.1 coordinate 1,764,049, forward strand.
ATATTTTCCATAATCTCTCATGGAAAACTAACTATGTGGTCGATGATAGAGAATTTTTTTATCATCCCACGCAAAAGATGTATGTTTGAAATTGCTTTTATGATCGGTTGAGAACCAGGATCCAACAAAGATGTACATACTACCTATCGGGGTCATACTTTTCGGGTATATCCACGACCAGTCTTTATACTAGGATACCAGAGTGTCCTAGTTGTGATTAGAGCCTATGGCTTCACGGATGGTCCAGTCAATGGGATAGATGGAGGCCCATCCGGCTACTGGATGGCCTAGAAGAGTTATCGACTTAGGCCTGATGACATAAGACATTGAGTACATAAAATAGTAGTTACCGACTATGTTGTAATTTATATCGTAGTCTAATAGGTTTTTTCTTGTAAACCCTAGACCGGATGACTATATAAGCCGACACAGACAGCCTTTAGCGCAGATGTAATCTCATAATTCACATAGAAGAACCACTAGTGGAAAAGGGGTCTCTAGTCCCGGTCCGTAAGGGCCCCTAGTCCTGATCGGGACTAGCCATGCGGGACTAGAGGCCCAGACATTAGTCCCGGCCCGGTCACCATCCGAGAAAAATGGTCCTCCATGTGGCCGCCTGGGCGCGCTCGGGGTGCACCCCCATTAGTCCCGGTTGGTATCAAGGGCCGCGACTAGTGGTTCTCTGTCGCGGCAGCATTTTGTGCTCTTTCTCTGCCGCTACAGAGAATTCATTTTGTATTATTTTATTTGTTTCTTTTTCGTTTTCGAATATTTCTACGCTATCACATATCATACTTGTTCGTGCATATATAAGATAACTTGTATTATGATATCCAACATACAAATATGTACAATTTTGATAGTTAAATGAAGATCACAATTATCGGGACTAGAGCTCGTCTATTCGATTAGACGTCCGGGATCATCAGTAGCGCCTATTCACACTAAATTGTCCGGCATCGTCTACCATCTCTTTGAACAGAAATCCCACGAGTTCATCTGCAATTCCTAGTACACGTCGCTCTGGTAGGAGTTGATTTCACATGCCCTCGAACTATATAATAAAAGGGGATCAATATAAATATCAATCATGATAACAAAAAGTGACGGTAATAAAATGATGTTGTGAATGCATTGCTTATGTCGACTATTTGTAATCTCCAGCTTTACCAATTATAGTGGATTGATAGCAGGAGTAGGACTCGAGCACCGCTATCAGATATGAACCTAGATAAACTTGTGTGCTCCCCGTCCCGGACATCCTTATGTTAGATGTGAGAGTACAATTTTGTACATCGATACAATGCACATGATGTCTCATGATTAGTTAGAAGGTTGTATTTTCTATTGGAAGTGCATATGCACAATAAAGCGAAGAAATTTACAATTTTTTACGACAGTGTCACTAGTTCACGCGTAAATAGGGAATGTGCCACTATGAATCGTCCATTTGGAGAAATTCCACCATCCATCACGAACTCGTTACGTCTATACCCATGGACAGACCTGGTGATGGATGTCGTCATGTCTGGCTAACTTGCCGTCTGTTTAACTCTTTTGTTACATGTGAAAACTACCCTTTGTCCCGCATCAACAATAAAAACAAACATATATTTACGTGTTCCGACATGCGGGACTAGGAATGGCAATGAGGCCCCATAGCTGTCAGACCCATGGGGATTTCATCCATTAGGACAGGATGGGTGAAAACATCCCCCATGATGGCCATGGTGCCGACACCGATCTTTGATGATCGTTTTGTCTTGGCAACAGCCAACAGGATACATGTTTGCCGAGTGTCACATGCTATACTCGTCAAACGTGTTAACGACTCGTGCAATTTGGTTGAACCACGTTTTCTAAACGCTTGAGAACAGAATGTGCTAAGAGATGTAACGGAGAACATTGCTTCTTGGTGGAAATACAGAGTTGTCCATCATGAAGATTTCACACTTTCAGAACAAGCTAGCTATGCTCTTTCTACCTTGGGACGAACGGAGCAGCATACGACGACGTGTTGTGGTTGCATATTTGTCCTGCTGTGGTTGGTGCTATTTGAAGTTTCTTTTCAACCCACACTAGAAAGATACAGAAAAACAACGTGACAAACTACACCGGTCTGCTCGCGCACCTGCATGTGACAACTGCCAAATCGGGCGCTACCCAGGTGCGCCCCTTGTAGATTTTGTGTACACCTATCAGCAGGGTCTAGTACTCACGACTCGCTTCGTCGTAAAGGAACGAAAGTTTCTCAGCATTTTCTATCTAAGAGTGGAGTATCCTCCAATATATACACTTCATTTTTGTCCGCGGTCGGACGAAGACAAATTCTTTTCTCGTTTTCGCTGGAATTGAGACGAGTGGACCAACATAAAAACATATACGTACACTAGCAAGCAAGAACCTTTGAGCCTCAATCATCATCCGTCAAACCTGCAGGATGCGACGAATGACAAATGACACCAAAAAACCGAGTGATGCTTGCTCGACATATATAGATCATTTCGCAAAACGTGCACCTATGCCAAGCATTCCGGACAAGTATGCCTAGGAGGCATATGCCGGCCGGGCAGTGTCTTTGTCGTGCATATGTTTCCTTTCGCTGAGCAGTCAGGGCGCTCGTCAACGGAGGTGTTTCCTGTAGTGTCCCACTCTCCAAGCCAACATTATCGTACTTTGTGTCATGTCAGTTCTGCACACAAACCTAGTTGATGCATATTGGCACGTCCCGATACCTCCCATGCCGACTCTACTGGCTATCTCTTTTTCGTGACAGCATGCAATCCTCTTGGTGGGTACATATATGAATGTTGAGCAAGAAATGCGTTGACACTATGTGCAAGACATTTGGGAGTTACGTTCGTGTGGTGGAAGAACTAAAATAGGTAGCACTTCCTGTGTGTCTCAAAGATGGACGAAGAGAAATGAAGGCAGACTTAATAAAGGGAAACAGAGGGCGAGGAATTCAAGAAAACCTTGATTTCTTTGGCACTTACCAAATGCAAGTTTGTATGTGATTTATATCAATGGACCCACACATATATATTGTGTGCCCAGTACCCTTAGCATGTGCTACATAAACAAATATTTCCTCAATGAAATACAGGCATGCACATGGAAACACATAACAAACCCTGTGCATATGTTGTTGAAGTATGTCGCCCTTTCCATTTTTTCCAAGAAATGAGATAATTCATGTTGGGCCTTCTAATCGACTAACTAGCTGGTACTTTGAAAGTAGTTAAAAATGTAAAACTATCAAAGAAAGTTGTCCTGGAAAAGTATATACTCTATCTGCATTCGCCAAAAAAGTGCTCAATGATGCTGATTTCTACTAAAAAAACTAGCATGGTGGCCCTTGCAAATGGAAAGGCATCGTTTTGATATTGGATAGATACTGGAAACTTGGTATCATAAATCTCTAAATCAAAATATTCTGTACCTGCAGCAACTGTAATTTGAGATAAAATATCACGTGTGTGGGAGATATTTTAAATAATTTTTATTTATATAGAGTAATTATTATGAAATTTCAAAGAATACCGCAAATATTATAGAATGTCAGTTGTGAAATATAGGTAGCTCTATCTGGATATGTTTTGGCTCTCTTCCTACTATGCTATGTTTGTCATCTTGATGCTCTACTTTCCAACCGATATATGTTTGTGATGTCATAATTTGGATGGAACATAGTCATATATCAAATTCATGCTAAAAAGTACTTAGATGATACATAGTTTCACAATTTTAACCGATTACCAATTTATTGCATATCCTTTTGCAAATAATATTATTCAATCGCATTGCACCACAAAATTATTTCAACTGATTATTAATAGTCGTTGTTAGCATACATCAATTATAAGTCGCATGATCAATTACCAAATAATAAAACTATGCTTCAGTGGTCCATAAACTTAAATCTAACAAAATTTGAAACCATAGCCGACATAATATTTACTGTGATTACATCACGGGAAATATTAAGCCCAATAAGTTATGAGAATAGATATTTAAAAAAATATTAGATCACAAAAAAGCTCTCGTTCAATTTATGTTTACTAAAAGTAACCGGTTTGTTGTCTTGATATCGAAGGTGAAACCTTACATTGGCAAATTCATTTGGTGACAATCCAATATATTGGTATTGTTAGTTGTACAATAAGATATTTGTTTCTCTCTAATGACCGGTCTGCGAACAACACCTCTACATACATCTTGTGCTAGAACTCTCTTTTTCGCTTGCGCCAATCTCGATGCAGAGGCCTGGGATACCCATTTTCAAAAAAAAAAACTATGCGAATAGGTTATTAATATGCCATTGACCTCGCATCCAAATTAGGAAATCCAAAAGTGTTATGTAGTCTTGAGGTACGGGAAGCAATATGGTCCCAAAAGTCTTTATTATTATGCCAATGTGTATAAGGGAAATAAGCCTATTATAATTATAGAATTCATATAGCATCTACATAGACCATAGCACATTAAACCACATATTTTCAACATGCGTCATTAATTCTAGGTATCGACATGATATTTTGAGGTGCGTGATAATTAATGGTAAACATCAAACATGATTGTGCTATGTTCGCAAACTTATTCCTTATACTGTGGTATGTCGCATGCTAGACACAAATATTATTACTCAGTAAACATATATTAGGAAAATGATGACAATACCAAGTACGATAAAGTAGTGCTCACATGGGAATTGGAAGATACTCCTTCCATCGATATTTATGTGGAATGCTCATTTATTATAATTTTCTTTGACTAGTAATTAACTAATAATACATGAGATATTTGTTACAAAATTATATAGGTCAAACTTTGTTCAAATACAAATTCAATGATATTTTTCAAAGTGTGTACTAAATATTTTCTTAGTCAAAGTTGGACATTGGAATATGTATGGGCAACTTGCTTTGGAACGGATGGAGTACTACATATCGACACCTCATAGTTGATGGATATTCCAGTAATTATACGAAATGGTAATAGACAATGCAATTAGGAATTTAATCCATATACGTGGTTTGCCTTTTGAGCTCGTAAATCATATACAACTCGACCTCTCTTTGCGCTCCCTCCCATGCGTGGCGGAAGAGGATTTGTTGGATGAGAAAATCGGTTCACGGACTGGTGATTCTGGCTTTGCGCCCCAGGGAATGACGGTCGCGCAAAAAGTTAGATTATGATACCGTTAAGACTTATCATATACGTTATAGTAAATAAAATAGTACATAAAGATAAGACATAGATCTTTATATCATCAAAGAAGAGCAAATAAATATAGGACAAAAAGAGAGTGAACATTTTCAAAGACAAATGATGGAAAGCTCTTGAGACAAATTGGGGCTTGGGGATGAAAGGAAACAAAGATCATTACCTAAAGCACCAGGTCCATGGACAAAAACCACTAAAAAATCACCAATTTAAGAGATCGGCCCAAATAGTGGCGGAGCTGATTTTAGAAATTGAGTGTACATGATCTAAAAATGATCAAAGATTCCAATTTATTATATATATGATGTCAAGTATATAGGTATATTATATAGTGGTAAATCTTTTCCTCCAAAATAATGGGTGTACATCCGTACACCCATGTATATAGCTGCGTCCACCCATGGGTCCAAAGGCGATTTTGAAAATTTTGGAAGAAACAATTGTGGATAGAGGTGGGGGATGGAATCCGTGTCAACCTGGCTCTCTAATACCATCTGATACTCCTTCATGCGTTCAACGAGCGGCCCAATGTTCATGGATTCGTGGGATTCGCGAGGAAAGGTGGAAGAGGCGAAGAACACGGTGAAGAACACATGGACATGTGAAGATAAATAGCGAGATAAACCTACATAATTGATCCCGACAATAAACCCCCAACGGAGTAATCTCTTGAACTCGAAAAATAAGCCAACACCCACTCTAATTGAAACCGGTTCTTTCTTACCAGCCAGTTTACCGATCCAATAGAACCCTAGCAAGGAAGAAGAGCAACCAATAGAATACGGAGGAAGATTGACACTACTAGAACCTTGGTAGTGAAGATTGGAACATGCATACACTGGTGGAAAAAGGGCCTCCAGTCCCGGGCCGCAACTGGCTCTAGTCCCGGTTTTGGGCCCGGGACTGCGAAAACGGGACTAGAGCCCCCCCTCTAGTCCCGGCTCGTTACGGCCCGTGACTAATAACAGCTACGTGGCTGTTTCAGCGCCGCGGGGGGCGGAAACCCTCTAGTCCCGGGCCGTAACACCACCGGGGACTAGAAGATTTCCTTTTTTTTTTGCCACGTGGCTGTTTCAGAGATTGTGTATTTTCTTTTTTTGCCATTTCGTTTCTTTTTTGTTTTGTGTTTCACTATAATTTAAACATATATTTCAGTATACATATTATATGCTACTACGTACACACTACACGTCGATGCATTTATATAATTAATCGATCCCTTGCAAGCATACATATAATCAATCATATCAAAAGGAAAAAATGTTTTGAAATTACAAGGTCATTGATGAATATATATATCATATGAGCTACATGGAGATGACTAAGGCAAATCGAGTTCCACGTCATCCGCATAATGCTCTCCATGTACATCAAGGACTTCCTTCATCATAAATCCCGCCAGCTTCTCTTGAATTGCTCTTATGCGCGGGTCTGGCTCTAGTTTCTCCCGCAAATCATAAATATAATGTGAGTCAACTTTCTTCTCAATGGTCAACTCGCGGATGTACTCGCAGACGTAGTATCCACATAAATGAGTTCCCGGTGGCTGCTGTAAACTCTTCGCCATTTTATAAGTTAGCTCCTCTTTGAATGGACCTGGTATTTTCTGTCTGAACCGTGTCCAACACCTGCTCGGCAAAGAAAATGAACAAAGGAGTTATTAGTTACTTGATATCAGGAAATGAATGAAAGAGGACGATATAATGCGATAATGATTGAAATTACTTATGGAGCATTGCTTTCATGTCGCTCCACTGCTCTTGGTCCCAACTTAATGAGTCGTGGACTTCAACTAGGGAGTTGTCAACTTGAATGTTTAGCAAGATCCAGTGGAATCTGCGGATGTTTACATAAGCATACATGCATATATAGCTCATCGAGTAAGCAAAAATAAAATGTGTACAAGATATAAACACTCACTTGAAGTTGTAAGGAAATAGTATTTCCTTAACAAAATTATTCTCGGTTAAGAACCTGCACAGGTCTTCCTCCACGTCCTTGGGGTGATTCTTTAACGTATATTCATTAACGATATATGGGTCAATAAACCCAATGTCATACCTTCTAGCTCTTTTGCATTCAAGCATCTTCATTCTGCAGAATATAATATCATTATACAAAAGGATATATATTATATAGTTAGGATAATATATTAAATGCAATGAACGAGCTAAAGGTACAGACTTAATTATAAAAATGATAACTTACAGACAGTAGCAACCAATGATAGATTTGTCGAGGGCGCGCTGGTTGTATAACTGAAACAGTTCGGTCATTTGAACTTGTATCGAGTATTGTTTGAAGTGATGCTCCATTCTAACGTTCACCGGAAACCAATCTTTCTGATGCTTTTTTTGTGCTTGCGACATGTACCATTCGTGCAGATTTCGCATATGTGTAGATAGACGCGTGAGCTCCTCATTACTGACTAGAGGGTCCCCTTGGACATACTGCCGTACTATCTGACCCACTGGCGTATCTTCATAGCCTAAATATTGACCAAAAGACATATTTACTTTGTTAGCAAGTGCTTTGGCCTGCGATACGGTGATTTCCATAAGTGCAGCATTATTACGGGCTCTAGGGTCCATTATTTGCATGTCCATATCCATTTCAGCTCTGAAGGCCTTGTCGAGGTCTGAAATGACTTTGAGCGGGGCGACCGATTGATTCTTCTGTGCTCCGAGCTGGGCAGCTTGCTTCCGCTTTTGCACTTGTGATTTTTTCTTCTGCTTGTAATAATCTCCCAGTCATAGTCTGATTCAAGATTCATCGATATCTAGGATGGTTGCTCTAGAAAGGACTTAGCCCACTTTTTGGTTTTTTCGTTATATACCGGCTTTGGCTCATGCTTTTTGGGTGCAAAATGCGCCTTAACTTGGGCAGCCACATCCGCGTTAGTTTTCTCATCGGTCTTGTCATAAGGTCTCTTTGGAAGAGCCGGCGGGATATCGACTATCTTCGGCGTTTGACCTTTCTTCGAGGTGGGGCGCGGGGGACCGTCGAACTTCCGTTTCTTCGACGAGGTAGTAGTATTGCACGAAGGCGGAGGCGGAGATCGAGTTGATGTACTCCTGCTGCGGCGATCGTCAGCGGGGCGGGGTGGACTTCGAGGTTAGCGATAATCGGGTTGGGGTGGACTTGGAGGTTGGCGATAATCGGGTTGGGGTGGACTTGGAGGTTGACGATATTCGATGAGGGGTGAATTTGGATTCCTTGGAGTCGGTGGCCTTGGCGCCGAGCCTGGAAACTTGATGTACTTCTTATTCCATAGAATGATGTTGCGCTTGAAATCTCCTAGTTTCGTAAGGCATTCAGGCGTAGCGATTTCAATCTCTAGGTCCGCAAAATCCTTCACTATGTCATCCACCGTGACACGAGCATAGCCTGGTGGAATCGTAAGTGAATGGTGGAGTGCTCTAGGTAGACAAGGTAAAGCAGTGCCGATTGCCACCTTGAAGGCAGGTTTTTCATTGGCTAATGTAGCTCACATTGTGCCATCTCTCTGACATCATCCACGGGGTAGTGAGGAGCCGGTGCATCATCCAGCAGTGCTTGATCATCAGCACGGACCTCCGTGGAAGCCACGCTGCTTCTCCGTTGGCTAAGATCCAATGCAAGATCATCGACGCTGGTGAGTTGATGACGGCGCCTTTGGCTAATTTCATGCATGAGGTTCTTGATTAGCTAGGTCTGCTCTACCACGAGATCCGTCGCCTCCGGTCCTTCTTTCTCTGACGGCTTCTGTAACTGGCATCATACTAAGGAAACCCTTTCTTCCATGAGACATCGGCGCCTTTGCCTCGTGTTCGTCCTCCCTTTTCAGGATTCCCTAGGGCGCGTGCCAGCTCGTCGTTCTCTCTCTCGGGACGGAACAATCCCAATTGATCATCGTTCATTGCTTTAATAAGTTCTTGGGAGGGTTTTAGAATTTTCTCATGAAATAATGTCTTCCCTGTTTCTGGGTCCAAGGATACCCCGTGCCCGTACCACCAGTGCTTTGACCTCTCGGGCCATCCATCTGTACCAGGAGTGATGCCTCTACCCCTCATGTTCTTCTCCATAGTTTCCCACTTAGGGACGACACTCTTGTAGCCACATGTCCCCATTTTATGATGGTATTTCTTGTTGGCAGCATTTAACGCGTTCTTTGCCGACTTTGCCTTTGCTTTATCAGATTGCTTGTACTATACAAAATCGGGTCACTGTTCTCTCAACTTCTCGTTTACTCCTTTGAAGTCTGGAGTTTTCTTTTTTGCTACATATTTCGCGTATAAACTTTTCTTGTGGTTCCGGTACAGTTCAGCCATCTTGCTCAGTGCCCACTCCTTCACTTTCGCTCTATTTTCAAGCCCACCCGGCCTTGGGGTAATACCATCTACCTCAAATTCCTCATACTCTGGAGGTAGTATGAAATGCGCTGTGAGCTTCTGCCAAAGGTCATCTTTGGCATCATCGATGACATAGCTGTTGGATTCTTCACCGGCTTTCTTTGACTTATTCCATTCTTGGATGGTGATCGGCAGGTTGTCCCTAACAAGCACCCCGCATTGATTTATAAACATCCTTCGGTGCTTCTCTAGAGCAATCGGTTCACCATCATCATCTATTTCTTCGATGGTGAACCTCTGATTACCATCCAACTTTTTGTTCGGCCCTCGTTTCGTTCGAGCTGTCGATTGCTTCGATCCGGTGGGCTAAAAGAAAAAGAGAGAGTGATTAATATATATCTAGATCAGTTAATGAATAGAGGTAACACGAGACTTTATATATATATATATGTACCTCGCCGGATCCTGTCGAGGGGCCATCATTATTGTTGTTATTTGTTTGCCCTTCGTCCATCTGGTCTTCCCCTTGGTACATTAGGTTTTCCTCTATTCCATCACCGGATGGATTCAGATATGAGGAAATATCTTCCTCGAGCAAAATATCTTCGGCGCCGGTAGTAATGTCTTCACCTCTTATCATGCCTTGAAGAAAACCTTCACTGATGCGATCAGGATATTCGGATGGATCCATGACTTAATTATCTATAACAAAAGAAGAGTTAAACAGGTTAGAAAAAACAATAATCCTAATAACTAAAACAATATAATCCTAATTATAATAATCCTAATATAATTTGTGCTAAAACAATAATCATAATAACTAAAACAAAAAAATAACCCTAATAAAACAATATAATCCTAATAAATAAAACAAAAAATAACTAAAACAATAATCCTAATCCTAATTCTAATATTTTAATTAAAACAATAATCCTAGTACTAAAACAAAAAAACCTAATATAAAAAAACTATAGAAACAAACTATAACAAAAAAACCTAATAAACCTAATTATAATAATCCTAATTATAATAATCCTAATAATAATCCTAATAACTAAATATTAATTATAATAATCCTAATTATAACTCTAATTATAATAACCTAACTATAAAAAAACTATAAAAACTAGAAGAAAACTATAACAAAACCCTAATAATCCTAATTATAATCCTTTTTATAATAATCCTAAACTATCTAACAATATAATCCTAACAATAATCTTAATTCTAACACACTCTAGCTAATTATAATCCTATAATTAATCCTAACCCTATTTAACAATATAATCCTAATCCTAATTAATAACAAAAACTATAATTAATTCTAAATAAAACAAAAACTATAATCCTAAAACAAAAACTATAATCCTAACCCTATAGCTAACTAATAATTACAAAAAAACATCAAATGGGTCATGACCTCCTCGCGAAAGCACCGCAATCGCATGTGTGACAGGCGTCATGTGGCACAAGAGAAGACGTGGCGGCGGCTGGCGACACGCTTAGCGGCGCAGCGGTAGAGCAATGACGCCGAGCATGCAGTGGAGCGGCACGGCGGCGGACAACACCTCCCTGCGTTGCTTGCGTCGCTCGAGTGCTTCGTCTTCGTCTTCGAGGAATGCCAAGTCTTGGTGGGCACTGGCCTCTAGCGCAAAATATATAGTAGCCACCCTTTAGTCCCGGGCTAAGCCGCGATGCGGGACTAAAGTCTTTAGTCCCGGTGGCTTAACCCGACTAAAGACCCCTTTAATCGCGGGTTAAGCCACGCGGGACTAATGTGTTTTTCGGCGCTTGTTTTTGCCAGCGATTCTTTAGTCCCGGGTCTAGCCACGACCCGCGACTAATTGTTTTTTTTGTAAATTTCCCTTTTTCAATTCAAATCAAATATAAAAACTTTGGAAAATCATATATTTTATTGTAATAATCCAAATAAAACAAATAATATGTCTATTATTATTAGAAAAATATAAAGAATCTTAATATAATATCCATTTATCTGTTTGCATCATTTATAAATTATTTCATTTGTAAATTTTCTTTTTAATTCAAATCAAATATAAAAACTTTGGAAAATCATATCTTTTATTGTAATAATCCAAATAAAACAAATAATATGTCTATTATTATCAAAAAAATATAAAGAATCTTAATATAATATCCATTTAGTCCCGATTGTAGTCACAAACCGGGACTAAAGATATTTCCCGCCATTTTCCACCGCTTCCCGCCAAGTTTTCCCGCCTCCAACTACCCTTGTCCATGGCTACCGCCAGTGATCTTTGGATCTTGGAGGGTTCTGTCCCTCAAGGTTCCTGACGCCAGCCATCACAAACCACTTCTACCACGAACTCACGCAAGCGGCGGATGGATCCCAGTGGGATCCGGCAACACGACACGGAATGCCTTCTTCGCTAATAGGCGGGAAAGGGAGCTCGCCAGGTACGAGGGTGATGGCCCGCCACCGGTGAACCACAACGAAGCCGGCCGTCGTCTGTGGTGGGCGAACCGTACTATCATCGGAGTGATGCGCTACATCGCCGGGGGAGACCATCCTCGCCTGCGGTGCCCACGAGTCCACCCGCCATAGAGCCACAAAAAGGCCCCACACCGGCCCGGCGGTAGCGGCATCGTCTTCCAGGAGACCCCTCCCTCGTCCGCCGTGAATCCGAGGCTAGAATGGCCCCTGGTATATGCCATGGATGGCCTGAGGATCCCCGGAGTGGCAGGTGACGATGACGATGGTGATGACGATGACGAAGAAGACCCTGAAGCTGCGTACTATAGGACTAGGCATGATTATGACTTAAGGGGGCGGCTTTAGTCCTGAGTGTTAGCTAGTCCCGGTTTGTCCCGGTTTTTAATATTAATAAATGTCTTGAGTGTTACCTAATAAATAGAGGGAAATGCCTATATAAAGAGAGGGTTCATCTTTAGTCGATTGGAGAAACCAACCGCGTTGAAGGATAGCGGTGGGCGAGCAATACTAATAATAGGGGTGAGTGTCGACATTATGTCGTGCGGCTTATACCTTGTCCCGGATGGTGTCACCAACCGGGACTAAAGATGAACCTTTAGTCCCGATTGTAGACACCAACCGTGACTAAACATGAGTCAGCACTAATAATAGGGGTGAGTGTCGACATTATGTCGTGAGTGTCGACATTATGCTGAGCTGCTTGTACTATAAATAGGCATCCTTGTGAGTCTAGTCCTCCAGCCAGTTTGAGGCATCTCCAAGATGGTTTTCGAGAGCAGGGACACCACTACGGCCAGGTTTGGGGATGCGACGGAGCCCAGTTCTCCGGCATCTCCGAGAAACTGGTCATAGAGGCACTCCCTAATATGTGAAATTAGTTAGCTCCCAGGCGTATTGATCTAGTTAGAGAAGTTACAAGCTGCAATATGGTTTTTGAGATCAGGGACACCACTACGGACAGTTTCAGGGAGATGCCGACGGAGCCCGGTCCTCTGGCATCTCCGAGAAAATGGTCATAGAGGCACTCCCTAATATGTGACATCAAGCGTTTGGAGATCAGATCTTAATGGTAAGTATGAATCGGTACTAAAGGCCCTCCTTTAGTCCCGGTCCAGCCACAAAACGGGACTAACACACTCAAGATTGTTTGCAGAGAAGACTATAAAAATGGACACATGCATGGAGCATCTTCACTCATAAAATGTTACAATTATTACATACCATTTCTTCGCGTGTGTTCCTTTCTGATCCCGTCGTATCCATGGAGCATCTTCATTCATCAACATGCTGCATGGGTCATCCTTCACCGCGAAGGGCAGAATTTCATGAAACTTATCACAATCTTCTGACATGTCTGTCTTGTCCTCCACTCCCACGATGTTTCTTTTTCCTGAAAGAACTATGTGGCGCTTTGGCTCATCGTCTGATGTATTCTTTTTCTTATTTTTTCTTTTTCTAGGTTTGGTAGACATGTCCTTCACATATAAAACCTGAGCCACATCATTGGCTAGGACGAATGGTTCATCTAAGTACCCAAGATTGTTGAGATCCAACGATGTCATTCCGTATTTGTTGTCTACCACAACCCCTCCTCCTGTCAGCTTGACCCATTTGCACCGAAACAAGGGGACCTTAAAAGTAGGTCCATAGTCAAGTTCCCATATCTCCTCTATGTAACCATAATATGTGGTCTTTGACCCATTGTTGTTTGTTGCATCAAAGTGGACACCACTGTTTTGGTTGGTGCTCTTTTTATCTTGGGCTATCGTGTAAAATGTATACCCATTTATCTCGTACCCTTGGAAAGTCGATATAGTCGAAGATGGTGACCTAGACAACAAGTATAGCTGATCTCCAAGAGTGTTGATTTTGATGAGATGTTGCAACCAACCGCCGAAACTCTTCATGTGTTCATCTCTAATCCAAGAGTCATGCTTTCCAGGGTTGTTGGAGCGTAAGATTTTCTTGTGTTCCTCGATATATGGGCTGCCAAGATAGAATTCTGTAGAACTGTGTAATGTGATTCGGTGTAAGAATGTCCGTACCTACATATTATTGATTTCCGTCCTAGAGTACCCTTTCCACTCAGTCTCCCCTCATACCGTGATTGAGGAATACCAATCAGCTTAAGGTCAGGAACAAAGTCAACACAAAATTCAATGACCTCCTCTGTTCCATAGCCCTTGGAGATGCTTCCATCTGGCCTAGCACAGTTACGAACATATTTCTTTAAGATTCCCATGAACCTCTCAAAGGGAAACATATTGTGTAGAAATACAGGACCGAGAATGGAAATCTCTTCGACTAGGTGAACCAGCAGGTGCGTCATAATATTGAAGAAGGATGGTGGGAACACCAACTGAAAACTGACAAGACATTGGACCACATAATTCTGTAACCGTGGTAGATCTTCAGGATTGATTATCTTCTGAGAGATTGCATTGAGAAATGCACATAGCTTCACAATGGGTACTCGAACATTATCTAGTAGAAGCCCCCTCAATGCAATCAGAAGCATTTGCGTCATAATCACGTGCCAGTCATGAGAATTTAGGTTTTGGAACTTTTTTCTGTCATATTTATTATTCCCTTTATATTCGACGAGAAGCCAGACGGGACCTTAATACTGCTTAGGCATTCAAAAAATATTTCCTTCTCTTGTTTGGTAAGAGCATAGCTGGCATGACCTTGAAACCATTCTGGATGCAGGCCATCTGGGTCTTTCATACGTTGATGGTCCTTTCGTGTTTCCGGTGTATCTTTTGTCTTCCCATACACGACCAAGAAGCCTAGCATGTTCACGCAAAGATTCTTCGTCACATGCATCACATCGATTGCAGAGCGGACCTCTAAGAATTTCCAATATGGTAGCTCCCAAAATATAGATTTCTTCTTCCACATGGGTGCGTTTCCTTCAGCGTCTTTCGGAACAGATTTTCCTCCAGGACCCTTTCCAAAGGTTACCGGTTGATCCAAATCTTTGACCATATCAAATATATCGCTCACCGACGCTCCTTAGGCTTCGTCTGGTGACATGCCAGACCGTTGAAATGCTTGCCTTTCTTTCTTAAGGGATGCTTGGCCAAAAGAAATCGACGATGCTCATTGTATACATTCTTCTTACAATGTTCCAGATATATACTTTCAGTCTCATCTAAACAGTGTGTGCATGCATTGTATCCCTTGTTTGGTCATCTGAAGGTTACTAAGAGCAGGCCAATCATTGATTTTTACGAAAAGCAATGCTCGGAGGTTAAATTCTTCCTGCTTGTGCTCATCCCACACGCGGTTTGTGCCACAACTGTAAAAGTTCTTCCACTAATGGCCTTAGGTACACATCAATGTCGTTGCCGGGTTGCTTCGGACCTTGGATCAACACTGGCATCATAATGAACTTCCACTCTCATGCACAACCAAGGAGGAAGGTTATAGATGCATAGAGTCACGGGCCAGGTGTTGTGATTGGAGCTCTGCTCCCCAAAGGGATTCATGCCATCTGTACTTAGACCAAACCTTAAACTCCTTGCGTCATCTGCAAAGTTCGGGTACTTTCTATCGATTTTTCTCCATTGCGACCCATCAGCGGGGTGTCTCAACATCCCGTCTGACTTACGTTCCTGTTTATGCCATCGCAACAACTTGGCGTGCTCTTTGTTTCTGAATAAGTGTTTCAACCGTGGTATTATAGGAGCATACCACATCACCTTCGCAGGAACCCTTCCGGGGCTCGCCCTCAACGTCACCAGGTGGTCTCGTTTAATCTTATACCAAGTGAAGTGCATCGGGCATGCATCTAAATTCTCATACTCCTCACCATGTAGAGGATGCAGTCATTAGGGCATGCATGTATCTTATGAACCTCTAAACCTAGAGGGCGAACAACCTTCTTTGCTTAAATGCGTCTTTGGACAATACATTATCTTTTGGAAGCATATTCTTCATCATTTTCAGCAACTTTTCAAATGAGGAGTCAGGTATAGCACACTCAGCCTTCCATCGCAGAAATTCCAGTGTGCTGCCCAGCTTTTTCAGACCATTTTCACAATTTGGGTACAACAACTTTTTGTGATCCTCTAGCATGTGATTGAACTTCTCCCTATCCTTTTCAGTTTCACAATCTCTTCGTGCATCGGCAATGGTCCGACCAAGATCATCGGCGGGTTCATCATGTGTCTCTTCTTCATCCTCCCCTTCAGCATCCCCCATGGAAGTATCTCCGTACTTAGGGAAACTATGATAGTTGTCATCCTCCTCCTCTTCTTTATTGTCTTCCATTATAACCCCCCTCTCTCCGTGCTTGGTCCAACAATTATAACTGGGCATGAAGCCGGACTTCAACAGGTGGCTGTGAAGGTTTTGAGTCAGAGTAATCCTTCCGATTCCTACATCCATTACATGGAAAAAATACAAAACCATTGTGCTTGTTTGCATCATCAACACGGATGAATTCATGCACGCCATTAATGAACTCGCCAGAGCGTCGGTCAGTACCGTACATCCATTCCCGGACCATCTGCATTATAGTAAAATTATATCAAAAACCATTACACAACATGATAAAATTACTACAAGTTATATTTAGAGCTTCTAGAGCATTAATTTTGAATTTTGAAAAATTTACATGCACCAATTTGTGAATTGGAGAAAACAATCAACATGATAAATGTGGAGTTTTTTATTATTGTTCTATCAGTGAAAACCTCATTCCATTCTAAGCTCTGAAACTCTAAAATTACACATTTCAATTTTCAGTAACTATGTGCCTAATCAAAATTTGTTACACATATATATCAAATCCTTCTAGCTACTTCTAGAGCATGCATGCATTTGATCCATATCTCTATACTTCTAGAGCATTATAGAGCTAAAGTAGCAATAAGAGATGAAAGAATGAAGTTCTAACCTTTTAAAGCTTTGGATTTAGGTGTTGCTAACTAAATCTTGACAAATCTTGAGAAAAAAATGGCATGAACTCTCTTGCTTCTTTGAGAAAAATGGCCACCATATGCTTTAGGGCAGCTGGCCAGGAAGCTGTATATATACTGATGGACAACTAGTCCCGGGCCGTGATACGACCCGAGACTAATAGTCCCCGAAAAGAGGTGTTGGCCCGCTCCAGCTTATTAGTCCGGGCCGTATTACGGACCGGGACTAGAGCTCTGGTCCGGCCCGGGACTAGTGTCTTTGGCCATTTCTAGCTGTTGGAGGCCTCACGGCCCGGGACTAGTGCTAGCACTAGTCGCGGTTCGTGACGGGCCGAGACTGGTGACGTTGTTCAGATCGAACCGAAGGCCTGTTTTCCAGTAGTGATACTAGAATCAACATGGAAAAGAGTACCTATTTGAAGGTCTCAAATCATCTCCATACGAGTTCCACATAAGGGGAAAGGAGCATAGCTTTATCTAATTCATCATCAACTCTGAGTCATAGGGGCCTATTTATAGTACCATGGGAGTAGGTTAGGTGGGAGGATTATTCCAGGGCATCAAACCCGTTTCCATGCGCAGATAGGTCAAACCAGGTTGTAAGTTCGGTGGTGGCGGACTGCATGCTGGTTTAGTCGGTGGTGATTCGGTGCACCGGGCCTGGCACTGGTTTGAGTCTAGAGGCACCGATTGGTTCCGGTTTTGCTGAACCAGTGTACTAACAAGTATTTTGGTGGGGCGCTAGTTTGTTCTGGGTTTGGGCGGGCCTAGCACCGGTTTGGCCGGTCCATTTTGGCGGTGAGGCCCGGCGTGCTGGTTCAGCTGCCGGTTTGTCTAGCTTATTCTTTCTCCTTTTTCATGCTTCTTGTTTGGGCGTCTTGGATACTTGAGCACCCTTGGTGACTCATGTTGGCATGTTGATCATGTATATGGTCCTAGTCATAAGATGGGCAACAGGTTCAAATAGTATACCATTCAAGTAGGGTCAATGGATCACAAGTGATGGAAGGAATTAACCTTAGGTGTGTTGGTCGGAGTAACATTACTTGGTGGAATGGTGATTGGCGTATGATGGGCTACACCAATTCCATTTTGATCCTCAATTCCACATCGAATTATCTCACATCTCTTAGAAGATTCAATGATCTGAAAAGTAATTTCAATACCTAGATTGATTCAGACCATGAGAGTGATTCAAAAAGGTTAGTCGCTCAGTTGGGATATATGACTTATGCCAAAGGCTTATGATGGTGCAGTTGTCAGAGGACCAAGATAAGTTTGTATGGAACTTAACAACGTCTGGGGTATTCTCAGTGAAATCGATGTACGAGGATCTTATGAATGATCATACGGTCTTTTTTCGGAAATATCTTTGGAAATTAAAAATCCCACTAAAAATTAAAATTTTCATGTGGTTCCTTCATAATAAAGTTCTCCTTACTAAGGATAATTTGGTTAAAAGGAATTGGGTAGGGTGTAGCACGCGTTGCTTTTGTGGCTCACAGGAGACCATAGAACATTTGTTTATATCTTGCCCCTTTGCTCGCCTTTTGTGGCGTATTTTAATTTTGCTTTCGATCTCCCCCCTCTAGCTAATGTAACGAATATGTTTGGAAATTGGTTGAATGGTGTAGATAAAAAGCCTAAGGCAAGAATCCGAATTGGTGTCTCAGCCTTGTGTTGGTCTATTTGGCGTTGCAGGAACGATATTATCTTTAACAAAAACAAAACGTTTAATCTTTTGCAGGTGATTCATATGGTGGCACATTGGGTGTAACTATGGGCTTTTCTTCTACCGCAAGACCAGCGGGATATTATGGCTACTGGGTGCAGCCGTCTCCTGATGGTCGCACGAGACATCTTCACCCAGTCGTGCTGGCGACATACTAGTCGTTTACAAGATGTTTAGCGATCATTTGTCGCGTATATTTTGCTGGTTGGTGCATGTATCAACCTTATCCGATCCTTGAATTGTAAAACTTTTGGATGTTAAACTCGTAATAAAAGGCCGTGTGCATCGACTGATGCAGAGGCCGGGGTTTTACTCCCCTTTTCGAAAAAAAAGTTAGGATATATGCAGGGGCGAAGGACCCCTTTGGGCAAGGTATGGCAGCTGCCCTACCTTAATTTCTGCAAAAAATTTGCATATATATATATACTTATATTCGACATACATACAATTCCCTCCCTGCAAAGTACGATGAATTCTGAAGAAAAAACTACTTCCTTCGATCCATATTAGTTGACTCAAATTTGTCTAGATTTAAATGAATTTAGACGCTATTTAATATATAGGTTCATTCAAATTTTGACAAATAATATGGTTCGAGGAGTACTAGAAAATGGCTATGTAAGAGGATTCCGTATCGGACCTTTGCTGGGCCGCACACTAAGCAGCAGTAGCCCCCTGATCCGTGGTGCCCCTTCGTGTCTTGGCCCCTGTGGAGTATCCGAAGACAACAAGTCCAGGACTGGAGCGACGAGCAGGCAAGCGCGCCGCCATCTTCTACTGATCTACTCCCCGCCAAACCTGCCCGCCGATCCGGCCGCCCTCTCCCTGGTCCTCCTCCAACCTTCTCATCTTCTCAAATTTTCAATTCTCAGTCTCATGGTGCATGGTTTTACCCAGCTAGGGCTTCTTCTCATCTCAATTATAATTTTTGATCCTCCTTCAAAATATAGGTTACGCTTCTTCCCGTTAATGGCCTCTAGGCTCAACGTATTTGTGGTAGAGATGGACAAAAAGGTGAAGAAACCTGCAGTTTCAAAGGGGACAAGTATAATTTGTGATTTTATGGTCAATTGAACTATTGAATCAAATTTGAATCTATGGTCAATTGATTATTCTATTACCATTGTAAATCATTACAATTTTGATTTTTTGCATCAATTTTTTTTTATGCTTTAGAGTTTGCCTGACCTTAAATTTTTTTCGTCCTTCGCCACTGGATATACGACGCTGAGAACTTCTGCAAACTACAACCTTAACAACAAGAGCAAAGACTTAAGAAGAAGAGCAAAGACATACACATGCAACGACGCTGGATCCATTTATTTCTTCAGCATCTCCTTGCATTGCTTCTTATGTAGAGATAACAATCAGAGACTATAACTCAGACCAAAATTAATCCTCCCAGAAAGAGCGAACTAAAGCCTAGCTGGAAAATCTCACTTTCAATCACGTCTCCCGCTCATGGTCAGTGTAACAAAAGACATGGTTAAATATGTCATTTGTATAATTGTGTATTCAACTCTTATCCGATGCAGAGGCCGGGGCTCCATTTTTTCCTCTTAAAAACTCCGGGCTCCATTTTTCCCTCTTAAAAACTCTTCTCCTTGATTGCTACACGAGCGTCGACTGTGTAGTGATTTGCCAAAAGGGGACCAGGAGAAGATTGCATTAACACTTTGTAGAGGGCTTGGATTCACGGAGAATCCAAAATACGGATCTCCGCGAGGCATCATGCCTCGTCAGGACGGATGGAAAACAAACAACATTAACTTCAACTATTTTCATGTCACTTTAAATTGTACTAATTGTTGTGAATTTCTATACAAAATAATCGACCTTCCTATTTAATCCGTAAAATTTTCAATTGAACATTACAAAATCTTTCAATTAGAAACAGAAAATATTTTACTAAAACACATTTGAGAAAGTTATAACTAAGTCCATGTGTATTTAAACTAGATCAAGAAAATACATCCACCAAATCACATGCTTGCCTCTCTCCACCCATGTGCCTCATGTGAATACTCTCTACTGGGTATGGCACGGTTTAAGCCATTGATCATGAGAAGAAACTAGGTTTGCTCTAGGCGGCCGACCATGCCTCCACGTAGATTTGGCGGGTGAACTTGGCAGATGATCCCACAATGGGGGTTTGCAAATGCGCGACTAGATCGCCATCAGTGTCAACAGCGGTGGGCATCTCTAACAAAATAAATGACTGTAGCTCGAAGGTGCATCCAGTAGCCGGCAATGCAAAACTGTCGATGGAAGGGAGGAGCACAACAAGTTCCAGATTTTCTTGTTGTCTGATCCAACTTGTACATTGACTGCACCTTTGCTAATCCTGATGTCTCCCAATCACAAGTTGCATTGAGGTCTAAGCAATGAGCTCATAGTAACAGATGATCTCTCACATCTTGGTTTTCCGTCGACTATTCTTTGCAGAGATTACCATACATATAGGTTCAGACCTAGAAAATAGATTATGAGGAGTAGGTACTAGTCAATGATTCAAGGGTGGAAATGAAGAATATTAATATATCAAGAAGGCAAGAAGTACATGGTGTGTCAATGAATATAACTCAAAGTTATAAATATGAAAATAGTACAATAAATAAGTTATTGAAGAGGTCAGAAAATTTATTGATGGATAAGAAGTAAGAAAATAAAAACAGTGAATTTGTATGTGCAAACACTTGGTGAAAAGGCCAAGGGTGATGTTCACTATACCACGGGGCTTTTACTCATGGATTTTGTACGGTACCTTTTACTAACTGTGTGAACTGACTAGCATATCTAAAATATAGCAATAGTAAGAAAGGTATCTTATGCATGCTGAGATGGTGTACGGTGCCTTTTACTAATTGTGTGATCTAACTAGCATATCAAAAATATAGCAAAACTAAGAAATGGATATTATCCATGCTGAAATTCTGGTATTTTGTAGCAACATACAAAATAAATAAGTTTTTGCTAAGCTTGGCATGTGATCAACTCTGTATCATTGGGTGTCTACATCCGTACTCTAATATGTGATGTTGTCTTTACTTAGGAATCTACTACTCTTTACTTAGGAATCTACTACTCAAGATGGTCGATACTAGTGACAATCCTACTACCTCAGTTGGAGTCCAAAATTTTATTGTGTAGATATGTTAATTCTCCTCTGCTTATTGATCCGTCTCTCATGCAGATGTGAGCAAGTGTATGTAGGTGATTATAGACTGCCACGTATAGGATACGCTTGGAAAAAGAATGTGGTAAGAGAAAAAACTGAATGGATCATCCAAGAAATGGAGGCCATGCTGCTCACTGGAAACATGCTCTTTCTGCGATGAGACGAAGCCAGCACTGCACATACGGTATGTTGCAGTTGCATATTTGTCGTGTTGAGGTTGTTGCTGTTGCAAGATCAGAATGTAACCCTTGCTTGGGTAATAAAATATCCATTCGCCGTAAAAGAAAGAATATAACAGAAAAACTGCGTGACAAACAACATCGCTATGCTCGTGCAATTGCATGTCACAGCAAGTAAATCGGCCACTGGTTGCCCTTGTGGCTTTTGCGTGCAGACTGCAGAGGCACATGCTTGTGAAGTTCAGAAGGTTTCAGAAATGCAGAGGCACACTTCTTTGTGCTTAAGTCGCCTCACCGCAAAGGCAAGAAACCTTCTGAACTTCTGCATGAAGGGGATCAATAATGGGGATTGATTTTTAAAATGGAAATTGTATTTCACTAAACTTGCAGCACGATTGCTGGCACCCAAACCAATTATAAACCCTCGAGCATCGTCCATCCAAACAGATGAGGGGACACTAGCCTGATAGCCATATTGTGGGAGGCTATGAGCCACTTTATTACAATCATAGCGAGAGAAAAGAAAATCTGCATGATCAAAATGCACTATGCTTAAACTTCTCGCTCAGGAATCAGGGCTACAGTGTACGCAATGTGAAAACATCCCTTCTTGATTGCATTACCAGAGTGGTAGAGTCGGCATGAAACATCACTCGATAAGGTTGGCCGTGGCTTTAATTGCAGTAACACGCGCTAGCTCTCGGTTCTGAGATGAAGTATTTAATAGTGTAAAAGAATACGGATAAGATGATATTTAATATTGTGAAAGGATGTATGTACGTGAATATCTTGACTAGGTGCATGTACATGTCATATCGTGTTGCACCTACGTACAAAAATAAAATGAAGAGACATTTATGTTTTATCCGATGGATGCAGATAAAAACTAGCTACTTAAAAAAAATACTTTAAGTACATTTGGTCTCCATCTTGTAGCTGCGAAGACGATTTGGGCGACCGGATGAAGGAGCGTAACAGTACAACTGCTATCAGTTTTTCTTCTACGTTGAGGTCTGGGCAATAAGATTGTTCTCCTAACCCTTGTTGTGGGTCGACCATTATTTTCAGAAATTGCTATGCCTATAGGCTGAGCGGCAACAAATTTGTGAGTAAAAACCACTACCTTAGTAATAATTGATTGTTATGCTCCGTGCAGTATGGACAAATGTCGATCTCACATTTACAACATTATAGTAGGTAGTACAAAGCGCTCCTAGGGTGGAAAGGAAGAATGGCTTGAATAGATCAAGAAGGCAACAATGACGTGCGGTGTGTATATAAAGACCTACAAGTTCTAATTCCGAAGAGAGTATACTAAATACGCTAATTATGAGTGCCACTAAGAGCATGTCAGAAATCACCGCAGAGTAAGAACTACGAAAATAAACACTAAATTTTTATGTGGAAAACACTTGGCAGAAAACACTGGGTAGTGGGTTGCTACCTGTTTCTTTTCTTTCGTTTTTTATTTTCACTAGGAAACATGCCCGTGCGTTGCAACGGGAGAAATCATTAGCAAACACAAAAAATCAAAACCATCTTCGTTCAATTCTGCTTGCTCCTTGCTTGTCCATCGGCTTTCAAGCCACGCCACCACTATAATTTAGATACATCTCATACATGTTTCAATCAACATGATTAATGTGAAATTTATTTAAAGTTAAGAAAATTCTGATAGAAGAGGACAAAATATTAAGAGTCGAGACATCAAGGTAACCTAATCTAATGATGAACTTCAAGATATTTTTAGATGTGGTTGTTGGGTAGGTCATACAAGAATGTTTTAGTCGTTTATGTTTTTCAATAAATTAATTTGGATAGTACATCATTAAATTCTTAGAATCTTTGTACTCCCTCCGTCTCAAAATAGATGTCTCAAATTTATCAAAATTTGGACACTATTTAGTATATAAATTCATCCAAATTTTAAAAAAACCTAAGATATCTATTTTGAGACGGAGGGAGTAGTTTGTATCACTCAAACCTCTTAGGTTCCACTTTCAACTTCTTTTATACCATTTTGAAAATGACAGGCTGCAGTTCACAATTAGTTCCCTTGCTCAGGTCTCAAAAAATAAATAGGTACTTACTACTTATTTTCTAATCTTATTTGTTTGCTTACTACAGTACAGACCGTGTATATATATTGGAGACATTATATGTATAGACATTGTATATATATTGGACATATTAGAATATATCTATATCTGGCATCCTTATATATTTAATGAGCAAAGAAAAGAAAAACTCTAGTCTATCATTTACATGAACTATTCCTTAGAAAGAAACATAAGTATTAAGTGTAACTTTTAACAAAACACTGATAAATACGTACCTTCTTGAACCATGACATCAATCTTTTTTGAAGTTAATATCAATATTGTTTAATCTTTGGCTAATGGCTATACCCAAGAGATCTGATATTCTCTATATCATAAATTCTTGGCAATCGCTTTCACTTCTCTGAACCAGAACCGGCATGTGCTATTCACAAATCCTAAAGATTGCACAATTTCTATGGAACGAATGCAAATACAATAGCAAATCAGCACATAGCATTCAAATTCCAATGCACAACACCACATGTAACACACATCAGGAGCTACCAGCAATAAATCCAAGTAGTGCAAGTACCACATCGTGGAATACAACTATTTTGAGCTTCACGGAGGCCTTCACTAAAATAGCATACCCTAGGAATCAATCGTATCCAGGCTGCCAAACTGAAAACTGAAGTCACTGGGATCACTAATCTGATTGCATAGCGTGTAAAATGGGACAGCAATAACATGGCCATATAATATTAGAAGAACCACATGAAATTCACTGTTGTCCACTCAAATTAGCCCAAACTATAGAAAACTGTACCATAGACAAGTGATCATGTAAAGAATTTAAGGGCATTCCATGGTAACCTGCCAAAAGCAATGTGTTAAAACATTACTATCATGGTATGAGCGCTAACTATGCTGAGGGAATAGAAGTTCTAGACAAGAAGTTAATTTACCAGATAAAACATGAACCGTAATGTTGAATACATTCTAGCAGCTTGCTCTGAATGATACAATTGTGTCATTAATTAGAATCAAATAGGTTTAGCTCCAATGGATTTCAGGAAATAGAATGGAAATGCATGAAACCATGAAGAGTATTTCAATGTAAAATTAATCGAGCTAGTAGAACATAAATAAATAACCGAACAAGCAGTTGAATAGCATTACAATGTAAAAAGCAAAAACCCTAAAGCAGCAAATAGTCGGATTACTAAGAAATCAACACAGAGAAAAAAATCTGCGATACCATGAAGAGTATTTGCAAGTCCATCACTTTGAGCCAAACCTATCACCTACATGCTCCAAGGCAGACCTAGTTTTTGACTGCATGGACTGTCCACTTGGATGGGTCTTCATTATCATCCATCTTGGAATACTTCTCTGCAAGATTAAGCACAATATATTTGAATAAGTATGAGTAACTATTCTAAATTGACCAGATATCAGAATTTAAATCGTTTCTAACAAGGGATGTTCACAAAACTGAATCAGATCATTTTGTGGTATAATTACATGGGCAAGTACATGCTTAAACAGGACAAAATATGCTTCATTATGTTACTGAAATTAAAAATCTTTCATAGCTATGCAAAGGTCTCTCAGCCGAGCAAAATAGCCTCCTTATAAAAAGAAGTACTTTCTCCGAATCTTTGCAAGGTTCCCAATGCCGTTATCCAACAGAATGGTGCAGCACTAAGCGACTCACCTTCATATTTGTAATACCCTAATAAGAACACTCTTCCATCCACATTTGATAGCAGCGACAACAGCCGAGTAGCTTTCTCTCCGGCCTCCACATGCAACAAAAAGATGAACCCTGTAGTACACCATAAAATTAATCAATTTCTTGATCATATTATCTCAAAAGAAAGCAAGTTCATCTATACAACTAATAAAAGAGCAAACTTTCTCTTTCTTACACCCAACCAAACGTACAAAAGAAACCAGCAGCGCCGTCAATGACACGCGCCGCCCAGCCTGTCCCGCGCGCTTACCGCCACACTTGCCGTGACCTGCCGTCCTGCCCTGCGTAGCTGACAACCTTGATGCCAACCAGCTCCTCACAAACGTCAGGTGCAGGCTCTTTTCTACTATCCATCCCATAGAATCTGGATGTCTTTCTCTAGCTTTGCTAAAAAAATAGTACATAACAACCATCTTGTCCTTTTGCTCTTGCCTGCACCTAAAATCCAAATAGATTGACACTGCAAATGCATGTAGCTGTATAAAGAATGATGGCATCCGGTTTATTATACTATCAAGATGGAGCAAAGATCCATTTGCATTAAAATTTCCTAACACTTTCAAGCTCTGAATACAACACGTATATATGCATCATTGTTATGTTCCATTGATACCATAGTTCCTTCATGTGATTATCCATCCACTGCGAAGCTAGCAGGATGACAAAGGACAAATCATCACAAATACAGAAAATAATATAAAAATTCAGTAGCCATCAACTACTATACAATGGAGCAAATATGTTGGACATGGTGCACATATCCATGTGATTATCCATCCTACGGTTGCATTTTGGATACGCCTAGGCCAAACTTCTGTCCACATATATGTGGACCTCACAAAGGATAAAGTACAAAAGTAAACAGAAAATAGCCTTAGAGCATTACTAATTTTTGTGCATAGAAATGAAAGTATGATTATATATCACAGAGAGTAGATAAACATTTTCGAATGATTCAATGAAAACATGAAATCCAGGAGATAGTAGGAAAAATTAACATGCCTAAAGTTGAATTATTTGTTCTATAAAACCAATAAAGATTTTGCACTTATTTGAAAAGAATCTTTCAGAGAAGGTGCACAGTTCACCAACTGAAATATATATGACTGATCTCTCAACCAGTAAGAACTATTTTACACTGAAAACCTCTATGGATGAATAAGAATTAAGAACAACAACATACTGTGTCTGAAGATTGAATTCTAAAGAACTGATCAAAATACGTACTAACCAAAGTAAGAGGAGGGCAGGATAGCCTCGGTGCTCTTGCTATTGCTCGGGGACGATGAAGGCGATGGTTTGACATCTAGTCAGCAGGCGCCTTGTTCTTGAGACGGTAAAGCAGCCTTCGGGCACTGGCTGGTGCTGGTCGCATTGTAGTCCACCATGATCATTTTCGCTAGGAGATGCATCAAGCAAGGGGGATATCGAAAGCTCCTTCCACACCATCGGACGGATCCAGTTCAAACATGGAGCTAGGCTATGTATCGCTGATGGAGGGATCTGGACCCAGGGGCCGTGAGCGCTTGGAGGAGACGGCTTGTGGAAGGCGCCGATATTGAAATCGATGCAGGGGATCTCGAGGTAGGAGGGGAGGGAGCCTCTGGGTGGAAATCGACGCAGTAGTGGGAAGGCTCCTCTGCTGAACTCGATGCAGGGATAGGGAGGCACCACTGGGTGATCCCGATGCAGGGGACAGGAGGGCGCAACCGGCCGAGTTGGGAGGTCGCCACCGGTGGCCGGTCCAGGCGATGGAGTCACAGAGTCGGGAGGGAGTTCAGGTTGGAAGGAGATCAATACGTGGGGTTTGGGTGAGGAAAGGAGGGGGCGGACAAAGTGGGGGATGGCTTGCGTTGATCGAGCGCGTGCGGGACTCGCGGGGTGGGATTGCCGACGGAAGCTATCGACGAAGCCATACGACGAAGGGGTCGACGTAGTGGCAGGAAACGGAACCCCTTCGTATTATATTATTAGGGCCCAGTTCTTTTTGGGGCTTCTCCGAGAAGCCACCTTACCCTCAGCTTCATGTGGAAGCCGGTTTAAAAATTTTAGAAGGCTTCCAAAGTGGTTAAATATAGAGATTGCTCCTAAACTGCAGTCTCTCCCGTCCTTCGCCTCTCGTTGGGACTCCCCACCCTCCGTACCTCTTTCGTTTCCGTCGGTCCGACCGCGGGCCTAAACGGTGTGAGCAGTTCCTCAGGCTCAATCGTGGCACAACTCAACTTATCGAGCATGAAGACAACCTCCCCTCTCCATTGACAATCTTACATGCTCGATGTCACTACGCTTACCTCTAACCAACTCATGTAGTACAGGCGGTGATAGAGCATTGCATTCGACATAGATGGTATTAGGATCTCAGGACGTAGATGCTTGTTTAGGTAGTATCGAATAGTGGACCCCGAACCTCTAAATGGGATTTTTTTTATAGTATAGGGGTTTGAGGGAGTGTGCTAGAATTTCTATAAAATGATTGGGCTAAATAAAGCAGAGAATTATCTTATGAAAATCATGAGGTAGGGATACAAATCCACACACATTGCATTTCATACATTTTTCGTTCCATCCAATCGTGTATTTACAAATCAAAATTAACAACGAGGTTAATTAATATGAAACGCTAGAATATGGAAGATGGTCGCTCCATTTTGAAGGTCTATGCATATGCCTAGGTGTGCCCAGACAAGTAATCATGTATTAATTAGCACTACAGGTGGTAATTTGGAAGCAAATCACCACTTGTGTTGGATATTAGGAAATTGCATTTCCGGCAGCTTTATGTTTCCTGATACCTCTCATGCCAAATTGCCAGACTAAGAGTAGAGATGCGGACGGTGAAGCAACAAGCAGAAAGAAAGATTACCCTTCCCATCTTTGTGGTATATTTGTAACTCGACCGCTCTTGTCATTCACATAAATGTAGTTTTTGAAATGAACTTCTTAAGTTTACTAAAGTGTGTATATGAATTATCCTCGCTGCAGCAAAGCAACTATAGCACTTGGCAAATGGCAATAAGGAGGCAGGAAAGAAGTAGTCTAAAAAGTGGGTCAATATATGGAGACTAGAGCTGGTGTAGTTGATGGGATTAAAAATAGGTAGAATGAATGAGATAGTAAATAAGAAACATGACAAGAGCAATCAAAAGAACGAGCTTCACATACTTCGACCAAACAATGACTGAAATAAAACTGCATTTTATTTCCAAGCATAAACATTCATGGAGATCGCCTATAAACTTAAATCATATACCAAACAAAGTACTAATTCAGATGGCAAATTTCTAATTACTTCAACAAGTTCTTCTCAAGGTCAGGTATATATTTTCTCTAGGATACGTCTTGGAAGATACATCAATCACATAAAATAAAAAACGACGGCCGATAGAACACCAAAAGGCTACTAACTCAATGCACCCAACATGACACAAAGCCAAAAGGCTTACAACATAACCTCTACAATGACCTAGTGACAAAGAACTTGCCTTGCCCAGTCGGCTACCATAGGTGACGATATGGGGGAACAACCGATCGATCTAGCCATGAAGGCAATTAGGTTTAGGCTCTTTCCAAAGGTGGAAGATTTATGTTCTTCCAATTTGACCCAAAACCGATCGATCTAGCCATGAGCAAGTTGAGGAAAGCTCTAACATGCCTTGGAGGACCGAACCCACGTATGTAGCAAAATATGGGAATAAGCACTAAGCAACCGGACCGTGTCACCATCAAAGCGAGACTCCACCGTAGCACGACCACGACTCCAATGCTCCAAGGATCAAAGCACCTCCCCTCATACGCCCGGAAGAGATCAGTGAGAAGTTGGAAGGATCCAGTAGGACATGAGTAAGATGTCGACTAAGAAGCGTCCACCGTGATGAACATTACACCCCGAGATTCGTGGCTTGAGCAACTCCCATCACCGGTAGCACCTCACCACCCACCATATCTCCAGAGCGGGCTCTTTCTAGGCAGCCTCAATGACGTCTTCGAGAAGATCATGACATCATGGCTCCAACGCTAGCACCTTGTCCGTTTACCTAAACCTAGGGTTTCCCCAACACCAAGGAAGTGGAAGACATGGTACATGCCATGACCGTGCCCCAAGGTGGTAGCGGCCCGTGGCCATCATCAGCTGCAACTGAGCAAGATTTTCACCCTGGCCATAGATCATGTTCCCTATTGCGACCGATCATCATAGCAACTACGCCATCCACGCTCCAGAAACGAGCCCTCAAGCCTAAAGTGGGTGCTGGAGATGTGCCCCATTCAAGCACAGATTGGGCCAGAAATAAGGATGCATCCACCTGCACCGTCACTGACCAACGCGCACTGCAACACTACCATGACACCCCCAAGATACATCATTGATCATGTTCCCCATTCTCGTGCCGCTGACGCGAGCCGACCGCGTCGCGGAGATTAAATCGCGATGCCTTGGCCGATGACTCTCCCATGCCAAGGAACAACGCCTCGAGAGGCCACACTTTTATCGTCGGTAATATGGGCTTTGCCAGTAGGTTTCTCCGACGATGGAGTTTGTGACTATTCATATTATTTGTTTAATACCCATGTAGTTTTATCCCAGGTTCCTTGCTAGACCAGTCAGATATAAACATGATGCAAAATTTCACAGAGCCAATCCTAACCACATTATAGTTTTATATTGTAACTTATCTTTTTTTGTGAGGCTTGCAGTATCTGTGAATAATCTTGGAGATCTTCCGGATTCATAGCATCTCGAGTAGGGAAAATGCAATTAGCTAGCGAGCAAAATATCTGAGTCCAAAGGTCGACAAATTCAGCGAAGTCAAACATAGAGAAGTTCTCAACATGTTGATGCATGGTTGGCTGTGAATAGTTTGGCACCCATGTCGTTACAAGTGGTCTACAAAGAGATTGATGGCATGTTGAGGGAAAAGTCATTCATCACAGAGCCAGAGAGAAAAGAAAGTCAAACTTGTTGGTCTCATGAAAGCAAATCGTTTAAGGTCCATGTATTCGAAATGGACCCCTGAGATCTGTTAAAAAAAGAGCCCTGAGACCTCAGGTTCATTTTACCAAACACAAGAGAAAAAAACACATATTATTAAAAATCGGGTCGATCTAGGGGCGGAGCCAGAATTTGACCATAAGAGGGGCGAGAAACAAAATGGCCACATGATATATGATATCTCACATATAGTTTTATCATCCAAATATGACTATTTGAAACTGTAAGAACCAACAGTCCGAACTGATGGAAAGGGCTAGGCAATCCACTTATACACTTCAACACCCCCTCTCACGTGTGACAGGGAGAAGTCAACACGTGCAACCGGAAGAGAGCGACGGCGCACGAAACTCACGTATGACTCAAGAGGCCTATACGTGGACACAGAGGGGTCAACAGCAATTTTAGGATAAATTGCGAAAGTCAGGACTCGAATTCGAGACCTTAGGCTCTGATACCATGTAAGAGTATGAGATTGGTGTAATATGTTGGATGTTTTATTGAGCCTCATAGACGAGTATATATAGACGTACAAGGATCATCTTACAGTGTAAGTCAAATTAGGCTAGAGTCTTAACTATCCTAAACTATCATAACAATCGTATACGTACAATACTCTAACAGAAACATTGACTAGCGGGAAAAGAATCTGTCCCTTGACTATATGTTGTTAGATAGATAAAATATCTCCAGCGTGTTTTTTTAGCACGGGCTAACACCCTGTTAAGTTCGAGTGCTTCCTGTGACTCGAACCAAATATGATAATTTGACAAATCCTTTGTCTTTTTCTTTAGTTTTGAAGATATCTCTTCTGAAAATAAATTGTACTTCTAGTTCTTCTCTTGCTTTTTTTCTTTCAATTATATTAAAGTACACATATCCATACATAATTCATGTTTGATCTAATAGAAAAATTGAATTGGTAAAGCACCACATACCTTAGACATAGAAACAATACTATTAAGGCGAGGCAGTAATCACAGATTGCACACCGTCATAGTCGCAGATGCGTTGCATGGAGTAGGCCGTATTGATCTCATCCCCTATATTAATCGCATCCCCTGTCGTGGTGGACATCTAGCGGCAGGCGGCAACCGGAGTGCCCTAGCAGGTAGCAGCTAGACGTAGTCACACGAGAATGTACGGTTTGATCAATCAACAATGGATCCATGGATCTGCTAATTCTAATCGATTGAATCTCTATGGCTAGATACGCAACAACTTTTGATCCATGAAAACAAGGCCATGTGGGAGATGGACTACTAGACTTTAGTTCGCTGTACAAGATTTGATTCAATTAAGCAGTGGACTAATTAATCATCTACGTATCTCCGGCAATTAGCATGCATATACTAATATATGAGTACCATAAGCCACTGCAAAATGTTAGGGGGGGGGGGGGGGGACGCATTGGGGGGGTGTCTAGGCCCTGCTTGCCCCCCTTGTCTCTTCCCCTGGATCCAAAATGCTCATGGGTCCAGCGAGCAACTCATTATTCGTGATATGGGTTGACTCAGGTCCATGGCCAGGTCTAGGTCGACCCGTTCCCATCCTCATAGTCTACTACGCGTTCGTTTGACCCTTTTGAATGAAGTGAAGTCTCTTATATTTTCTCACTGGACCAACATGCTTGATTGTAAGTGATACTTCCTTAGGCTGTGTTTGGTTGAGATTTTCTGCCAGATTCACATTGAAAAATCTAGAATCTATACCAAACGGGTTTGTAAGCCGGTCTAGATTTTGTAACGCAGCTGATTCTTACCGTGTAAACTGAAAGCACCCCTGCCCCCAGATTCCAGCGCGTTGCGTTGGGTGGAGTTGGAGAGAATTACCCGCAGTGCCACCGATAAGCGAAAAGTGGACGGTTCAAACTCTTTCTTTTCTCCTTCGTCCCGACTCATTCTTCTCCGTTTTTCTCTTCCCACGACTCGCGCACATATAGAGGAAACGGGCGACTAGAGTTCCGCCTTGGTGCCCCGACAGTAGACTAGTAGGAATACGGCCAACTTGGCCTGCCGCCGCCTCCATCGCTTTGCTCGTCTCTCCGTCACAGGAAATGTTCTGTAGTCTTCGAGCCCTTCTGCTATCTCAGACTGCGGAAATCGTACCGCCGGTCTGCCACACATGATAGATACATGTAGTGATGGTTAACGCGTGGTTAACATGGAGCCTATTGGAAACCCCAAGAGCAAGGTGTGAAGCAGCACAGCAGCAAGTCTTTCCTCAGTAAGAAACCGAGGTTATCGAACCAGTAGGAGGAAGAAAACATCACACAGGTGTTGCAAGCAATGCGGAGACATGCACAACACAAACTCAAGACTTTGCCCTAACTAACAGTGAGGTTGTCAATCTCACTGGTTGCTGTAACAAAGGATTAACTGTATGGTGTGGAAGGTGATGATGGTTTGCAGAAAGTAAACAATGGAAGATGTATCCATAGTAAAGATTGGACCGGGGTCCATAGTTCACTAGAGGTGCTCTCCTTAGATAAACAACATGACAGGAAGGGTAAACAAATTACAGCAGGGCAATTGACAGGAACTAAGCAAGGCATAACAATGCAATACCAGACAAAAAGATCCTATGAGATTCGATTGGGCAATACAATAATATACATAGACCGCCATCCAACTGCATCTATGACTAGTAGTCCACCTTTGGGTTATCATCCGAACCCCCTCCAGTATTAAGTTGCAAGCAACAGACAACTGCTTTAAGCAAAGTTGTAAGGTAAACAATCCACTTGTTCCATGAACAAGAGACGTTGTTTTCTCCCTAGTAGCAACAACACATCTACAATCGAAGAGATTTATGTCACTTCCCTTGGAAACTAGAGGCATGAACCCACTATCGAGTATAAATACCCCCACTTGGAGTCACTGGCAACTACTTGGACAAGATAGCTACTAACAATAGAGAGTATGCAAGATCACAAACAACACAAACATGATAGAATCAAATAGATAAAACCATTAATCAATCTGACATAGTAATCTCAATATCCATCGGATCCCCGCAAACACAACATGCATGATTACAAATAGATTAGATCTTGATCATGAACGGATCTCACAAGATCTATGCATGAAAGCATGAGGACATACAACCATCTAGCTACTACATGGACTCGTAGTCCAAGGTGGAACTACTCACGCATCATACCGGAGAAGAAGGCCTCCGAGATGATCTCCCCTCCGGCAGGGTGCCGGGAAGAACTTCAGATCCCCCTTGATCTAGGGACGATGGTGGCGGCGGCTATAGACGGTTTCGTGGAGTTTTGATCGGGTGCCTAGGTTTTCTTCATCGGGGGCTTCTTATAGGAGAAGAGGCAAGGCTGGGAGGCGACCAGGGGGGCCACACCCTGCCCAGGCGCGGACCCACCCTGGCCGTGCCTAGGGGGGTCTAGACGCCCTGGCTTGCCTCTCCGTCTCTCCTCTAGACTTCGTATCGCCCACGGTAAAATATTGACTTTGTCTTTTGTTCCATCCAATTCCGAGAAAATTGATTTTCTGCCTTTCTGGAACCAAAAACAGAAGAAAACAGGCAACTGGCACTGTGGCAACTTGTTAATAGGTTAGTTCCAGAAAAGATATAAAAACACCTCGAAGTGAAGACAAAGCACAGAAAAGTAGATACTAAACAAGCATTTAACACCAAAAATTATAGATACGTTTCCGACATATCAAGCATCCCCAAGCTTAACTCCTGCTCGTCCTCGAGTAGGTAAGTGATAAAAGAATAATTTTGAGGTGACATGCACCTTCACAATAAAGATCAAACCATTTGCAAGTATTGAAAGATGGTATCAAAGAACTCTAAACATGTGCATGAAAGATGGAGTTCTAACAATAAGACAAAGTAACTATGCATGCAACATGAAAGGCTACAAACAAAGATCATGGATAGCATGCATTGAAAAAGTTTGTTTGTTTCACATACAGAAAACATGGCACAGTGGCAATCAACTTGTCCCTCATAGAGTAGCAAATAGATGCATAGGACACCTTCGAAGTTCATAAGAGTGACTAGATACAAGTAGCACAAGAACAAGTAATATCACAATATGCATCAATCAATAAGTTTTGGGACACTGCACATAGAACTAAGAATGGCAACTATGCTCTCTTAATGGTGCCTAAAGGTAGAAGGTGGAGACTCAATAATAGTAGAAGAAAGGCCCTTCATAAGGGAAGCAGGGATTTCAAGTTTCAAAAAGAGCTTCAAAAAATTATGGTACTTGTTAGCTTTCACCCTCATTGACCCTATCGTAAGCATCTTGAAGTGATTAAGGTTAATGTGAACAAACTATGGAGTATATGCTTGACAAAGTATAAGTTGGCAATCTCAAGTCCCTTGAATCGAGGCCACACCTCATGCTACTCAACTTAGTCACTGTAAGTTCTTGTCATTGTAAGTACATGTATCATAGAGAACCATGCGGAGTACCCCTTGCACATGGTACAGGAGCTATCCCATAACCAAAATGAAAAGTCAAGCGGACAATGAGCATCTCAGCGATCTTTTTATTTACTATGTGCATAGATTTTTATTGAGGATGCTTCATAGATAGATCACTATGGTGATGCTGCAAGTTTCCACCATGATTAGGCATGTCTTAGGCTAGCCGCCCAGGTGTTTCTCTAACACAAAATACATACTCCATGGACTTACAAGTTCCCTCTTTATTTCACACCGGTGATATCCATAGACAAAAGAGCATGATATCAACTGAGTACAAAGTACAAGTGCAATGTTGAAAACATTCCCCATGACATCATGGTTCTGCTAATTCCAACGTATAAGTGCAAGCATATACAACATAGACGACACAATGGTTCAAGTTTATTAGGGGCAAAGAATATAAAGTGTGCCATCAAGTTTGTGATGGCTTTAATCACTAAGTTTTCACATAACAAAAATAGTTTTTAATTGGAAGATATGCTGAAAACAAGAATATACTTGGAATGGTATAACACACCATGCATAGGAGTTTATAGTGGACACTTTGTAATAACTGAGTTTCTTGGGAGTTGGAAGCATGAGTAGATCTTACTCATACAAGTGGAGGCTAGCAAAAGTCTGGGAGCAACCAACTAAGAGAGCAATAATGGTCATAATCGTGCAGAGCGACAAAACATTACTAATCAAAGCATAGAGTGGTACTACACGTCAAGAACTAAATTATCATAGAGGCTAAGGTGACTTGTTCATAGTCATAACATGGTGTGAGCATATGCCAATTCAATCCAAACAAAACATCAAAGGAGAATGCCACAATACTATGTTTTTGTATGCTAAAACAGCGCATAATTTCTTCAAGGCACACTAAGCAATCCCAATTATTTGGAACAAAACATGCTATAGCAATAATCACTAAGCATAAGGTCAAAACAGCACCTAGCATGTCATGCTAAAGTCTAAGTCACAGTCAATGCAAGCTCCTCTTGTACTTTCAAGCAGGAACTTCCTACTCCTTTCCAACACCAATTGACTTATTTGAAACAACACAGCAAGAACGGGGGTCCAACTACTTTATTCAAGCAAACTAAACAAACTAAGCAAAGCAAACAAAAACTAAGACGCTCCAAGAACAACAAAATTGTGCATGAAACAATAAAAACGAAGTGTCTAGGCAGACCTAAGCTTTTTATTGATGAAAAAGGGGATGCCTTGGGCATCCCCACACTTTGACGATTTTACCTCTTGGATATTTATTGGGGTGACACCGAGGTGGAATCCCCAAGCTTGAGCTTTTGTCCATTCTTCATCTTATTACATCATTCTCTCTCTACACCTGAAATTTTTCCTTCATACAAAACTTCACACAATCTTCATTAGCAACATTAGTGTATTCAAAAGATAATAGACCTTTAGGCTTAGATTTGGAACAGCAAGACTTTTCACTAAAAACACAAGCTACTGTAGCAACTTCCTTTAAAAATCTCAATTCCCCAAAAGAGAACTCAAAAAGAAATCGATAAGAAGCAAATGCAAATAATGGCAGAAATTTGTCAAAACAGACCAGCAGGTAGAAACCGATTTTTTCGAAAATCTTCTGTTGCTCAAATCAAAAAGTGTTGAAATAATGAAAGTTAGCTAACATACTGGGGGATTTATTCGTAAATGTTCATCTCAATATGACTTATAGAGACTCCTCACGAATTTTTATGGTGGAGGACAGAAATATGTTTCGAGATAGCAACTCCCCAAATCTTACTTCACTCTCATTAGAGGTCATTCTTGGCACAAAAAGCAAACAAAAAGGATAAGGAGAGGTCATTACTGAAGTAATAACTTCCAAGACTCAAGGAAACTCTTAGGTTATCTCCCAACAAGTACTTTTCTTTAACGCCTTTAAGTAGGTTTGATAGTTTGAGAAGATGCTCACATAAAAATATGAATTGAAATAAAAGAGAGCATCAAGAAGCAAATTCAAAACACATTTAAGTCTAACCCACTTCCTATGCATAGGAATCTTATAAATAAACAAGTCATGAAATCACAAAGCAACAAGCATAGGAAAGCAAAACAAGTGCAACTTCAAAATTTTCAACATAAAGATGGAAAACTTAATATTTTTTAGATACACAAAACCATGTTTCCCTCTCTCATAGTAACTTTCAGTACCATCATGAATAAACTCAACAATATAAATATCACAGAAAACATGCTTTTCATGATCTACAAACACATAATTTTTATCAAGCTCAGAAATAGTGGGATTAAAATCTTCAAACCCACTTTTAGCAATTTTATAATAAGGTAACTGATCATTCAACATAGGACTATCATCTAGATCTTTATCATAAAAAATTTCTAAGCAAAACTCCTTAGTACCATGGATTTCGAAGTTAGGCACAAATATAGGATTATCATAGATAATAGGAGCATAACTATTATCACAAGTTTTACCCATAGCAGATATTTTAAAAGAATCCACAGGAACATAACATTCATCCTCCTTTGGTAAACATGGAGGATAATCAAATAATGTAAGAGATAAAGAGTTACTCTCATTAGAAGGTAGACATGGGTAGATCCATTCTTCCCCCTCTTGACCATCACTCTCCTATTTTTCATCTAATGAGCTTTCTGTTTCAGAAATTTCTTCTTCCATAGGCTCCTGCAAGGCATTAGTCTCTTCCATTTGTGGAAAAGCACATATTAAAATATTCAAGAATATAGCCATTTTCTTCTTTATAATTATCAAAGCAAAATTTAAGTATCTCATAAACCTCATATTCATAAGGTGCATCATCAGTATTTTCAAGCAAACTGGCAAGTTCAAATGCACCCTTTAAAGCAATAAATTCTTCAATTTGTTCCACATCATAAAATTCATAATTTCCTTTAACATATGAAGATATGGTAACATTATCATTATACTCACACTAAAAAGGAAGATGTTTATTCCTCCTACAGCAACAAGATTTATCAAAGCAATAAGTAACATTATAAGTAGAGCACACGTCTCTAGCAATAGTATTCAACTTATCAATTTGTTTCCATAAGTGTTTCCCTTTTTGTGACAAACGGTATTCCTTATTATAATACTTTTGTTCTTCTGTGAACCCACCTTGCCAACAAGAACTAGTTTCAAAGAAACCATCCATTGATAGAAAGCATGATCAAGCAAGGCAATAACAGACTAGAAACTAGAGCAGGAACTAAATTTTTTGTGTTTTTGATAAGAGAAAGCAAACCAAACTAAACTAATTTTTTTCTGAGTTTTTGATAACAAGAGGCAAACAAAACCAAGTAAAACAACTAAGCAAACTAAAAACAAAGTAAAGAGAAAGGAAGTGGATGACTCCCCTTGTGAAGACGTCCTGAGCCTCTCCGGCAACTGCGCCAAAAAACTTGATGGCTAACGTGTGGTTGACGTGGAGCCTGTTGGGAACCCCAAGAGCAAGGTGTGAAGAAGCACAGGAGCAAGTCTTCCCTTAGTAAGAAATCGAGGTTATCGAACCAGTAGGAGGAAGAAAAGGTCACACAGGTGTTGCAAGTAACGCGAAGACCTACATAACACAAACTCAAGACTTTGCCCCAACTAACAGTGAGGTTGTCAATCTCACCGGTTCCTGTAACAAAGGATTAACTGTATGGTGTGGAAGATGATGCTGGTTTGCAGCAAGTAAACAATGGAAGATGCATCAATGGTAAAGATTGTACCGGGGTTCATAGTTCACTAGAGGTGCTCTCCCTAGATAAACATGATGGCATGAAGGGTAAACAAATTACAGCCGGGCAATTGACAGGAACTAAGCAAGGCACAACAATGCAATACCAGACAAAAAGATCCTATGCGATTCGATTGGGCAATACAACAATATACATAGACCACCATCCAACTAATCTATGACTAGTAGTCCACCTTTGGGTTATCATCCGAACCCCCTCCAGTATTAAGTTGCAAGCAAACAAACAACTGCTTTAAGCAAAGTGTGTAAGGTAAACAATCCACTTGTTTCTTGAATAAGAGACCTCCCTAGTAGCAATAACACATCTACAACCGAAGAGATTTCTGTCACTTCCCTTGGAAACTAGAGGCATGAACCCACTATCGAGCATAAATACTACCTCTTGGAGTCAATAGCAACTACTTGGCCGAGATAGCTACTAACAATGGAGAGCATGCAAGATCACAAACAACACAGACATGGTAGAATCAAATAAATAAAACCATTAATCAATCTGACATAGTAATCTCAATATATATCGGATCCCTGCAAACACAACATGCATGATTACAAATAGATTAGATCTTGATCATGAACGGAGCTCGCAAGATCTATTCATGAAAGCAGGAGGACATACAACCATCTAGCTACTACATGGACTCGTAGTCCAAGGTGGAACTACTCATGCATCATACCGGAGAAGAAGGCCTCCGGGATCATCTCCCCTCCGGCAGGGTGCCGGGAAAAACTTCAGATCCCCCTTGATCTAGGGACGATGGTGGCGGCGGCTACAGACAGTTTCGTGGAGTTTTGATCGAGTGCCTAGATTTTCTGCATCGGGGGCTTCTTATAGGCGAAGAGGCGAGGCTGGGAGGCGACCAGGGGGGCCACACCCTACCCAGGCGCGGGCCCACCCTGACCGCGCCTAGTGGGGTCTGGCCGCCCTGGCTTGCCTCTCCGTCTCTCCTCTTGACTTCGTTTCGCCCATGGTAAAATATTGACTTTGGCTTTTGTCCCGTCCAATTCCGAGAATAGTGATTTTCTGCTTTGTTGGAACCAAAAACAGAAGAAATCAGACAACTGGCACTGTGGCAACTTGTTAATAGGTTAGTTTCAGAAAAGATATAAAAACACCTCAAAGTGAAGACAAAGCAAAGAAAAGTATATACTAAACAAGCATGGAACATCAAAAATTATAGATACGTTTCCGACTTATCAGTACGTTGCTGCTATCTCTCGCGATACGTCCGGAGTCCTCAGCTCTGGCCACTGCCTAGTGCGCATGTACTACCATGATGTCATTGTCGAACACGCGTGGCCGGAAGAATAGCCGCCTCGTGGCGGCTCCCCGAGGTTCTCTTCCGGGAGTGGCAGTTTGCAGTGCATGGCGGGCAGGCTTGGAGGAGTTAGACCGTGAAACCACTGCCGCCATCAACATCGTAGTGGCACGGGTGTTGATATTTCTCTCCATTGTTGTTCTTGGCCTAGCACTGACCGCATGCGCAAGAAATTGACGCGTAAGAGGTTCGAAGATGACAACTATTACAAAATACAATCTTGTTGTTAGCTAAATTAATGTTTTACCTATATCTAGTATTTGTATAATAAAATATTAAAAATAGAAAATTCCTTTCCAAAGTGATTAATTTATATATCTATAAGTTTATACATCATTATTCTACGATGGTCAATTATATATAAATAATATTAATGAAGCTTAGAGACAATTTTTCATCAAATCCACCATTGGCAGTTGTTCCAATCAAACAACTTCTAGATTTTCGACAGCTGTCAGCTCACAGCTGATTTTCTACAGCTGATTTTCAGAAATCTACAGTTCAACTAGACACACCCTTAGTGATCTCTAGACACCACGAGGTCTTACGCTCTACAGTAGCATACAACTTGGTCGCTCTTGTCGCTTCGCTAGCGAGCACGACAAAGTTCCGGTTCGGACGATAGAAATGGTGGGTCCTACAATACCGTAGCACCGTGCTGTTCAAGGCGTTGGCTGGGAGGATGCGGCTCAAGATTGTGCACAGCCCCACGTGACCCAGCACATAACACAATATTCTGATACCTCTCATGCCGAATTGCATATAATAACCTCTAGAGAGCCGAGCGTCCAAAGCAACAAAAACAAAGAGACAATATCCTTTTTAGCGTCATGGTATGTTGACAACTAGACCGCTTCCCATAGTGTGTTTGTGTGTGTATATATATCAATTGTTGATAGATATTTAGTAGAAAAAGGTACTCTAAAAAGTGGATCGGTGTGACAGGGATTGGAGTACTCGAGCTGTGAGCAGAGTTATTGCAGAGAAAGAACAAAATAACTTGACAAGAGCATAGAAATAAATCGGTGAATTGTGGGACTTCACATACATTTAGATCTCATTGAAGAATGCTGGATATCACATATACTAGGTGTGAACTTTATTCAGCTCAATGAATTTTCTGTTCTTCCTTCACGTGGTAGGTATGGACTATCAGCACGAACAATCAGCTTCATAGGTATGTGCTCAGATTAAATTTTACAGTACCTTCTGTGGTTGTTGGATATCACGTATATGCAGAACTGGATTTCAGAAAACATGCTAAATGTCATAACATACGAAAACTGTTTGGTTCGCCCTGCTAATAAGGAGGACGAGTGGTGGAACATATATTGGAAGAAATGTTGTTTACAAGGGAGCAAATGTTCCCCTACCAACCACCACTCATCCTTACTTGGCGTTGAACTTCCTTACACCAGACTGTAAGCAACACATCAATAAGATGTCCGCAACGTGTTTATTTTGATGCCGGAGGTCATCCTGTTCACGAGCTACGTCTGGTGTGAGACGCTAGACACGTCGGTACATAGAAGACTGGAGAGTGCTGCACTTCTGGTTGCACAGATTCAGGTTTCATGACTCAACACGGTCGTAACTCTGGTCAATCTGCATCGGAAACATCGCGTTATGCAGGAGAATTCAAGCAGGATGACAAAGTTCCTGCCAAATAAGTTACTTATGAGATTGCCCATAAAACTTAACTTCGATAGTCGGTTACATTTCTTGTCCATATGAAATGAAACTGTTCAAAATATCCAATAGAAAATATATAAACTTACTCGCTGCAGATGTGGGTGGTTTTGCCTCCTTTTCAAAAAAGACTGCTTAAGATCAGCACCCTACAACATATCGTTACCCTCACGCAAAGCAGGGCACTGCCTAGGTACATCCTCGTGCTAATTGGATACATCAGTTGTGCTTTGCAACCGTGGTTCATCTTTAATTGCTCCACACACACCATGGTCAAGTCACGAATTTCTTCATGACAAGTAATGAAACTTTGGAACTCTATTTTGTCACTTTCACTAACAAAATTAATTGAGTGTCCTCTACTGGTACATTTTTTTTTTATGAACACAAATTCTATTCTCCGTGTACCAACACACAATCTGGCACATCTGCCTGCTGGCACGACACACTTTCGAGCAATCCAAGCAAGCCAATGACCGATACATCAGTTCCCATTTACTAACATTTGTGTGAACAAAGCTCGCCTTATAACTCTTAGCGAGGATGTTGCCCGCCGATGTATCAAAATGTACAACTAGTTTTGATGGACACTCATGGCCTTGTTGGATGTCAAGAACAGGCCAACCGGGACAAGTTGTCCGGAACAACTTGACGTTTTAAATCGATTTGGTCCAACAAGTGACCAACGAAACATGAGACGTTGTAAAGTTGCATTCCCTTCTGTTAATATCACTCGTAAAGTTCAAAACCCCTGCAGCCCTTGTCGCTTCTTCCCAAGATCACACCGATCACAGAATTACACAAACCATTGCATGTTGCGGTTAGCTGTATCGATCTAGATTGTTGTTTGTAGCATCCGTATGCAGAAATTGCCTAGTGATCTAGTCATGGCAATGTCTTGTGATCTTGCATTCCTCTTTCTGGATCTCCTTGCTATAGACCCATGCGATGGCAAAAGCTGGACCGTGATGTTGCAACGGAGCTGAATTCCCGGCACCACTCACGAGGGACATGGTCCGAAGCCGCCTTCCGCCAACTAGGGATAAAAGTCGAATCATCTGGTTGAGAGATTGAGAAGATATCAAATCCAGTAGCATTCAGGTCCAAATGTCTAATTTCGTATGTTCACATCTCCCGAAACCTCTCGTGCCCAACAAACTACTGTACTTGGTATTGTGCATACATGTCTGCATTTTTATGATGGAAGATGGGTTAAGTAGGAGGGCTACTCAAAAAGATCTTGCATTGGAAAGGATCATCGAAAGACGTGTGTGCAAGTGTGATACCCACTACCCAGGATAGTCTCACGAATGAAAGTAAGAGCACTAGCTTGTAAATGAAGTAAAAAAATGAAGTCAAAATGAGTAATATAGCGCAAATATAATAAGTAGTAGAACATCGGTGAGTTTAAATAAATTAATACTAGGAGTGAGTAGGTCAATGGATCACTGCAATTTAGTATGTCTGACTGCAACCGTTGAAGTCGCACGATAGGTACAAATGTGTTACTTCCCTGTGAAGCAGGTGGAGAAACATTTTTCTTACCCGTCGGTTGTGTCCATATAAGTTTTTGTCTAGGCTACCTTTTAGGCCATGCATTCATAACAATAGCTACACACATGTTATGTGAACTATATTGAAAAACCAAAGGGTTTTGTTCATCATTTATCCTGTAATTATAGCTCTCTAAATCAAAAATGAATGAAATGTTCACTTCCCCAACCTGGGGGAAAACGTTTCAGGTGTGACACCATCTGAGTCTCTGTCCCGTTCGTGGCGACACGAGGATGAAAACCTGAACGCCCCTTGGGGCTCCCGCCCAAGCTACTTCCTCTTCACCGTTGTCGGCTATTCTACAGAGGTGGTGGTGGCCCCACTGCAAAACAGGGGCGGACTCCGTCTTTTCATGCTCTTGAGCCAGGTGTA
Source organism: Avena longiglumis (assembly GCA_030063025.1). Classification (NCBI taxonomy): domain Eukaryota; kingdom Viridiplantae; phylum Streptophyta; class Magnoliopsida; order Poales; family Poaceae; genus Avena; species Avena longiglumis. The sequence goes on from CP125979.1 coordinate 1,808,013, forward strand.
CGTGTGGCAGCCTTGGAGGCGATGTGTTGGCGGCTGCAGTGACCACTAGGGTAGTGTCGTGGTAGGGCCGGGAGGCCACTCCAACCGGTGGTGTGCTCGTCTGGGCCTACTCATGCAGATATATTGACATAAAAAATCAAATTTTATCTTTTCCGTGCAATGTTCTTGTACGTAGAAGGCATAAAAACATGTACACCCAAATGGAATAAAATATTTATGGATGCTCATAAAACACTTTGAACGAGAACTAAACAAAAATATTCATTGATCATATACCTAAGTTTTATATCCCAATATTCTTTTATATGCTATTTCCGGTCATATGACACACAAATAGACTTGAGGCCAAAAGTAAACCATCCTTATAATTGTATCTATTTTACGTTTTATGGTTGTTTGAGCATACTTATTTGTGTATACGTAAATATTATTTCTATATACATCGAAAAAAAATCAGATTCTATCTTTTCCGTGCGATGTCCATCGACGAACCGGACGGATAGAAAAATACATATGAACTTAATACAAATATTTATCGAGGCATACCTTGTCTGTAAGAAATGTTTTTTTTCACATGATCTAAAAATATTATAGACCATATATTAGTTTTTCCATCCTAATATTGGAGCCAAGCTTCCGTGTGGGCATGTGGCAGCCCTTCCATGGCAAACGATGTAGTGAGTACCTCATTTTGGTCCTGTAACCATGCCTTGACAACGATGTCACTCTTCCAGACATCATCGCTGGACCATCTAAGCCACTATCCTACATAGTGAAACAACAATGCCCATTTGCTCGGTGCCATCGCTGGTCTCATCAACAATTTTGTAGAAAAATTCACAACATTGACATTTTAATATTGAAGTGGTTTCAAACAGATTGTCAAAACCTTAGGTATAAATTGGTTTCACAATGATTGGATAACTAGAGTTATTATTGCTGATTAGAGACAAATTTCCCAAATAAATAGAATCACTAAGTAAACTGTTCAAACAAACAGAACGCGTGGTAGAAGGAAATCCGTGCTAGTGTACACCCTTATAATGACCAGTTCTGCAGGAGCAGTGTACCAGCACAGCATGTGTTTCGCTTGGTTGCTTCGTCGGCGAGCACGATGCTGTTCGAGCAAATAAAGCGGCGAGAAATAATGCTGGGCCGTGCATGACGCGGCCCGTCGGGTGGAAGGATGCGGCTCCATATTGTGCACAGCTGCACGTTAACCCATCAGAGGACACAATATTCTGATACCTCCCATTCTGAAATGTCTATAACTAGTAGAGAGCCAAGCAGTTGAAGCAACGAAAACAAAGAAACAATATCCTTTTCATGGTGGTGATATATTGAGTATTGACTGCTAGACTGTGTCCCTTAGAATATATATAGCACTTGTTGATAGAGTGAGTAGAAAAGGTAGTCTAAAAGTAGATCGATGTGGACCTGGATTGGAGTACATGAAGATAAACTGTGAGCATAGTTATTGAAGGGAAAGAATAAATTAATTTTACACGAACATAGAAATAAGTGAACTACGAGACTTCGCATACATATCGATGTCATCAATGAGCTGCATCTCACATACACTGGGTGTGAACTTTATTCAGCTCAATGTATTTTTCGTTCTTACCATGTGGATGAATTACCAAAACAAATAATCAGATGCATCGGTATGTTCTTCTCGGTATAATAGAAGATAAATTTTTGCCATACCTTTAGTGCTTGTTTGGATATCACATAAACGCACAACTGGATTTCATAAAACATGCTAACTATCGTAATATGGTAAAACGTTTTCATTTGCTCTGCTGATTAGGGAATAATCAGAACTTGGTCCTCATAACTCCAAAAATCTATGTTCTAGGAGAAAACAACTATCCCACGTTTTTGTGTAATCCATTTTCTCGATAGTAGATCTCAACTATTTTTTGCCTCTTTTACCAATTACAGAATTTCAACCCAAACAAGGAATTCCTTTCAAAAAGGAATTGACAAACTTGTGGTTCCAAGAATATATTGGATGCAATGTTTTTAGCTACACCAAGAATATATTCCCGACCACCACTGGTTATTACCAGGCTTTAAAACTTACTGTCATTATACTATTGCAACAAAACAACATGACACCCACAATTTGTTTATTGTGATGTTGGTGTTAGAGGTCTTCCTGGTAATGACCTACTTCTAGTCATAACTCGGGTCAGTTGAGCATCTAAAACATCACCTTAGGGACGAATACTCTAGTAGAATGACAAAGTTCCTCCCAAAACATAGTATAATAGGAACAAATTGAAAATCATCATCGAACAATTCACTCTCACTACTTAAAAAATCATCAACTTTGCTCCACCCCTCATTGTGAAGTCACGGAATTTCTTCGTGACAAATCCACAAATCCTCTAAACCTTTTTTGTGTCGTTCACTTGCAAAGAAGTTGAGTGTCTGGTACTAGTGCATTCTTAGGGATGAACTCAATTTCTTTACTTGTTACTCGCAAGACCGAGCCGACCGGAGGAACACGTAGAAAAGACACTATAGTCTATAGGCACTACAAGTACTTTTGATCTTATAAAGATCGATAGACGGTGTCCCAGACATCAGGTTATGTTGTATTGGTAAGTGTGCAGAGTGCGATTGACTTGTGTTTCGTGAGTAGGTACCATATTTCTATAGAAGGCGGAATTTAACAAAAAGATGACTAGTACATGCTACGAACCACGAGCATAATACAACAAAGACACCATGTTAGTTCAAAGACCGCCACCAAAGAAACTACAGGTATAAAATAGTGCTCGAACTATCACACTTGTCAAGGATGGCGCCCGTCGACGTGCCACATTAGTGCCGAGTGACTGTGTGGGTTCCAATGGACACTTGTTAGTTTTCAAGACAGGCCAACCATAATAAGTTCTCGAGAAAGTATGACAATTGAAGTTCACCGCTCACTTTGGAAGTCCGTCCCGTGAGTGACGGTTGGTGTCCCTTAGGTGATCGGGAGGCGTTTTTTCAGGCGACTATTCCGGCCCTGAATAGTGGACCCGAACCTCTAAATGGGCATTTTTGTATAGTATAGGGGTTTGAGGGAGTGTGCTAGAATTTTTATAAAATGATTGGGCTAAATAAAGCAGAGAATTATCTTATGAAAATCATGAGGTAGGGATACAAATCCACACATTGCATTTCATACATTTTTCTTTCCATCCAATCATGTATTTACAAATCAAAATTAGCAACAAGGCTAATTAATATGAAACGCTGGAATATGGAAGATGGTCGCTCCATTTTGAAGGTCTATGCATATGCCTAGGTGTGCCCAGACAAGTAATCATGTATTAATTAGCACTACATCTGGTAATTTGGAAGCAAATCACCACTTGTGTTGGATATTAGGAAATTGCATTTCCGCAGCTTTATGTGTCCTGATACCTCTCATGCCAAATTTCCAGACTAAGAGTAGACAGGGGAACGGTGAAACAACAAGCATAAAGAAAGATTACCCTACCCATCTTTGTGGTATATTTGTAACTCGACCGCTCTTGTCATTCACATAAATGTAGTTTTTGAAATGAACTTCTTAAGTTTACTAAAGTGTGTATATGAATTATCCTCGCTGCAGCAAAGCAACTATAGCACTTGGCAAATGGCAATAAGGAGGCAGGAAAGAAATAGTCTAAAAAGTGGGTCAATATATGGAGACTAGAGCTGGTGTAGTTGATGGGATTAAAAATAGGTAGAATGAATGAGATAGTAAATAAGAAGCATGACAAGAGCAATCAAAAGAACGAGCTTCACATACTTCGACCAAACAATGACTGAAATAAAACTGCATTTTATTTCCAAGCATAAACATTCATGGAGATCGCCTATAAACTTAAATCATATACCAAACAAAGTACTAATTCAGATGGCAGATTTCTAATTACTTCAACAAGTTCTTCTCAAGGTCAAGTATATATTTTCTCTAGGATACGTCTTGGAAGATACATCAATCACATAAAAGAAAAAACGACGGCCGATAAAACACCAAAAGGCTACTAACTCAATGCACCCAACATACCACAAAGCCAAAAGGCTTACAACATAACCTATACAATGACCTAGTGACAAAGAACTTGCCTTGCCCAGTCGGCTACCATAGGTGACGATATGGGGGAACAACCGATCGATCTAGCCATGAAGAAGTCCTAATGGACTTCTTAAGCCATTAGGTTTAGGCACTTTCCAAAGTTGGAAGATTTATGTTCTTCCAATTTGACCCAAAACCGATCGATCTAGCCATGAGCAAGTTGAGGAAAGCTCTAACATGCCTTGGAGGACCGAACCCACGTATGTAGCAAAATACGGGAATAAGCACTAAGCAACCGGACCGTGTCACCATCAAAGCGAGACTCCACCGTAGCACGACCACGACTCCAATGCTCCAAGGATCAAAGCACCTCCCCTCATACGCCCGGAAGAGATCAGTGAGAAGTTGGAAGGATCCAGTAGGACATGAGTAAGATGTCGACTAAGAAGCGTCCACCGTGATGGACATTACACCCTGAGATTCGCGGCTTGAGCAACTCCCATCACCGTAGCACCTCACCACCCACCATATCTCAGGCGGGCTCTTTCTAGGCAGCCTCAATGATGTCTTCGATAAGATCATGACATCATGGATCCAACGCTAGCACCTTGTCCATTTACCGAACCTAGGGTTTCCCCAACACCAAGGAAGTGGAAGACATGGTACATGCCATGACCGTGCCCCAAGGTGGCGATGGCCGTGGCCATCATCAACTGGCAAGAGCAAGATTTTCACCCGGCCATAGATCATGTTCCCCATTGCGACCGATCATCATAGCAACTACGCCATCCACGCTCCAGAAACGAGCCCTCAAGCCTAAAGTGGGTGCTGGAGATGTGCCCCATTCAAGCACAGATTGGGCCAGAAATAAGGATGCATCCACCTGCACCGTCACTGACCAACGCGCACTGCAACACTACCATGACACCCCCAAGATACATCATTGATCATGTTCCCCATTCTCGTGCCGCTGACGCGAGCCGACCGCGTCGCGGAGATTCGTCACTGATGCCTTGGCCGATGACTCTCCCATGCCAAGGAACAACGCGCCTCGAGAGGCCACACTTTTATCGTCGGTAATATGGGCTTTGCCAGTAGGTTTCTCCGACGATGGAGTTTGTGACTATTCATATTATTTGTTTAATACCCATGTAGTTTTATCCCAGGTTCCTTGCTAGACCAGTCAGATATAAACATGATGCAAAATTTCACACGGAGCCAATCCTAACCACATTATAGTTTTATATTGTAACTTATCTTTTTTTGTGAGGCTTGCAGTATCTGTGAATAATCTTGGAGATCTTCCGGATTCATAGCATCTCGAGTAGGGAAAATGCAATTAGCTAGCGAGCAAAATATCTGAGTCCAAAGGTCGACAAATTCAGCGAAGTCAAACATAGAGAAGTTCTCAACATGTTGATGCATGGTTGGCACAACGAATAGTTTGGCACCCATGTCGTTACAAGTGGTCTACAAAGAGATTGATGGCATGTTGAGGGAAAAATCATTCATCACAAAGCTAGAGAGAAAAGAAAGTCAAACTTTTGGTCCCATGAAAGCAAATCGTTTAAGGTCCATGTATTGAAATGGACCCCTGAGATCTGTTAAAAAAGAGCCCTGAGACCTCAGGTTCATTTTACCAAACACAATAGAAAAAACACATATTATTAAAAATCGAATCGATCTAGGGGTGGAGCCAGAATTTGACCATAAGGGAGCGAAACAAAATGGCCACCTGATATATGATATCTCACATATAGTTTTATCATCCAAATATGACTATTTGAAACATTGACAAGCGGGAAAGAATCTGTCCCTTGGCTATATGTTGTTAGATAGATAAAATATCTCCAGCGTGATTTTTAGCACGGGCTAACACCCTGTTAAGTTCGAGTGCTTCCTACTCGAACCAAATATGATAATTTGACAAATCCTTTGTCTTTTCTTTAGTTTTGAAGATATCTCTTCTGAAAATAAATTGTACTTCTAGTTCTTCTCTTGCTTTTTTTCTTTCAATTATATTAAAGTACACATATCCATACATAATTCATGTTTGATCTAATAGAAAAATTGAATTGGTAAAGCACCATATACCTTAGACATAGAAACAATACTATTAAGGCGAGGCAGTAATCACAGATTGCACACCGTCATAGTCGCAGATGCGTTGCATGGAGAGCCGGACCAGGTAGCACCTAGGCAGCTAGGCCGTATTGATCTCATCCCCTATATTAATCGCATTCCCTGTCGTGGTGGACATCTAGCGGCAGGCGGCAGCCGGAGCGCCCTAGCAGGTAGCAGCTAGACGTAGTCACACGAGAATGTACGGTTTGATCAATCAACAATGAATCCATGGATCTGCTAATTCTAATCGATTGAATCTCTATGGCTAGGTACGCAACAACTTTTGATCCATGACACTAGTAGAAAACTAGCCAAAGGATTTGACCTTTAGTACCGGTTTCGTAAGAACCGGTACTAAAGGATGCATTAGTACCGGTTTAACTGCGCAGGTCACCGGCAAACCTTAGTACCGGTTCATTTAGGCTGTATAGTACCGGTTCGTTACACGAACCGGTACTAAAGAGTTTCGCGCCAAATTTGAGGCAGAGGTGGGTCCAGCGTTGCACCTTTAGTATAGGTTCATATAAAGAACCGGTACTAAAAGTTCTCCAGCTCTATTTCTTAACGCGAGCCACCCGAGCCAGCTTCATTTTTACTTCTCCTCTCATATTTTTAAATATTTCCCTCCTCTCACACTCCAATAAATCTTCATTTTTCTCCACCATTTTGTCAAGATTGACGGCATCGGCCGTCTATCCAAGGGTTAGCAATATCATCGTAATTTAGCTTATTTCATTGCCAGTCTAACTCGTATCATTTTTCTAGTGCTAGCAAGGTGTTCGATGAAATGCCTAAGTTAGGGATTTCATTCTTTTTATATGCAATTTGAGCTCAAATTGAAGTATGATTTTTTGGTTTTAGTATCGTCCCCGTCGATCGCCAGCGTCGTCCCCTAGCCGGCACAACCTCGGTGAGTCTCTTTTTTTATAAAAACACTTAGTTTTATGTGATGATAAACTTGAATATTAATTAATTTGGTCACTCATATATTCATGATGTTGTGTAATTAATGATTTTTTATATACTTATATAATGCAGATGAATCGACAATGGATGTACGGTGACCGATGCCATCCCGAGTTCATTACTGGCATGCATTATTTTCTCAACGTGGCTGAGGCAAACAGGCGGTCAAATGGTTTCATTTGTTGTCCATGTAGTTCCTGTAAGAATACGAAGGATTACTCTACTTCAAAAACCCTTCACGTCCACCTGCTTGAGAACGGTTTCATGCCCGGCTATAATTGTTGGACCAAGCACGGAGAAAGAGGGGTTATAATGGAAGACAACGAAGAAGAAGAGGATAATGACAACTATCCTATGTTCACAGAAGACGGTGATAGTAGAATGGGGGGAGACGAATCTGAAGAAGAGCCCATTTTTTATGAGCCCATTTTTTATGAGCCCGATGACGATTTGGGTCGGGCCATTCTTGATGCGAAGATAAACTGCGGAAGTGAAAAGGAGAGGTTGAAGTTGGAGAAAATGTTAGAGGATCACAACAAACTATTGTACCCAAATTGCGAAGATGGCCAGAAAAAGCTAGGTACTACACTGGAATTGCTGCAATGGAAGGCAGAGAATGGTACTTCTGACAAGGGATTTGAAAAGTTGCTGAAAATAATAAAGAAGATGCTTCCAGGGAAGAACGTATTGCCCTCTAGTACATACGAAGCAAAGAAGGTTGTCTGCGCCTCTAGGATTAGAGGTGCAGAAGATACATGCATGCATCAATGACTGCATCCTCTACAGCGGTGAGGAGTACGAGAATTTGAATGCATGCGGTATGTGGTGCATTGCGGTATAAGATCGGCGAGATGACCTGGTGATGTTGAGGACGAGTCGTGCCCGGAAGAGGGTTCTGCCAAGGTGATGTGGTATGCTCCTATAATACCACGGTTGAAACGTTGTTCCAAAACAAAGAGCATGCCAAGTTGTTGCGATGGCACAAAGAGGACCGTAAAAAGATGTGATGCTAAGACACCTCACGGTCGCAGTGGAGAAAAATCGACGAGAGTTCAAGTCATTTTCAGAGGACGCAAGGAACTTAAGATTTGGTCTAAATACAGATGGCTTTAATCCTTTCGGGAGCGAGCTCTAGTCATAGCACCTGGCCGGTGACTCTATGTATCTATAATCTTCCTCCTTGGTTGTGCATGAAGCGGAAGTTCATTATGATGCCAGTGCTCATCCAAGGCCGAGGCAACTGCAATGACATTGATGTGTATCGAGGCCATTGGTTGAAGAACTTTACGATTGTGGCGTGAAGAAGGTGTACCTCGTGGGATGAGCACGCACAAAGGAATTTAACCTCGGCGTTGTTGTTTGTAACCATCAATGATTGGCCTGCTCTAAGTAACATTTCGGACAGTCAAATAAGGGATACAATGCATGCACACCTGTTTAGGTGAGGCGGCGATATATTTGGGAAACAAGAATGTGTACCGGGCATCGCCGATTTCTTCCAAAACAACATCACGTAAGAAAGAGAGGAAGCATTTCAGAGGTGAGGCGGATAACCGAACAAAGCCTACCCGCCCCTGGGGATGTTATATATGATATGGTCAAGGATTTAAAAGTGATCTTTGGAAAGGGTCTGGCGGAAAATCTGTTCGAATGATGTTGACGGACACGTACCCATGTGGAAGAAGATGTCTATATTTTGGGAGCTACCCTATTGGAAAATACTAGAGGTTCACTCTGCAATCGACGTGATGCACGTGACGAAAAATCTTTGCGTGAACCTGCTAAACTTCTTGGCGTGTATGGGAAAACAAAAGATACACGGATGCAGCAGGACCAGCAATGTATCCATGAAGGAAACAACTTGAATCCAGAGAAGTATCAAAATGCGCCACGCTCTTACCAAAGAAGAGAAGGAGATCTTTTTGAAGTCTGAGTAGCATCAAGGTCCCGTCGGCTTCGTCGAATATAAAGGGAATAATAAACATGTCGGAGAAAAGTTTCAAAACCTAAAGTCTCATGACTGCCACGTGATTATGACACAATTACTTCGGTTGCATTGAGGGGCTTCTTCGGAAAATGTTCGAGTACCCATTGTGAAGCTATGTGCGTTCCTCAATGCAATTTCTCGAAGGTGATCAATCCACTAACTCTACAAAATTCTGAGAAGGATGTGGTGCAATGTCTAGTTAGCTTCGAGTTGGTGTTCCCACCATCCTTCTTCAATATTATGCGCATCTCCTTGTTCACACAGTCGAAGAGATTGGCGTTCTCGGTCTGTATTTCTACACAACATGTTCCCCTTTGAGAGATTCATGGGAGTCTTAAAGAAATACGTTCATAACCGTGCTAGGCGAAGGAAGCATCTCCAAGGGCTATGGAGCAGAGGAGGTCATTGAGTTTTGTGTTGACTTTATTCACGACCTTAAGCCGATCGGTGTTCTGAATCGCGCTATGAGGGAGACTACGTGGAAAAGGCACACTAGGAAAGAAAGCAACAATGTGTATGGACGGACATTCTTTCACTCAAGCACACTACAGTTTTACATAATTCTAGCTTGGTGGCTCCGTATATAGTGGAACACAAGAATATTTTACGCCGAATACCCGGGGCAACGTGAAGATTGGATTGATGGAGAACACATGAAGACTTTTGGCGGTTGGTTGCAAACACATCTCATTAATGGCACTGATGAAGAACAGCTATACTTGTTGGCCAAGCAACCATCTTCGACTATATCGACTTTTCAAGGGTACGAGATAAATGGAAATACATTTTACACGATCGCCCAAGATAAAAAGAGCACCAATCAAAACAGTGGTGTTCGCTGACGCAGAGGACAATGGGAATAAGGTCACATATTATGGATACATAGAGGAGATATGGGAACTTGACTATGGACCTACTTTCAAGGTCCCTTTGTTCCGGTGCAAATGGTTCAACCTGAAAGACGGGGTACATGTAGACCCGCGGTACGGAATGACTACAGTGGATCTCAAGAATCTAGGGTACGACACCGAACCATTCGTCCTAGCCAGTGAAGTGGCTCAGGTTTTTTATGTGAAGGACATGTCTACCAAATCGAAAAAAAGAAAAGAAAGACAAGAGGACACGTCATACGATGAGCCAAAGCGCCACATAGTTCTTTCAGGAAAAAGAAACATCGTGGGAGTAGAGGACAAGACAGACATGTCAGAAGATTATAATAAGTTTGATGATATTCCACCCTTCAAGGTGAAAACTGATCCAAGCATCGTGTTAAATAATGAAGATTGTCCATGGTTGCGTCGCAATCAGAAGAAAGGGAAACACACAAAGAAAACTCAGAAGACTAGATAGGGATGTTGTTGGTGATGTGTAATAATGTATTAAACCTTTCTCCGTGAACATTGCCCGTGCTTCCAAGACCCGATACAGCGACTACAATGGCGACGTTTATAGGGCTATGCACGAGGATGACTGAATCACTCCAACATTCAAAAACAAGTTTGGTTGATTGTGACTTAATCGCCATGTATCTTAATTTTCAGTTGAGCTATGTACTTTAATTCCAGTTCAATCGTAACAAAAGTTTATTCCGCCATTATTTCCGCCTTTTCCTCTTGCCCGCTTTCCTCCGTCATTTGGCCCGAGGTAAGATTGTCGAGGAAATAAAGATCCGCCTGGCCACACACCACCGCCATGCAGGCCCGCGTGCAGCTCCTCCGCCGAGAGACACGCCACTGCGATGGCCACCCAGCACCGCCACCTTCACGGGGCACGCGAAAACACTGCCGCCTACCGCTATGGAAACCTCGAGGCGAGGAAAGAAAGCCCGCCGCCACCTTCCTGGGCGACGCAGCTTGCCGCGGGCGATGCGGGAGGCGCGAGGAGGACCGCCGTTGTTGGGGAGAACCGGTAGGGGGAGGCGCGAGGAGGGACCGCCGGTATATGTGAACATTTATAAAACAAAAATATAAACAAATACAAAAATAGCAAAACTCTAGCAAAACAAAAAAACTAAAACTTTTGGTACCGGTTGTTGGAGAGAACCGGTACAAAAAAAACATTAACACCGGTTGTTATATGGAACCGTACCAAAAGTCCAACCCTTTACTTCCCGTCGTGCTCCAATTGATATACAACGACAACGCCTTATCCAAATTCCTCCACCCGTAGTCCGGCGCCGCCGCCGCCGCCGCCGCTCCGCCCCGCAGCTCCGGCCGTGCTCCCGGCAGCTCCCGGCGCAGCCCGTCGCCGCTCCCCGGCGCAGCCTCGGCCGTGCTCCCCGGCGCAGCTCCCCGGCGCAGCTCCCGGCAGCTCCGTCAGCTCCCGGCGCAGCTCCCCGGCCGTGCTCCCTCCCCGGCGCAGCTCCCCGGCCAAGCTGCCACCGTCCTCGGCCGGCCGCTCCGCCCGCTCGCCGGCAAGTAGCAGGTGAGTCCTCACCTTGTCCCCCTCCTCCCGGCTCGTTGTTTCCGCCGGCAAGATTGTCCATTTTTTTAGCTCCTCCGACGTACGTATGTGCGTGCTTCATCCTCCTCTGATGGGAACAACGCCTCGCCCTCGAGCTCACCGAATCCCACGCGATCTGATGCCCCATGGCGGGAGCTGAGGGCCCGAGCCGAGGATCTTGCCGGCCGATTCGACCCTCCGCAGTCATGCTCTGATCAGCGAGGAAGGAGGCGTTCCAGTCCACCGGCTACAGATTACCTGATGGTTTCTGTTAATATTGCTCTTTTCGATTCAATCCTCATGGATTTGCAGCACTTTTTTTAAGCAAGGAAGTCTCTTAGTCGATTTCAGTTAATACACACAATTAGCCAGCTGCACGCAGCCTTTCATTAATGTCTCCTCTTGATTCTCTGAATTTTTATGAAGGCATCCGGCCATGAACTGAGGAATCTGTAGTGTTAGTTTCAGTATTTTTTAAATCACTCATGAGGAATATCGAGGTTGCTGCTGAAGCCAGGAATGGTAGTCCCGCAGCAGTTGCTCACCAGCATAGGGAAAAGCCTGTCAAGCAGACCTTGTATCAGCCTGCAAAACATAAAGTGAATGCCAATATTTAGTGAAATCAATATGGCATTGATAAAGTTCAGTTTCACAATTCATTTCAATCTTAAGCATCTGGATGGGCGATCGATATTTTGAAAGCTCGTGGAAAATATACACCTGAATTTTAGAAACTTATAAAAATGCAGGACGTTACAGGTTGCATGTTTTTTAAACTGCTGACGAGGAAAGCAAGTTAAATGGTTTCGTATACACCTAAAGATCCACATACGAAGAACTTCCAGAGTTAAAACCATGTCCTCTACTTATCTTTAGGATCTATTTTTTAGCTAAACATCTTTTAGCTATTGGTGGCATGCATCGGGGTGAAATGCTACATTATTAAAGTGCTAAAATTCTGTTCTCATTCTCATTTCGGTACTTTACTATATTATACTAAACATGATCTGAATGCACACCTCTAAAGTGTCATCCATGACAAACCATCTTTTCATCCACATACGAAGTGTTTTTCAACGTGAGCATGCTAAGCCAAAGGTGGAAAAACATGCCCAAGGCTAGCTTTTGGGTTGTCTACTTATCTGATGGAAATACACATAAGAGAAGATCAATGTTGAATCTTCCTGTCTAACTTGCTTAATATTAGCTTTTAAAAAAGTACAAGTACTATGATGCAATATCTTTTAAAAAAGTACAAGTATTATGATTTGATATATATATACACATAGCTCATGTATTTATTTGTATCTCATTCTTTTACAGTTGGCAAGAAAGCGGGACACGCTCTCAATTGAGCACCGCTTCAAAGCAATTGGCGAGGAATTGGCGGGATTTTTCCTTCGGGATGTCATAGCTAATTTCGGAGAGTACCACTATGCATGAAGATCGATCTTCATGCATGTACTACATGTAATATATAGTTTGCCTCGGAGAGTACCACTATGCTACATGTAATATATAGTATGCTCCGAAGAGTACCACTATGCATGTACTACTTAATTTGGGATCTTATATGCAATTACATATTTATATATATGCATCAAGTTGATATGCATCACCTTGATCTTCATGTATTACCTAAACCCAAACGCTGCTTCGACACATCGACGGGATCCTCGTATGATGAAATGGTCCGATACCCTAAACCCCTCCTTAAACCCTAAACACTGAATTCTTTGCCTAATCTCTGCCGTGTCCCCACTTTTGGTACCGGTTCGTGTTACAAACCGGTACCAAAGACTCCAGCCCCGCTGGCTCATGCGTGTGCCCACGTGGAGGCACTTTTAGTACCGGTTCGTAAGGAACCGGTACCAAAGGGGGGAATGATTTAGTCCCGAATGATTAGTACCGGTTGCCAAACCGGTACCAAAGCTCCTCTGGAACCGGTACAAAAGGGCATTTTCCTACTAGTGTGAAAACAAGGCCATGTGGGAGATGGGATACTAGACTTTAGTTCACTGGACAAGATTTGATTCAATTAAGCAGTGGACTAATTAATCATCTACGTATCTCCAGCAATTAGCATGCATATACTTGTTAGATGTATATATATGTATATTGTATTTCCCCCATATGTTAGGGGGCTTCCTGCATATTTGCCCTGTACCTGTACTATATATATTGTGGCCTTTGGCCCCAGAGGAATACAAGTTGCATATTCCTGACATGGTATCAGAGCAAAGAGCAGAGGACCAACGCGGCTTGATCGCGCCAGAGCGGCATCACGGCTGCGTCGAGAGGAGAATCTTGCGCTGCTGGCGTCGAGGCTCGAGGATGAGTACCGCTGCACGTCAAGGCTACAGGGGCGCCAGGGAGTCACCAGGGAGTCACGCGTCGAATCAATCTGCGTCCGCGTCTGGAGATTAAATCAGATCGAAGAAAACCAGCGAAGACCAGTCTGGATCGGATCTGGATCAGAAGATCAAACGGCAGCGGAAGCGACCGATAGCTACGACCGGCGGCGGCGACGACGGCAAGGCCGTCGGCGACAGGGACGGTGGCGGCTGACGAAGTTGCAAGCAGGAGGAGGCTAACCTTGCTCTGATACCATGTCAGGAATATGCAACATGTATTCCTCTGGGGGCCAAAGGCCACAATATATATAGTACAGATACAGGGCAAATATGTATTGTGGCCTTTGGCCCCAGAGGAATACAAGTTGCATATTCCTGACAATACTAATATATGAGTACCATAAGCCACTGCAAAATGTTTTGGGGGGGGGGGGGGGTGGCGACGCATTGGGGGGTGTCTAGCCCTGCTTGCCCCCCTTGTCTCTGCCCCTCGATCCAAAATGCTCATGGGTCCAGCGAGCAACTCATTATTCATGATATGGGTTGACTCAGGTCCATGGCCAGGTCTAGGTCGACCCGTTCCCATCCTCATAGTCTACTACGCGTTCGTTTGACCCTTTTGAATGAAGTGAAGTCTCTTATATTTTCTCACTGGACCAACGTGCTTGATTGTAAGTGATACTTCCTTAGGTTGTGTTTGGTTGAGATTTTCTGCCAGATTCACGGTGAAAAATCTAGAATCTAACCAAACGGGTTTGTAAGCCGGTCCAGATTTTGTAACAGCTTGATTCTACTGTAAATGAAAGCACCCTGCCCAGATTCCAGCGCGTTGCGTTGGGTGGAGTTGGAGAGAATTACCCGCGGTGCCACCGATAAGCGAAAAGTGGACGGTTCAAACTCTTTCTTTTCTCCTTCGTCCTGACTCATTCTTCTCCGTTTTTCTCTTCCCACGACTCGCGCACATATAGAGGAAACAGGCAACTAGAGTTCTGCCTTGGTGCCCCGACACTAGACTAGTAGGAATACAGCCAACTTGGCCTGTCGCCGCCTCCATCGTTTTGCTCGTCTCTCTGTCACAGGAAATATTCCGTAGTCTTCAAGCCCTTATGCTATCTCAGACTGCGGAAATCGTACCGCCGGTCTGCCACACGTGATAGATACATGTACGTGATGGTTAACACGTGGTTGACATGGAGCCTGTTGGGAACCCCAAGAGCAAGGTGTGAAGCAGCACAACAGCAAGTCTTTCCTCAGTAAGAAATTGAGGTTATCGAACCAGTAGGAGGAAGGAAACGTCACACAGGTGTTGCAAGCAATGCGGAGACCTGCACAACACAAACTCAAGACTTTGCCCAAACTAACAGTGGGGTTGTCAATCTCACTGGTTGCTGTAACAAAGGATTAACTATATGGTGTGGAAGGTGATGATGGTTTGCAGCAAGTAAACAATGGAAGATGTATCAATGGTAAAGATTGGACCGGGGTCCATAGTTCACTAGAGGTGCTCTCCTTAGATTAACAACATGACAGGAAGGGTAAACAAATTACAACAGGGCAATTGACAGGAACTGAGCAAGGCATAACAATGCAATACCAGACAAAAAGATCCTATGAGATTCGATTGGGCAATACAACAATATACATAGACCGCCATCCAACTGCATCTATGAATAGTAGTCCACCTTTGGGTTATCATCAGAACCCCCTCCAGTATTAAGTTGCAAGCAACAGACAACTGATTTAAGCAAAGTTGTAAGGTAAACAATCCACTTGTTCCATGAACAAGAGACGTAGTTTTCTCCCTAGTAGCAACAACAGATCTACAATCGAAGAGATTTATGTCACTTCCCTTGGAAACTAGAGGCATGAACCCATTATCGAGCATAAATACCCCCTCTTGGAGTCACTAGCAACTACTTGGCCAAGATAGCTACTAACAATAGAGAGCATGCAAGATCACAAACAACACAAACATGATAGAATCAAATAGACAAAACCATTAATCAATCTGACATAGTAATCTCAATATCCATCGGATCCCCGCAAACACAACATGCATGATTACAAATAGATTACATCTTGATCATGAACGGAGCTCACAAGATCTATACATGAAAGCATGAGGACATACAACCATCTAGCTACTACATGGACTCTTAGTCTAAGGTGGAACTACTCACGCATCATACCGAAGAAGAAGGCCTCCGGGATGATGTCCCCTTCGGCAGGGTGCCAGGAAGAACTTCAGATACCCCTTGATCTAGGGACGATGGTGGTGGCGGATATAGACGGTTTCGTGGAGTTTTGATTGGGTGCCTAGGTTTTCTTCATCGGGGGCTTCTTATAGGCAAAGAGGCAAGGCTGGGAAGCGACCAGGGGGGCCACACCCTGCCCAGGCGCGGGCCCACCCTGGCCGTGCCTAGGGGGGTCTAGACGCTGTGGCTTGCCTCTCCGTCTCTCCTCTGGACTTCGTGTCGCCCACGGTAGAATATTGACTTTGTCTTTTGTCCCATCCAATTCCGAGAAAATTGATTTTCTGCCTTTCAGGAACCAAAAACAGAAGAAAACAAGCAACTAGCACTGTGGCAACTTGTTAATAGGTTAGTTCCAGAAAAGATATAAAAACACCTCAAAGTGAAGATAAAGCAAAAAAAGTAGATACTAAACAAGCATGGAACACCAAAAATTATAGATACGTTTCCGACATATCAAGCATCCCCAAGCTTAACTCCTGCTCGTCCTCGAGTAGGTAAGTGATAAAAGAATAATTTTGAGGTAACATGCACCTTCACAATAAATATCAAACCATTTGCAAGTATTGAAAGCTGGTATCAAAGAACTCTAAACATGTGCATGAAAGATGGAGTTCTAACAATAAGACAAAGTAACTATGCATGCAGCATGAAAGGCTACAAACAAAGATCATGAATAGCATGCATTGAAAAAGTTTGTTTGTTTCACATACAGAAAACATGGCATAGTGGCAATCAGCTTGTCCCTCATAGAGTAGCAAATAGATGCATAGGACACCTTCGAAGTTCATAAGAGTGAATAGATACAAGTAGCACAAGAACAAGCAATATCATAATATGCATCAATCAATAAGTTTTGCGACACTGCACATAGAACTAAGAATGGCAACTATGCTCTCTTAATGGTGCCTAAAGGTAGAAGGTGGAGATTCAATAATAGTAGAAGAAAGGCCCTTCATAAGGGAAGCAGGGATTTCAAGTTTCAAAAAGAGCTTCCAAAAATTATGGTACTTGTTAGCTTTCAGCCCTCATTGACCCTATCGTAAGCATCTTGAAGTGATTAAGGTTAATGTGAACAAACTATGGAGTATATGCTTGACAAAGTATAAGTTGGCAATCTCAAGTCCCTTGAATATGAGGGCCACACCTCATGCTACTCAACTTCAGTCACATGTAAGTCCTTGTCATTTTAAGTACATGCGTATCATAGAGAACCGCCAACGGAGTACCCCTTGCACATGGTACAGGAGCTATCCCATAACCAAAATGACAAGTCAAGCAGACAATGAGCATCTCAGCGATCTTTTTATTTACTATGTGCATATATTTTTATTGTGGATGCTTCATAGATAGATCACTATGGCGATGCTGCAAGTTTCCACCATGATTAGGCATGTCTTAGGCTAGCCGCCCAGGTGTTTCTCTAACACAAAATACATACTCCATGGACTTACAAGTTCCCTCTTTATTTCACACTGGTGACATCCATAGACAAAAGAGCATGATATCAACTGAGTACAAAGTACAAGTGCAATGTTGAAAACATTCCCCATGACATCATGGTTCTGCTAATTCCAACGTATAAGTGCAAGCATATACAACATAGACGACACAATGGTTCAAGTTTATTAGGGGCAAAGAATATAAAGTGTGCCATCAAGTTTGTGATGGCTTTAATCACTAAGTTTTCACATAACAAAAATAGTTTTTAATTGGAAGATAGCTAAAAACAAGAATATACTTGGAATGGTGTAACACACCATGCATAGGAGTTTATAGTGGACACTTTGGAATAACTGGGTTTCTTGGGAGTTGGAAGCATGAGTAGAGCTTACTCATACAAGTGGAGGCTAGCAAAAGAATGGGAGCAATCAACTAAGAGAGCAATAATGGTCATAATCATGCAGAGCGACAAAACATTACTAATCAAAGCATAGAGTGGTACTACACATCAAGAACTAAATGATCATAGAGGCTAAGGTGACTTGTTCATAGTCATAACATGGTGTGAGCATGTGCCAATTCAACCCAAACAAAACATCAAAGGAGAATGCCACAATACTATGCTTTTGTATGCTAAAACAGTGCATAATTTCTTCAAGGCACACTAAGCAATCCCAATTATTTGGAACAAAACATGCTACAGCAATAATCACTAAGCATAAGGTCAAAACAGCACCTAGCATGTCATGCTAAAGTCTAAGTCACAGTCAATGCAAGCTCCTCTTGTACTTTCAAGTAGGAACTTCCTACTCCTTTCCAACACCAATTGACTTATTTGAAACAACACAACAAGAACGGGGGTCCAACTACTTTATTCAAGCAAACTAAACAAACTAAGCAAAGCAAACAAAAACTAAGACGCTCCAAGAACAACAAAACTGTGCATGAAACAATAAAAACGAAGTGTCTAGGCAGACCTGAGCTTTTTATTGATGAAAAAGGGGATGCCTTGGGCATCCCCACGCTTTGACGATTTTACCTCTTGGATATTTCTTGGGGTGACACCGAGGTGGAATCCCCAAGCTTGAGCTTTTTTCCATTCTTCATCTTATTACATCATTCTCTCTCTACACCTAAATTTTTTTCCTTCATACAAAACTTCACACAATCTTCATTAGCAACATTAGTGTATTCAAAAGATAATAGACCTTTAGGCTTAGATTTGGAACAGCAAGACTTTTCACTAAAAACACAAGCTACTGTAGCAACTTCCTTTAAAAATCTCAATTCCCCAAAAGAGAACTCAAAAAGAAATCGATAAGAAGCAAATGCAAATAATGGCAGAAATCTGTCAAAACAGAGCAGCAGGTAGAAACCGATTTCTTCGAAAATCTTCTGTTGCTAAAATAAAAACGTGTTGAAATAACGAAAGTTAGCTAACATACTGGGGGATTTATTCGTAAATGTTTAACTCAATATGACTTACAGAGACTCCTCAAAAATTTTTATGGTGGAGGACAGAAATCTGTTTCTAGACAGCAACTCCCCAAATCTTACTTCCCTCTCATTAGAGGTCATTCTTGGCACAAAAAGCAAACAAAAAGGATAAGTAGAGGTCATTACTGAAGTAATAACTTCCAAGACTCAAGTAAACTCTTGGGTTATCTCCCAACAAGTACTTTTCTTTAACGCCTTTAAATTAGGTTTGATAGTTTGAGAAGATGCTCACATAAAAATATGAATTGAAATAAAAGAGAGCATCAAGAAGCAAATTCAAAACACATTTAAGTATAACCCACTTCCTGTTGGAGATATGCCCTAGAGGCAATAATAAATATAGTTATTATTATATCTTTGTGTTTATGATAAATGTTTACAGTCATGCTATAATAGTATTAACAAGGAAACATTAATACTTGTGTGATTTGTAAACTTAATTTGAAGTCCCTAGTATAGCCTCTATACTTCACTAGCTTGTTGGTTGATTAATGATTGTGGTTTCCCTATCATGAACATTGAGATGTTATCGACAACAAGATCATATCGTTAGGAGAATGATATGGTGGACATACTCCTATAGATAAGCATAGCATAAAGATCAAGTCATTTCAATAGTTCAATTGCTATATGCTTTCTGATACATAGTAACCTAATTCCTTCGACCATGAGATCATGCATATCACCTTTACCAGATGGATGCTTTGATGACATCAAACACCACACCGTAACTGGGTGGCTATAAAGGTGGCATTGAGTGTTCGGAAAGTATTGGTTGAAACACATGGATCAAGAGTGGGATTTGTCCATCCATATGACGGATAGATATACTCTGGGCCCTCTCGGTGGAATGTCATCCAATTAGCTTGCAAGCATGTGACTGGGTCACAAGGGATCACATATCACAGGAACGAGAAAAGAGTACTTATCGGTAACGAGGTTAAACTAGGTATGCAGAGATACCGACGATCATAACCTCGGATAAGTAAACTATCGTGAGACAAAGGGAAATTGGTATCGTATGTAAGTGGTTCATTCGATCGCAAAGTAATCATAGAAATATGTGGGAGCCATATGAATTTCCAGATTCCTCTATTGGTTATTGTTTGGAGAAGTGTCTCGAT
Source organism: Avena longiglumis (assembly GCA_030063025.1). Classification (NCBI taxonomy): domain Eukaryota; kingdom Viridiplantae; phylum Streptophyta; class Magnoliopsida; order Poales; family Poaceae; genus Avena; species Avena longiglumis. Next base: position 1,828,262 of record CP125979.1, read on the forward strand.
CATGTCCGCATAATTCACGAACCGTAGGGAGACACACTTAAGGATTCGACGTTGTTTTGAGTAGTTATGGTATTATGAGAAAGAGACCGAATGTTGTTCGGAGTCTCGGATAGGATCCGGGATATCACGAGGTGATCCGGAATGGTCCGGAGAATAAGATTTATATAAGGAAAGTCCCGTTTCGGAGTTCGGGAATGATTCCGGTGTTTTCATCGGGAATGTTCTAGAAGGTTCCGGATTGTCCGGCACTTCGGGCGGGAGGGTACATGAATGTGTCATTGAATGATTGCATCATGTACTAAGTGTTCTTGCTGTTCCAAAACTGAAAAGTCAAAATGCCAGTTTGAAAGTCAAACGGCTAAAACAGGAAACTGTGGAAAACAGGAAACTCTGGGAAACAGGAAACTGTGGGAAACAAGCAAGAGGAGGTTTAATCCAACTTGGAGGAGGAGTCCCTCCTCTCCAAGCCGGAGGTCCACCTAGGCCGAGTTGGGGAGGGACTCCCCTTCCTGGCGCCAGCCCTCCACCTATAAAAGGAGGCGGGGCCTCCTCTCTACACACACAAGTTCCTATCCTCTAATCTCCGTTTAGAGCCGCTTTAGTTTAGAGCTTCTAATTGCTTTAGCCATGTTTAGAGCCTTCTAATTGGTGTGTCTAATCTCTAGACCACTAATAGCCTCTCTCATACTCCACCATACTGCCTCGCTTAAGGCGAAGCCTCAGGATTTCCCTCTACTTAGACCACGCCGTTGTCTTGCCGAATCGCGAGGAGAGTGCTACAACCTTTGCCTGCTTGGAACAAGGGAGAGGAAGGTCTTCGTCGAGTACCGAACGTGTGACCGAGCGGAAGCGCCGAACGCAGCGAAGGATCCTACACGATCTTGAGAACGGAAAGAGTACGACTACATCACCCACGAATCCGCTCTCGTTAAACACTTTGGAATCTTTGAGGGTAAGTTATTCCATCGACTCGTTGCTACAATCTAGTAGATAGATCTTGGCTTGTTTGTTTGTATGCGATAGAAAATTTTTGTTTTCCATGCTACGAACCCCTACAAAGGGTATCGAGCTGTCTATATGTAGATCTGCACAGAGTAGAACACAATGGTCATTGTGGGCGTTGATGCTTTTATTGTCGATTGCTTTTTGTGTACTTTGCATCTTGCGGTATGTTGGGATGAAGCGCGGCTAACCTTACATGACATCGTTCATGAGACTTGCTCCACGCTTAACATGCAACTTGTATTGCATAAGTGGCTTTATGGGTGCTTTCTCCTAGCATAGTTAATGTCCAATTTACAACGGTGATCAACAATGCTAGTATCAATGTTGTGGTTCTTGTTCGTAAGTTAGAACGACACTTATTGAAAGCCCCAAACCACGTAAAATATGCAAAGAAAGTAGAGGCGTCTAACTTTGTTTTGCAGGTGTGCTTGATGATGTGATATGGCCATGATTGTGATTATATTTGATGTATGCAATGTTCCTTATTGTAAGTTGGCAACCGCAGGAGCCATATGGTTGTCTTTAATTTATGTTAAGACCCGTGTCTATTCAAAGTAGTTGTAATAGTTGAAGCCGTGGGCGACAACCATGGTGAAGCGTCATTGACCTTGATGCAATGCCGGTGATGATGGAGATCATGTTCGTGCTTGAAGATGGAGATCGGAAGCACAAAGATGAAAGGCCATATCATATCACATATTATGAATTGCATGTGATGTTAATCCTTTATGCATCTTGTATTGCTTAGTAGACGACGGTAGCATTATAAGATGATCCCTCATGCACATGAATTTCAAATCATAAAGTGTTCACCCTTAGTTAGCACCGCTTTAAAGCTTGTTGTTTCAAGCACCACGTGATGATCGGTGTGTTAGATTCGCAAGTGTATACAACGTGAGCAAGCCAGATTTGCTCATGCAGAAACTAAGGTTTGATCTTGACGAGCCTAGCATGTACAGACATGGTCTCGTAACACGGATCACCGAAAGGTAAAGCATGAATCGTATAGTAGATATGATGAACATGACGATTGTTCGCCATTGAAACTATATCAACTCTCGTGATGATCGGTGTTGATGTAGTGGATTTGGTTCGTGTGATCACTAAAACAATGTGAGGGATGTTGTTTTGAGTGGGAGTTCACCTAGTTTAATTTCATTAATTAATTTGAACTCAATTTGTCATAAACTTAGTCTAAACTATTGCAAATATGTTGTAGATCAATGGCAGCCCCTACCATCAATTTTAATGCATTCCTAGAGAAAGAAAAGTTGAAAAACAATGGAAGCAACTTCGCGGATTGGTTCCGCAATTTGAGGATTGTCCTCACAGCTGGTAATTTGACCTATGTGCTGGATGCACCGCTAGGTGACCCACCTGCAGTTGATGCTCCCAATGAAGTAAAGAATGTTTACCTCGCTCGGAAGAATCAGTACTCCATAGTTCAGTGTGCTATGTTGTATGGTTTAGAATCGGAGCTTCAGAAAAGGTTTGAAGAGTCAGACCCATATGATATTGTCGAGGATCTCAAATTGATTTTTGAGACTCATGCGACAATTGAAAGCTATGAGGCTTCTGAAAAGTTCTTTAACTGCAAGATGGCAGAGGGCAGCTCACAAGTGAGCATGTGCTTAAGATGTCCGGGCACGCAAACAAACTTCAAAGCTTGGGTATAGTGATTCCTAATGCTTTGGGATTTACCGTGTCCTCCAGTCACTACCACCAAGTTACAGGAACTTTGTGATGAACTACAACATGCGTAACATGAACAAAGAGTTGTAACTGTTTGCTATGTTAAAGTCTGCAGAAGTGGAGATCAAGAAAGAGCACCAAGTGTTGATGGTCAATAAGACCACCAAATTCAAGAAAGGCAAGTTTAAGCAAAAGGGACACTTCAAGAAGGGTGGTAAGAAAGTTAGCACGCCAGCGAAGAAAACCAAGGCTGGACCCAAGCCTGAAACTGAGTGCTTTTACTGCAAGGGAGAAGGTCACTGGAAGCGGAATTGCCCAAAGTACTTGGCGGATCTAAAGAATGGCAACATCAAGAAGAAAGGTATATCTGATATACATGTTATTGATGTGTATCTCACTAGTACTCGTAGTAGTGCCTGGGTATTTGATAATCGGTTCGGTTGCTCATATTTGTAACTCAAACAAAAATGCAGAATAAACGGAAGCTAGCGAAGAACGAGGTGACGATGCGCGTGGGAAACGGATCAAAGGTTGATGTGATCGCGGTCGGCACGCTACCCCTTCATCTACCATCGGGATTAGTTTTATACTTAAATAATTGTTATTTAGTGCCTGTGTTGAGCATGAACATTATATCGATCTTGTTTATTAAGTAGACGGTTACTTTGTTTAAATCGAGAATAATGGTTGTTCGATTTATATGAGTAATATGTTTTATGCACATGCACCTTTGATAGATGGTCTATTCTTATTGAATCTCGATAGTGGAAATACACATATCAACAACATTGAGGCTAAACGTTTGAAATCAAGCGATAATTCGACCTATATGTGGCAATCGCTGCTTTGGTCACATTGGAGTGAAACGTATGAAGAAACTCCATTCCGATGGACTTCTTGAATCACTTGATTTTGAATCACTTGAAAGATGCGAAGCATGTCTGATGGGAAAAATGACTAAGACTCCATTTTCTGGTATGATGAAGCGAGCTACGGACTTATTGGAAATCATACATACCGATGTGTGTGGACCAATGAGTGTAGCATCGCGCGGTGGTTATCGTTATGTTCATACCTTCACGGATGACTTGAGTAGATATGGGTATATCTATTTTATGAAACATAAGTCCGAAACTTTCGAGAAGTTTAAGGAGTTTCAAAGTGAGGTAGAGAATCAACGTAACAAGAAGATTAAATTTCTGCTCGATCGTGGAGGTGAATATCTAAGTTACGAGTTTGGCGAGCATTTGAAGAAATGCGAATACTTTCACGATTGACACCGCCGAACACCACAGCAGTAATGGTGTGTCCGAACGTCAATCGAACTCTTTAGATATGGTTCGCTCTATGATGTCACTTACAGATTTACCGCTATCATTTTGGGGTTATGCATTAGAAACACGCATTCACTTTAAATAGGGCACCGTCTAAATCCGTTGAAACGACACCGTATGAATTATGGTTTGGGAAGAAACCTAAATTGTCGCTCCTTAAAGTTTGGGGATGCGAAGCCTATGTAAAGAAGTTACCGGACAAGCTTGAACCCAAAGCGGAAAAATGCGTCTTCATAGGATACCCAAAGGAAACTATTGGGTATACCTTCTATCATAGATCCAAGGCAAAATCTTCAAGGTTAAGAATGGATCCTTTCTAGAGAAGGAATTTCTCTCGAAAGAAGTGACTGAAGGAAAGTAGAACTCGACGAGGTTGTCGAACCTTCTCTCGAATTGCAAGTAGCGCAGACCGAAGAAGTTCCCGTGGTGCCGCACCAATTAGAGAGGAAGCTAATGATGATGATCATGAAACTTCGTTGAAGTTGCTACAGAGCCCTGAGGTCAACGAGAACTCGCACTACCTGCATTGGTATGATCCCGTTATGAGTGTCATGTTGGTGGACAACACCGATGACCCCGAGACATATGAGGAAGCGATGATGAGCCCAGATTCCAATAAATGGCAAGAAGCCATGAACCGAGATTGGATCCATGTACGAAAACCAAGTATGGACTTTGGTGGACTTACCGTATGGCCGGAAGGCTGTCGAGAACAAATGGATTTTCAAGAAGAAAACAGATTCGATGGTAATGTTATCGTTTATAAAGCTCGACTTGTCGCAAAAGGGTTTCGACAAATTCAAGGAGTTGACTACGATGAGACTTTCTCACCAAAGAGCGAAGCTAAAGTCTGTGAGGATTATGTTAGCAATCGCTGCATATTATGATTATGAGATATGGCAGATGGATGTCAAAACAGCATTCCTCAATGGAGATATTGATGAAGAGTTGTATATGATGCAACCCAAAGGTTTTGTCGATCCTAAAGATGCTAACAAGGTATGTAAACTTCAACGGTCCATCTATGGATTGAAGCAAGCATCCCGAAGTTGGAATCAACGCTTTGATAAGGTGATCAAAAGTTTTGGTTTTATACAAACTTATGAAGAAGCTTGTATTTACAAGAAAGTGAGTGGGAGCTCTGTAGCATTCTTAATACTATATGTGGATGACATATTGTTGATTGGGAATGATGTAGACCTTCTTAATAGTGTCAAGGAATATTTGAATAATAGTTTTTCAATGAAGGATCTTGGCGAAGCAGCTTACATATTAGGCATAAAGATTTATAGAGATAGATCAAACGCCAAATATCATTGTCAGAGTACATATTTGGACAAAGTTCTAAAGAGGTTTGAATGGAAGAAAGCAAGAAAGGGTTCTTGCCCATGTTGCTCAATACGACCTTGAGTAAAACTCAAAGTCCGACATCGCGTAAGATAGAGAAAGGATGAGTAAGACTCCTATGCCTCAGCCATAGGATGATTCTAAATAACAACTGGATAATGATTTATTTTGAATGGTGCAAAGTTAATCGGAGGAGTGCAAAGCGTTGTGGCGAGATCTTCAATCGAATCGGAATACATGGCTGCTTCAAGGCTTCACAAGAAGCGATATGGATGAAAGAGTTCATTACTGAGCTAGGTGTGGTTCCTAGTGCGCCGGACCCAATGTCTATCTCTTGTGATAACATGGGCGCCATAGCCACGCGCAAGAACCAAGGTCACACAAGAAGTCAAGCATATCAAGCTGCTTTCACGCTATTCGAGAACATATCCAGGATGGGGATATAAAGATTTGCAAAGTACACACAGATCTGAATGTGGCGGATCCGTTGACTAAACCTCTCCCGAGGGCAAAACATGACCAACACCAAACTGCCATGGGTGTTCTGTATATTACCATGTAATCTAGATTAGATGACTCTAGTGCAAGTGGGAGACTGTTGGAGATATGCCCTAGAGGCAATAATAAATATAGTTATTATTATATCTTTGTGTTTATGATAAATGTTTACATTCATGCTATAATTGTATTAACAAGGAAACATTAATACTTGTGTGATTTGTAAACTTAATTTGAAGTCCCTAGTATAGCCTCTATACTTCACTAGCTTGGTGGTTGATTAATGATTGTGGTTTCCCTATCATGAACATTGAGATGTTATCGACAACAAGATCATATCGTTAGGAGAATGATATGGTGGACATACTCCTATAGATAAGCATAGCATAAAGATCAAGTCATTTCAATAGTTCAATTGCTATATGCTTTCTGATACATAGTAACCTAATTCCTTCGACCATGAGATCATGCATATCACCTTTACGGATGGATGCTTTGATGACATCAAACACCACACCGTGAATCGGGTGGCTATAAAGGTGGCATTGAGTGTTCGGAAAGTATTGGTTGAAACACATGGATCAAGAGTGGGATTTGTCCATCCATATGACGGATAGATATACTCGGGCCCTCTCGGTGGAATGTCATCCAATTAGCTTGCAAGCATGTGACTGGGTCACAAGGGATCACATATCACAGAACGATAAAAGAGTACTTATCGAACGAGGTTGAACTAGGTATGCAGAGATACCGACGATCATAACCTCGGATAAGTAAACTATCGTGAGACAAAGGGAAATTGGTATCGTATGTAAGTGGTTCATTCGATCAAAGTAATCGTAGAAATATGTGGGATCCATATGAATTTCCAAATTCCTCTATTGGTTATTGTTGAGAAGTGTCTCGATCATGTCCGCATAATTCACGAACAGGGAGACACACTTAAGGATTCGACGTTGTTTTGAGTATGGTATTATGAGAAAGAGACCGAATGTTGTTCGGAGTCTCGGATGGGATCCGGATATCACGAGGTGATCCGGAATGGTCCGGAGAATAAGATTCATATAAGGAAAGTCCCGTTTGAGTTCGGAATGATTCCTGTTTTCATCGAATGTTCTAGAAGGTTCCGGATTGTCCGACTGGGGAGGGACGGGTACATGAATGTGTCATTGAATGATTGCATCATGTACTAAGTGTTCTTGCTGTTCCAAAACTGAAAAGTCAAACTGCCAGTTTGAAAGTCAAACGGCTAAAACAGGAAACTGTGGAAAACAGGAAACTATGGGAAACAAGCAAGAGGAGGTTGAAACCAACTTGGAGGAGGAGTCCCTCTCCTCCAAGCCGGCGGCCAGCCTAGGCCGAGTTGGGGAGGGCCTCCCTCCCTTCTCTGGCGCCAGCCCCTCCACCTATAAAAGGAGGGGCAGGGCCTCCTCCTCTACACACAAGTTCCTATCCTCTAATCTCCGGTTTAGAGCCGTTTTGGTTTAGAGCTTATAATTGCTTTAGCCTGCGGTTTAGAGCCTTCTAATTGGTGTGTCTAATATCTAGACCACTAATAGCCCTCTCTCATACTCCACCATACTCGCTCCGCTTAAGGCCTCATGATTTCCCTCTACCGGTACCACGCCGTTGTCTGGGAATCGCGAGGAGAGTGCTACAACCTCCGCTGCTTTGGAACAAGGGAGAGGAAGGTCTTCGCCGAGTACAACGTGACCGATCAAGGGAGCGCCGAACGCAGCCGGAAGGATCGTCTACACGATCTTGAGATCGGAAAGAGTACGACTACATCACCCACGAGAATCCGCTCTCGTTAAACACTTTGGAATCTTCGAGGGTAAGTTATTCCATCGACTCGTTGCTACAGTCTAGTAGATAGATCTTGGCTTGTTTGTTTGTATGCGATAGAAAATTTTTGTTTTCCATGCTACGAACCCCTACACTTCCTATGCATAGGAATCTTGTAAATAAACAAGTCATGAAAGCACAAAGCAACAAGCATAGGAATCTTGTAAATAAACAAGTCATGAAAGCACAAAGCAACAAGCATAGGAAAGCAAAACAAGTGCAACTTAAAAAATTTCAACATAAAGATGGAAAAGTTAATATTTTTGAGATACACAAAACCATGTTTCCCTCTCTCATAATAACTTTTAGTAGCATCATGAATAAACTCAACAGTATAACTATCACATAAAGCATGCTTTTTCATGCTACAAACACAAATATTTTATCAAGCTCAGAAATAGTGGGATTAAAATCTTCAAACCCACTTTTAGCAATTTTATAATAAGGTAACTGATCATTCAACATAGGACTATCATCTAGATCTTTATCATAAACATTTTCTAAGCAAAACTCCTTAGTACCATCGATTTCGAAGTTAGGCACAAATATAGGATTATCATAGATAATAGGAGCATAACTATTATCACAAGTTTTACCCATAGCAGATATTTTAAAAGAATCCACAGGAACATAACATTCATCCTCCTTTGGTAAACATGGATGATAATCAAATAATGTAAGAGATAAGAGTTACTCTCATTAGAAGGTAGACATGGGTAGATCCATTCTTCCTCCTCTTGACCATCACTCTCCTCCTCTTTTTCATCTAATGAGCTTTCTGTTTCAGCAATTTCTTCTTCCATAGGCTCCTGCAAGGCATTAGTCTCTTCCATTTGTGGAAATCACATATTAAAATATTCAAGAATATAGCCATTTTCTTCCTTATAATTATAAAAGCAAAATTTAAGTATCTCATAAACCTCATATTCATAAGGTGCATCATCAGTATTTTCAATCAAACTGGCAATTTCAAATGCACCCTTTAAAGCAATAAATTCTTCAATTTGTTCTACATCATAAAAGTCATAATTTCCTTTAACATATGAAGATATGGTAACATTATCATTATACTCACACTGAAAAGGAAGGTGTTTATACCTCCTACAGCAACAAGATTTATCAAAGCAATAAGTAACATTATAAGTAGAGCACACGTCTCTAGCAATAGTATTCAACTTATCAATTTGTTCCCATAAGTGTTTCCCTTTTTGTGACAAACGGTATTCCTTATTATAATACTTTTGTTCTTCTGTGAACCCACCTTGCCAACAAGAACTAGTTTCAAAGAAACCATCCATTGATAGAAAGCATGATCAAGCAAGGCAATAACAGACCAGCAACTAGAGCAGGAACTAATTTTTTTGTGTTTTTTATAAGAGAAAGCAAACCAAAATAAACTAATTTTTTTTTGAGTTTTTTATAACAAGAGGCAAACAAAACCAAGTAAAAAAACTAAGCAAATAAAAACAAAGTAAGAGAAAGGAAGTGGATGACTCCCCTTGTGAAGACTTCCTTAGCCTCTCCGGCAACGGCGCCAGAAAACTTGATGGTTAACGCGTGGTTGACGTGGAGCCTGTTGGGAACCCCAAGAGCAAGGTGTGAAGCAGCACAGGAGCAAGTCTTCCCTCAGTAAGAAACCGAGGTTATCGAACCAGTAGGAGGAAGGAAAGGTCATACAGGTGTTGCAAGTAACGCGAAGACGTACATAACACAAACTCAAGACTTTGCCCCAACTAACAGTGAGGTTGTCAATCTCACCGGTTCCTGTAACAAAGGATTAACTGTATGGTGTGGAAGGTGATGATGGTTTGCAGCAAGTAAACAATGGAAGATGCATCAATGGTAAAGATTGGACCGGGGTTCATAGTTCAGTAGAGGTGCTCTCCCTAGATAAACAACATGGCATGAAGGGTAAACAAATTACAGCAGGGCAATTGACAGGAACTAAGCAAGGCACAACAATGCAATACCAGACAAAAAGATCTTATGCGATTCGATTGGGCAATACAACAATATACATAGACCGCCATCCAACTGCATCTATGAATAGTAGTCCACCTTTGGGTTATCATCCGAACCCCCTCCAGTACTAAGTTGCAAGCAACAAACAACTGCTTTAAGCAAAGTGTGTAAGGTAAACAATCCACTTGTTTCATGAACAAGAGACCGTTGTTTTCTCCCTAGTAGTAACAAGACATCTACAATCGAAGAGATTCCTGTCACTTCCCTTGGAAACTAGAGGCATGAACCCACTATCGAGCATAAATACTCCCTCTTGGAGTCACTAGCAACTACTTGGTCGAGATAGCTACTAACAACGGAGAGCATGCAAGATCACAAACAACACAGACATGGTAGAATCAAATAGATAAAACCATTAATCAATCTGACATAGTAATCTCAATATATATCGGATCCCCGTAAACACAACATGCATGATTACAAATTGATTAGATCTTGATCATGAATGGAGCTCACAAGATCTATACATGAAAGCATGAGGACATACAACCATCTAGCTACTACATGGACTCGTAGTCCAAGGTGGAACTACTCATGCATCATAACGGAGAACAAGGCCTCCGGGATCATCTCCCCTATGGCAGGGTGCCGGGAAGAACTTCAGATCCCCCTTGATCTAGGGACGATGGTGGCGGCGGCTATAGACGGTTTCTTGGAGTTTTGATCGGGTGCCTAGATTTTCTGCATCGGGGGCTTCTTATAGGCGAAGAGGCGAGGCTGGGAGGCGACAATGGGGGCCACACCCTACCCAGGCGTGGGCCCACCCTGGCCGTGCCTAGGGGGGTATAGACGCCCTGGCTTGCCTCTCCGTATCTCCTCTGGACTTTGTTTCGCCCACGGTAAAATATTGGCTTTGGCTTTTGTCCCGTCCAATTCCGAGAATATTGAATTTCTGCTTTTCTGGAACCAAAAACAGAAGAAATCAGACAACTGGCACTGTGGCCACTTGTTAATAGGTTAGTTCCAGAAAAGATATAAAAACACCTCAAAGTGAAGACAAAGCAAAGAAAAGTATATACTAAACAAGCATGGAACATCAAAAATTATAGATACGTTTTCGACGTATCAGTATGTTGCTGCTATCTCTCGCGATACGTCCGGAGTCCTCAGCTCTGGCCACTGCCTAGTGCGCCTATACTACCATGATGTCATTGTCGAACACGCGTGGCCGGAAGAATAGCCGCGTCGTGGCGGCTCCCCGAGGTTCTCTTCCGGGAGTGGCAGTTTGCAGTGCATGGCGGGCAGGCTTGGAGGAGTTAGACTATGAAACCACTGCCGCCGTCAACATCGTAGTGGCGCGGGTGTTGATATTTCTCTCCATTGCTGTTCTTGGCCTAGCACTGACCGCATGCGCAAGAAATTGACGCGTAAGAGGTTCGAAGATGACAACTATTACAAAATACAATCTTGTTGTTAGCTAAATTAATGTTTTACCTATATCTATACCCGCCAAAAAATGTTATTAGTATTTGTATAATAAAATATTAAAAATAGAAAATTCCTTTCCAAAGTGATTAATTTATATATCTATAAGTTTATACATCATTATTCTACGATGGTCAATTATATATAAATAATATTAATGAAGCTTAGAGACAATTTTTCATCAAATCCACCGTTGGCAGTTGTTCCAACCAAACAACTTCTAGATTTTCGACAGCTGTCAACTCACAGCTGATTTCTCACAGCTGATTTTCAGAAATCTACAGTTCAACTAAACACATCCTTAGTGATCTCTAGACACCACGAGGTCTTACACTCTACAGTAGCATACAACTTGGTCGCTCTTGTCGCTTCGCTAGCGAGCACGACAAAGTTCCGGTTCAGACGATAGAAATGGTGGGTCCTACAATACCGTAGCACCGTGCTGTTCAAGGCGTTGGCTGGGAGGATGCAGCTCAAGATTGTGCACAGCCGCACGTGACCCAGCACATAACACAATATTCTGATACCTCTCATGCCGAATTGCATATAATAACCTCTAGAGAGCCGAGCGTCCAAAGCAACAAAAACAAAGAGACAATATCCTTTTCAGCGTCATGATATGTTGACAACTAGACCGCTTCCCATAGTGTGTTTGTGTGTGTATATATATCAATTATCGATAGATATTTAGTACAAAAAGGTAGTCTAAAAAGTGGATCGGTGTGACAGGGATTGGGGGTGCTCGAAGAGTAACCGTGAGCAGAGTTATTGCAGAGCATAGAAATTGGCAATTGTGGGACTTCATATACATTTAGATGTCATTGAAGAGTGCTGCGTCTCACATAGACTGGGTGTGAATTTTATTCAGCTCAATGAATTTTCTGTTCTTCCTTCACGTGGACAATCAGCTTCACAGGTCTGTGCTCAGATTAAACTTTACACTACCTTTTGTGGTTGTTTGGATATCACGTATATGCAGAACTGAATTTTAGAAAACATGATAACTATCATAACATACTAAAAGCTGGACCGTGATGTTGCAATGGAGCTGAATTCCCGGCACTACTCGTCAGGGACATGGTCCGAAGCCGCCTTCCGCCAACTAGGGATAAAAGTCGAATCATCTGGTTGAGAGATTGGGAAGATATCAAATCCAGTAGAATTCAGGTCGAAATGTCTATTGTCGTATGTTCACGTCTCCCGAAACCTCTCGTGCCCAACAAACTACTGTACTTGGTATTGTGCATACATGTCTGCATTTTTATGATGGAAGATGGGTTAAGTAGGAGGGCTACTCAACAAGATCTTGCATTGGAAAAGATCATCGAAAGACGTGTGTGCAAGTGTGCTACCCACTACCCAGGATAGTCTCATGAATAAAAGTAAGAGCATTAGCTTGTAAATGAAGTAAAAAATGAAGTCAAAATGAGTAATATAGCACAAATATAATAAGTAGTAGCACATCAGTGAGTTTAAATAATATAATAACCCACTATCCAGGGTAGTGCAAGTGTGCTACCCACTACCCCAGGGCCGGTCCTGAGATTTCGGGGATCCGGGGCGAATCTAGAATTTGGGGCCCTAGAAGCATCAAATTGGTAAAATAGTGTATATGTAATATGTATATATTGTATGCCACTACTAACATTTATAGTGTATACAAAAGCCCTTTGATACAAAATAATATACAAATATTGTTTTAACAATAATTCTAACATTTAGATATCCAAAGTTATGCATGATGGTGCACCAGTATAAATCATATAGTTTACAATACTTATAACTGCATTATTGTGGTTGCGGTGGGCACAATGGTCTTCTCTCTTCTCTCAACAACTCGGTTTCTAGCTCACGTGCAAGAATGGTCGAATGGCGCACACAACTAAGAGTATATGGACTTGTAGACTGATCGCGATATGGCCTTGCACTTTTGCGCTTGTAAACGATCAAACAAATCAACACATGGTGGAAACAAAATTGGCATTTTCCTTTGTCAGACTTTTTATCCATGGTAGAACCCACCGGTCCCATTTGTTATAAGTTAATTTCCACTTCTTAAATAACTGTTGAAAATAAGTTTACATGGGACCATCATCCATGGCAGATTAACTTGCCAAGTAAGATGTCCTACTCCAAGTCTATGTGCTTATTTATTTGACTCTCCATTCTCATGTCTCAACGTGATATCTTCAATTTCCGCGGTTGCCAAATCGATGTAGCGTGTGATGTGACCTACATAGATCAGTGAATAGGCCTTAACTCACTTAATCCTTTCATAGCTAATTTAAGGAAGAAAATACTAAATCAAAGAAAAAAAGCCCAAACCAAACGAAAAAGGCCCAAGTTCCAAGTCCAATGAGAAAGAAACATAACGCTTCATCCTGGTATACATCCCACGACGGAAAAACACTCAGGACCTGTTGCAATGGTGCCGCTACAGGAGCTCAGTATGTTGGAGATATGCCCTAGAGGCAATAATAAATATAGTTATTATTATATCTTTGTGTTAATGATAAATGTTTACATTCATGCTATAATAGTATTAACAAGGAAACATTAATACTTGTGTGATTTGTAAACTTAATTTGAAGTCCCTAGTATAGCCTCTATACTTCACTCGCTTGTTGGTTGATTAATGATTGTGGTTTCCCTATCATGAACATTGAGATGTTATCAACAACAAGATCATATCGTTAGGAGAATGATATGGTGGCATACTCCTATAGATAAGCGTAGCATAATTCAATAGTTCAATTGCTATATGCTTTCTGATACATAGTAACCTAATTCCTTCGACCATGAGATCATGCATATCACCTTTACCGGATGGATGCTTTGATGATATCAAACACCACACCGTAACTGGGTGGCTATAAAGGTGGCATTGAGTGTTCGGAAAGTATTGGTTGAAACACATGGATCAAGAGTGGGATTTATCCATCCATATGACGGATAGATATACTCTGGGCCCTCTCGGTGGAATGTCATCCAATTAGCTTGCAAGCATGTGACTGGCTCACATATCACGGGAACGAGAAAAGAGTACTTATCGGTAACGAGGTTGAACTAGGTATGCAGAGATACCGACGATCATAACCTCGGATAAGTAAACTATCGTGAGACAAAGGGAAATTGGTATCGTATGTAAGTGGTTCATTCGATCGCAAAGTAATCGTAGAAATATGTGGGAGCCATATGAATTTCCAGATTCCTCTATTGGTTATTGTTCGGAGAAGTGTCTCGATCATGTCCGCATAATTCACGAACCGTAGGGAGACACACTTAAGGATTCGACGTTGTTTGAGTAGTTATGGTATTATGAGAAGGAGACCGAATGTTGTTCGGAGTCTCGATGGGATCCGGGATATCACGAGGTGATCCGGAATGGTCCGGAGAATAATATTCATATAAGGAAAGTCCCGTTTCGGAGTTCGGAAATGATTCCGGTGTTTTCATCGGGAATGTTCTAGAAGGTTCCGGATTGTCCGGCACTCCGGGGGCGAGGGTACATGAATGTGTCATTACATATTGAATGATTGCATCATGTACTAAGTGTTCTTGCTGTTCCAAAACTGAAAAGTCAAACTGCCAGTTTGAAAGTCAAACGGCTAAAACAGGAAACTGTGGGAAACAGGAAACTGTGGGAAACAAACAAGAGGTGGTTGAACCGACTTGGAGGAGTCCTCTCAGCCAAGCGCCAACCATTGCCGACTTGGGAGGGACTCCTCCCTTGGCCGCCCTCCCACCTATAAAAGGAGGGGGGCCTCCTCCTCTAGACACACAAGTTCCTATCCTCTAATCTCCGGTTTAGAGCCGTTTTGGTTTAGAGCTTCTAATTTGTCTAGCCTGCGGTTTAGAGCCTTCTAATTGGTGTGTCTAATCCCTAGACCACTAATAGCTCTCTCTCTCATACTCCACCATACTCGCTCCGGCTTAAGGCGGCTCATGGATCTCCCTCTACTTCCGGTACCACGCCGTTGTGCTGCCGGAATCGCGAGGAGAGTGCTACAACCTCCGCTGCCTGCTGGAACAAGGGAGAGGAAGGTCTTCGTCGAGTACCGAACGTGTGACCGATCAAGGAAGCGCTGCGAACGCAGCGTCAAGGATCGCTCACACGATCTTGAGATCGGAAAGAGTACGACTACATCACCCACGAGAATCCGCTCTCGTTAAACACTTTGGAATCTTCGAGGGTAAGTTATTCCATCGACTCGTTGCTACAATCTAGTAGATAGATCTTGGCTTGTTTGTTTGTATGCGATAGAAATTTTTTGTTTTCCATGCTACGAACCCCTACATAGTAGACACTCAAACTATCTAGGACTTGGGGCCCCCTTGGTTCCGGGGGCCGGGGCGGCTGCCCCTCTAGCCCTGCCCCAGGGCCGGCCCTGCACTACCCACTACAATTTAGTATGTCTGACTGCAACCGTTGAAGTCCGCGCGATAGGTACAAATGTGTTACTTCCTTGTAATTATGAAGCAGGTGGAGAAACATTTTTCTTACCCGTCGGCTGTGCCCATATAAGTTTTTTTTTTGCGAAAAGGGATATATATTAATCAAGGAAAGGGAGTATCATCTTGATTACAAGCCATTCTAATAATATCTGGACCATGGCGAAGCCAGACTTTGGTGATCTGGGAAGTAGATCCCCACTTGGCTAGAGAATGAGTCACCTCATTCAATTCTCTCCTAATGTGTCGAACATGACACACTCTGCCAGCCTTACACAAGCGTTTGATGTTATTCACCAAGACTGCAGCCTCTGAGCGATTACAGGAGCTATCATTAATCATGTTTACCGCCTCCAGGCAATCACTCTCCACAATGATGGGTTGATCTGAAAACTCCAGTGCCATTGCTAGGCCCTCCCTGCAAGCAAGGAGCTCCGCCTCAAGAGTGTTATTGCATGACAAAAGATACCGACATGCGGCAAAGATGATGCCACCGCCTGCATCCATAAGGATCATGCCTGTTCCCCCTTGCATTCATCTTCCTTCCAGGATCCATCAATGTTCAACTTCACCCATCCTGGCGGGGGTTTAGTCCACTTCCTCTCCGTGTTAAACTGCGACACCCCCACCTGTTGTTTCCTTCTTCTCTTGGGCTCCATTCCTATGTGCTCGATGGCCGTCTTCCCCTTCGTGTGGTCGGACATAGGGTCTTGGTTGATTACTAGGAGCGAGTTCACATAGCCACAGAGGAAACACCGAGATGCTTCTATTGGCGGCGTCTTCTTCTCATGGGATATCTCGTTTCGCACATGCCATATGCGCCATATAAGTTTTTGTGTAAGCTACCTTTTAGGCCGTGCATTCGTAACAATAGCTACACACATGTTATGTGAACTATATTAAAAAACCAAAGGGTTTTGTTCATCATTTACCCTCTAATTATAGCTCTCTAAATCAAATGAATGAAATGTTCACTTCCCCAACCTGGAGGAAAAATGTTTCAGGTGTGACGCCATCTGAGTCTCTGTCCCCTTCGTGGCGACATGAGGATGAAAACCCAAACGCCCCTTGGGGCTCCCGCTCAAGCTACTTCCTCTTCACCGTTGTCGGCTATTCTTCAACGGTGGCGGTGGCCCCACTTCAAAACAGAGGCGGACTCCGGCTTTTCATGCTGCGGAGCCAGGTGCACGTGTGGCAGCCTTGGAGGCGATGTGTTTGTGGCTATAGCGACCGCTAGGGTGGTGTCATGGTTGGGCCCGGAGGAGGCCACTCCAACCGGTGGTGCGTTCGGTTGGGCCTACTAATTCACGGAGTCTGGCCCTACTCATGCATATATATATTGATATAAAAAATCAAATTCTATCTTTTCCGTGCAATGTTCTTGTATGTAGAAGGCATAAAAACATGTACACCCGAACGGAATACAAATATTTATCGATGCTCATAAAACACTTTCAACGAGAACTAAACAAAAATATTCATATTGATCATATACATAAGTTTTATATCCCAATATTCTTTTATATGCTATTTCCGGTCATATGACACGCAAATAGACTTGAGGCCAAAAGTAAACCATCTTTATAATTGTATCTATTTTATGTTTTATGGTTGTTTGAGCATACTTATTTGTGTATACGTAAATATTATTTCTATATACATAAAAAAAAATCAGATTCTACCTTTTCCGTGTGATGTCCATCGACGAATCGGACGGATAAAAAAATACACATATGAACTTAATACAAATATTTATCGAGGCATACCTTGTCTGGAAGAATTATTTTTTCACATGATCTAAAATATTATAGACCATATAGTATTAGTTTTTCCATCCTAATATTGGAGCCAGGCTTCCGTGTGGGCATGTGGCAGCCCTTCCATGTCAAACGATGTAGTGAGTACCTCATTTTGGTCCTCTAACCATGCCTTGGCAACGATGTCACTCTTCAAGACATCATGGCTAGACCATATGAGCCACGATCCTACATAGTGAAACAACAATTCCCATTTCCTCGGTGCCATCGCCGGTCTGATCAAGAATTTTGTAGAAAAAATCACATCATCGACTTTAAATATTGAAGTGGTTTCAAACAGATTGTCAAAACCTGAGGTATAAATTGGTTTCACAATGATTGGACAACTAGAGTTATTGTTGCTGATTAGAGACAAATTAATTTCCCAAATAAGTAGAATCACTAAGTAAACTGTTCAAACAAACAGAACACGTGGTAGAAGGAAATCCGTGTTAGTGTACGCCCTTATAATGACCAGTTCTGGAGGATCTGTACACACCGCGAGGTCTCCCGTACTCCTGTTTCGCTTGGTTGCTTCGTCGGCCAGCACGATACTGTTTGAGGAAAGCGGCGAGAAATGCTGGGCCATGCATGACGCGGCCCGTCGGGTGGAAGGATGCGGCTCCATATTGTGCACGGCTGCACCTTAACCCAATAGAGAACACAATATTCGGATACCTCCCATTCTAAAATGTTTATAACTTGCAGAGCATCAAGCAGTTGAAGCGACGAAAACAAAGAAACAATATCCTTTTCATGGTGGTGATATATTGACAGATAGACCGTGTCCCTTAGAATATATAGCACTTGTTGATAGAGAGTGAGTAGAAAAATCTATTTCTATTATTATATACTAAAAGCAATATAAAGATGTCTAACGGAGCCGTCATGTTAAGCCACATCATTAAAATTAATTTTTACGGGTAGATATGGAATTTGTGGCTAGGATTTAACTAGAGATTAATAGTTACGTAACAACATAATAGTGTTTGACACGTTCCAATAATGTGGTGGGCCTCTTTATGATTAGATCGGTTACCGTGAAAGCAAAAAAAAAAAAAGTAAAGAAGGTTTCCTTGCATGCACGCTCAACGTCTAATCTAAGCAAGAAAAAAAATCCACGACCGTAAACTATACCAAGTCCTCAATTTCCTTGGCAGCCCTTTCCTTTGGAAGTGGTGCATGCACAAAAAGACAGCATCTCCGGTCGCATTCAATAGCTAGAGAGTAAGAGCGAGAGAAACAATTATTTTGAATGGTATATTTGTTAATATAATTTAATTATCGTCTCACTCGAGGTTTCTGCTGTGTAGAAAATTCATATGTTACATGGAAGGATCAAATCATATGCATATAGTTATACATTAATTTTTGATACTATCTCGGTCTCCTAAATGTCTTCAGAACAATGGTGGTTGATGATCTGTAGCGCTGAAAGTGAGATTTTAGTTGAGTTTCCAATTTATAGATGACTTTAATTCGCTTAAAATGGCTTTGTAGAAAACATATGAAATTCTTGAGGATCCATACACTAAAAATTGTGTACCCTCATTATTAAGCATCGGCATATGAGTACATGAAGGAGAGTTTATTGCTGAACCGAAAGCTTGAGGGTGTGCTGGTCACGAATGAGCTCAAAATTCCCGTTATATTTTACAAATGATAGATCCAACTATATAGTTAATGAATTATCTCAGCACAAGCCTATCGTCTATTGTGTAGAAAAATAGGAATAGACAACCAGTTGTTATGTGTAAAGTGTTGGATGCTTAGACTCAAATATTTATGCTGGCGGCATTTTTTTAACAATTACATTGTTCTGAATATACTTATATAAAAGAACAAATTTAAAACTTTGAGATGTTGTCCCAACAAATATTTATAAAAAGAAACTTCGAATAAATAGAGAATTTTTTATTTTATAATTGATTCAGACAAATTACGATAGAAATTCTCACTTGTAGTTTCCCAACGGTTATACAAGCAAATAATATTTTTGCTATCCAATTTAAGTTATATCAAAATTTTAAAATGGTTACACAAACACCAGATTAAATTATAATAGTGTCGTGTGTTACCACATATGATGAATGCAAAAAAATAGAGAATTTGTCTGGACAATTTCATGATAGACAAAGATATTTGGCTAGCTATCACAACTGATAGTTTGTTCGTGAAGCCTATATATGGACGATATATCTTTATAACAGCAGACCACCACTAATTGATCTTATTAACTATACATAAACATCATGGAACGAGAAAATATTATTTACATATAAACATATAAAATAGATCAAAATAGGTGGGCATAATCTGAGTCATAACTTACACTGAAGTAACATCAAATAAAACTACAGCTTGCCACGCAACATAAATTTTATTATATGTCCTTATCTAATAACAACATGTGAGAAAACCACATGTGGTCATTTATAAGCTAATTCCCCACAAACAAATGTTAAAAATATCTCCCGCACAAGCGATATTATAGTATTTACCATGACTATAGAAGTATCTTAATTATTGTTACATGATATAAGTTTTTATTAAAAGGTAAACTGTTTTTAGGCATTTTCAGACACCGTCCTCGCATTTGCGAGGGCCACCTTGCTAGTTAGTCTAAAAAGAAGATCGATGTGGACCTGGATTGGAGTACATGAAGATAAACTGTGAGCAGAATTATTGAAGAGAAAGAATAAATTAATTTTACAAGAGCCTAGAAATAATGAGTGAACTACGAGACTTCACATACATATCGATGTCATCGAAGATCTGCATCTCACATACACTGGGTGTGAACTTTATTCATCTCAATGAATTTTCCGTTCTTCCCACGATGGATGAATTACCAGCGCCAACAATCAGCCTCATGGGTATGTTCTTCTCGGTATAGGAGATAAAGAATTTCTGTACCTTTAGTGCTTGTTTGGATGTCACGTAAACGCAGAACTGGGTATTAGAAAACATGATAACTGTCGTAATATGCTAAAACTGTTCCATTTGCTCTGCTAATTAGGGCATAATCAGAACTTGGTCCTCATAACTCCACAAATTTATGTTTTAGGTGAAAGCATACCCCACATTTTTGTATAAACCATTTCACGATAGTAGATCTCAACTACTTTTTGCTTCTTTTACCATTTATGGAATTTCAACCCAGACAATGTATTCCTTTCAAAAAAGGAATTGACAAACTTGTGGTTCCATGAAGTATTGGAAGAAATGTTGTTAGCTAGAGCGAGAATACATTTAAGACCACCACTGGGCATTACCAGACATTAAAATTTCCTTACATTAGACTATATGCAACAAAACAACATGACACCCCAATGTGTTTATTGTGATGCTGTTGTCGGAGGTCTTCTTGGTCATGACCTACGTCTAGTTGTAACTCGGGTCGATTCAACATCTTAAACACTCCCTTATGGATGAATATTCTAGTAGGATGACAAAGTTCCTTCCAAACAGTAGTATAATAGGAACATGATAAAAATCATCATCGAAAAATTCACTATCAGTACTCAAAAGAAAGTAGGATATCCATGACACGACTGTGACTTTGGAATGAACTATGAATTTTTTTGGTGGCCATAGAACAAAACCACGACTACAAATGGAACAAGAATTTTAGCGCCTTGGGAACAAATCACGTACATGAGGAATATAAATTTATACTAAATAGAACAAAAATAGTGTCAGTGGAACAAATCACCTTGAACAAACATTTATACTTAAATGGGAACATAAGTTTAACTGGAATACATCATTAAGTGTCAGTGGAACAAATCAACTTGAAAAAATATTTATACTTAAATGGGAACATAAGTTTAACTGGAATACATCATTAAGTGTCAGTGGAACAAATCAACTTGAACAAATATTTATACTTAAATGGGAACATAAGTTTAACTGGAATACATCATTAGTTCTCGAGAAACAAAGTTTTGAGTAAAGTTGAACAAATATTTAACCACCACGAAAGAAATTACAAGTATAGGTGTAACAAGAATCTCAAACCAAGTGAAATAAATTTGAACCATAGGTTTAAACCACGTGGAATAAATCACGAGTATTAAAAGAACCACACTTTGGACCAAAGAAAACAAAGTTTTGAAAAATGGGAAACATAAAAAAATAAGAGCTAAACATAAGTATAAATTAAGTGGAACAAAAAACTAGCAGCCAAGGGGAAAATCATCTCTACAAACCAAACAATAATTCATAATATACAAATATAAATCTATGTTAATGTACAATGATAGATAAATAAATAAAGGACAAAGCAAAAAATATGGAAGGAACAAAGGATGAAAGGAATAGAAAGCATGGCAGAAGAAAGACAAAAATAATTACCACAAACTGGGCGGTCATAACTATATACGAAATAAAGAATCACCAGAAGGCATCCTACTCTAGAAAAAATATTTAATGGACGCAAAAAATTAAATCATGATAAAAAATATAACTTAAAATATAATTAAATTATATATCAAGGTAAATAAATCCGAGAAAAAATAGATCAATGTAAATAAAGAAAGAACGAGCGGGCTACCCATTGTGGATGATTGTGCGTCTCCAGGATGGAGTTTTTTTATCTCCCGTTGCAACACACGAGTATTCAGCTAGTAAACTATTAAAGAAGTCCCCTGGAAACAACATTAATCCAGCACTCTAAAACATATCATAATGTCCACGCAAAGCGGGGCATATTTGCACCATAGTGCCCATTGCACACGTCTACTGCTGTGAAAATTCAACTTTGCTCCAGGCATCGTCATGAAGACACGGAATTTCTTCGTGAAAAACCCATAAATCTTCCAAACCCTTTTTTGTGGCGTTCACTTACAAAGAAGTTGAGAGTCCGCTACTTATTATTTTTTTCTTCGAATTCAAATCATGAACATTAAGATCATTGACTTACTTTTTCTGACTCGATTTGTGCTCGTTCAAGGGGCGGTTTTTAGTGTTGAAAATATAAGAAAATATTAATATTATTTAATCTGAAAAAATAAGTTATAGAGCATGATCATACAAATAACAATTACACGAGTAATGCATACTAACATGAATAGATTGAATCTAAACATGATAACTCTCTATCACATCTACTCCAAACGCTAGAGCTCGAAACTCTAGCAAAATTTAAGTCACGTACAATGCAACCTAATTAGCGGCAGCGTAGCATTCCTATTGACCTTGTCGTCCATGTTGAGGTATCGTTCGATGACGACTTTTCCAATGTTGACTTTCCTTCTAGATGTCAACAACCTCTTCTAGGCTCCAGATCTTGGACAGCCACACGTGACCTAGCACATAACACAATATTTTTATACCTCTCATGCCGAATTACATATAATAACCTCTAGAAAGCCAAGCGTCCAAAGCAACAAAAACAAAGAGACAATATATCCTTTCCATAGTCATGATATGTTGATAACTAGACCGCTTCCCATAGTGTGTTTCTGTGTATGTATATATCAATTGTTGATAGATATTTGGCAGAAAAAGGTAGAATGAAAAGTGGATCAATGTAACATGGATTGGGGGTACCCGAAGAGTAATTGTGAGCAGAGTTATTGCAGAGAGAAAGAACAAAATAACTTGACAAGAGCATAGAAATCGGCGAACTGTGGGACTTCATATACATTTAGATGTCATTGAAGAGAGCTGCATCTCACATAGACTGGGTGTGAATTTTATTCAGCTATGAATTTTCTGTTCTTCCTTCATGTGGTATGGATTATCAGCATAACAATCAGCTTCACAGGTTTGTGCTCAGATTCAGTTTTACAGTACCTTTTGTCGTTGTTTGGAATTTTTTTTCAAAATGGAGGATGAGCCCCCCCCCCCCCCCGGCCTCTGCATAAAAAAGATGAATACGGCCATCTTTATTAATTTATTCAACAATGGGAAGTAAAGGACATACATCAAAAAATCCAAAGCCACCACACAAATTCCTACATACCCGGCAATGGGTGAAAATCATGTCAACATGGCCTATGCTAGGAAAACAACGAAATTCCTCCACCCGCTAGAAACTAGCAACAATCGCTTATCCTGAGATGCCCTCTAAACGAAACGAGGGTGTACATACGGTTTAACAAACTCAGAGTGAGAACCTTATGCACACGCTACAAAAGTTGTCACTTCCGTTGAACTTCTATCCAATATTCAGGGCAAGATCCGCATAGTCTTTGATTGGCCTGCCATCGACGCAACCATTATACCAGAAAGCGCTACCACCCTATGAACCGTCATCACGCGACGTACTGCGAGTCCCCACACTGCGCCATGCTACCGAGACTCGTCGCCATTGATGCGATAGAATTGGATATCACATATATGCAAAACTAGATTTTATAAAACATGTTAACTATCATAACATACTAAAACTATTTCGTTTTCCGTGCTAATAAGGAAGGCCAGTGGTGGAACATATATTGGAAGAAATGTTGTTTACAAGGGAGAAAATTTTCCCTTGCTGGCCACCATTCGGCCTTACCTGGCGTTGAAGTTCCTTACATCAGAATCTATGCAACGCAACCATAAGATGTGTACGGCGTGTTTATTTTACTACCGTAGGTCCTCCCGTTCATGAGCTATTTCTGGTGCGAGACGCTAGACACGTCGATACATATAAAGCTTGGGATGGTTGCATTGCTGGTTTCATAGAGTCAGGTTCATGACTCAACCTTCGTAACTCTGATCAATCTGCATCTGGAACATGGCGTTATGTAGGAGAATTCTACTAGGATGACAAAGTTCCCTCCAAATAAATTACTTATGATATTGCCCATAGAACATAATTTTGGTAGTCGGTTGCATTTCTTGTCCATACAAAATAAAATTGTTCAAAAATATACCCTCAAAACAACATAAACTTACTCAATGTTGATGTGGGGGAGGGGGTTGCCTCCTTTTAGAAAAACACTACTCCCTCCGATCCACAATAAATGTCGTTGATTTAGTGCGAAGTTGTACTAAATCAAGGACACTTATTATGGATCGGAGGTAGTACTTAAGTTCAGCCAGTGGAGGACCCAGGATTTCACGAAAGGATATGCCACAAAAAAATTCACATATAATTCCATAACATCTATTTTTTCAATCTTAGAGAAATACAACTATTTTGTCATCAAATAACCTATGTCGAACAAACAAAATTAAATGCATTTCAATGAATTTTACTTTGCAAACTACGTGTTAGGAATATTGTAAGCTAACAACGAGTGCATTTAGCACCACAACACAACCACGTCCACATATATGCAAATTATAATAGAGAAAATATACATCTAATTTTTTTAGCATTTGCAAAAATGTGTATCTCCGGGCTTGTTGTAAACTGTTGGACTTTACATATACCAAATAAAATTACAATTCTTTCCGTAAGTACATAACACGCGAAAGATATATTTGTCTAATTTCTTCATCTAAGTTATAAACAAGTTTTTTCCTAGTTGGGTAATACTATATCAACCTAGCTTCGTATTAATATAGCATAAGCAACAAAAGTATCAATGTAATGTCTATGGTAAATACAATGCATCTTTACTATTTATACTTTTAAAAAGAAAAAGGAAGAAGAAGAAATCATGAGAAAATTATAATACCTAGTAACAAAACATAAGAGTAAGGTAAAAGATAAAATAGTGGTATAATAAATGGTAAAAATATGGGATTTGAACCGAAAACCTACGACTAACCAATAGGTGTCCCACTAGTAATAGGCGCATAGTTTAATATAATTTTGTAAATTTACATTTTATCCTATATGTAATGTGCAAGGCTGGGCCTATGCTATGTCATGGCATACATGTCATACCCAGTGGTCATACCCAGTGGGAAGCCCTTGAGTTCAGGACCGTACAACATATCGGTACCCTCACGCAAAGCAGGGCACTGCCCAGGTACATCCTCATGCTAATTGGATAAAACAATTGTATTTGCAGCCGCAGTTCATCTTTAATTGCTCCACACACACACCATGGTCTAGACACCACGAGGTCTTACGCGATAGTGACATACAACTGGGTCGCTCTTGTCGCTTCGCTAGCGAGCACGACAAAGTTCCGGTTCGGACGAAAGAAATGGTGGGTCCTACAAAAACGCGGAAAGAAGCTGTTCAAGGCGTTGGCTGGAAGGATGCGGCTCCCGATCATGCACAGCCGCACGTGACCCATCACAGAACACGGTATTCTGATACCTCTCATGCCGAACTGCCTATATAACTTGTAGAGGGCCAAGCGTCCAAAGCAACAAAAACAAAGAGACAATATCCTTTTTATCCTCATGATATGTTGACAACTAGACCGCTTTTCATAGTGCGTTT
Organism: Avena longiglumis; assembly: GCA_030063025.1. NCBI lineage: Eukaryota > Viridiplantae > Streptophyta > Magnoliopsida > Poales > Poaceae > Avena > Avena longiglumis. The sequence goes on from CP125979.1 coordinate 1,854,013, forward strand.
GTGTGTGTGTGTGTGTGTGTGTGTGTGTGTGTTTATATATATATATATATATATATATATATATATATATATATATATATATATATATATATATATATATATATATATATATATCAATTGTTGATAGATATTTAGTAGAAAAGGTAGTCTAAAAAGTGGATCGGTGTGACAGGGATTGGGGTACTCAAGAGTAACTGTGAGCAGAGTTATTGCAGAGAGAAAGAACAAAATAACGTGACAAGATCATAGAAATCGGCGAACTGTGGGACTTCATATACATAGATGTCATTGAAGAGAGGTGCATCTCACATAGACGGGGTATGAACTTTATTCAGCTCAATGAATTATCAGCCCGAACAAAATGAAGCTTCATAGGTCTGTGATCAGATTAAATTGTACACTACCTTTTGTGGTTGTTTGGATATCACGTATATGCAGAACTGGATTTCAGAAAACATGATAACTGTCATAACATACTAAAACTGTTTCGTTCGCCCTGCTAATAAGGAAGGCCGAGTGGTGGAACATATATTGCAAAAAATGTTGTTTACAAGGGAGAAAATGTTCCCTTGCCCGACCACTTTCGAACTCTAGTTTGTCTGTTTCACTAAAAAGGTAAATTAAGTGTCCTCTACTCGTACATTCTTTCCGACGAACACAAATTATATTCTCGTTACTCGGTGGACAGACACACAGGAAAGCACTACTGTCTGCTGATACAGCAAACTTTCGAGCTAACCAAGGAAGCCGATGACCAAGACATCAGTTCCTGTGTATTAACAAGTGTGTGGACATCGCTCGCGTTATAACTCTTGGTGAGCCCGCCGATGTATCAAAATGTACAGCTAACGGAACCATGTGGGTTTTGATGGACACTCGTGGCCTCGTTGGATGTCAAGAACAGCCCAATCGGGACAACAAGTTTTCCGGAACAACTTGATGTTTTAAATCACGTGAAGACTTGGGTCTAAGTAATCAACGAAACATGAGACGTTGTAAAGTCACAGTTCCCTTCTGTCATATAACCCCTAAAGTCCAAGACCCTTAAAGCTCACACGGTCACAATGGCAATTACACAAAGCATTGCATGCTACGTTATTAGCGTTATCGATCTATATTGTTGTTTGTAGCATTCAGACACGTGAAGTTGCCTAGTGATCCAGACATGGCAATGTCTTGTGCACTTGCATCTGCACTGGCGCAAGGCCCGAGACGAGAAAAGCTGGACCATGATGCTGCACACCGAGCCACCTTCCACCAACCAGGATAAAATTCGAACCATCTGGTTGAGAGATGGAGGAGATATCAAATCCAGTAACATTAAGGTTGAAATGTCTAATGTTGTATGTCCATATCTCCCGAAATCTCTCGTGCCGAACTAACTACTTTTGGTATATTGTGCATACATGTCTGCATATTTATGATATGACAGATGGGTTAAGTAGGAGGACTACTCAACAAGATCTTGCCTTGGAAAGGATCATGGAAAGACGTGTGCGCAAGTGTGCTACCCACTACCCAGGATAGTGTCACGAATAAAAGTAAGAGCACTAGCTTGTAAATGAAGTAAAAAAATGAAGTCAAAATAAGTAATAGCGCAAATATAATAAGTAGTAGCACATCGGTGAGTTTAAATAAATTAATACTAGGAGTGAGTAGGTCAATGGATCACTACAATTTAGTATGTCTAACTGCAACAGTTGAAGTCGCGCGATAGGTAGAAAATGTGTTACTTCCCTGTAATTATGAAGCAGGTGGAGAAACATTTTTCTTACCCGTGGGTTGTGCCCATATAAGTTTTTGTCTAAGCTACCTTTTAGGCCGTGCATTCATAACAATAGCTACACACATGTTATGTGAACTATATTAAAAAACCAAAGGGTTTTGTTCATCATTTATCCTATAATTATAGCTCTCTAAATCAAATGAATGAAATGTTCACTTCCCCAACCTGGAGGAAAAACGTTTCAGGTGTGACGCCATCTGAGTCTCTGTCCCCTTCGTGGCTATTGAAGTGTATAAGTGGATTGCACTAGCCATTTCCATCAGTTTGGACTTTTAGTTGTGTTGGATAGTGCATGAAGCTTGACATGGTATCAGAGCCTAAGGTCTCGAGTTTGAGTCCTGACTTCCGCAATTTATCCTAAAATTGTTGTTGACCCCACATATAGGCCTCTTGAGTCATATGTGAGTTTCGCGCGCCGTGGCTCGCTTCCGGTTGCACGTGCTGACTTCTCCCCGTCACCCGTGAGAAGGGGTGTTGAAATGTATAAGTGGATTGCACTAGCCCTTTCCATTAGTTCGGACTTTTGGTTGCGTTGGCTAGTGCATGAAGCTTGATAGTGGCGACACAGGATGAAAACCCGAACACCCCTTGGGGCTCCCGCCCAAGCTACTTCCTCTTCACCGTTGTCGGCTATTCTACAGCGGTGGTGGTGGCCCCACTCCAAAACAGGGGCGGACTGTGGCTTTTCATGCTGTGGAGCCAGGTGTACACGTGTGGCAGCCTTGGAGGAGATGTGTTGGCGGCTGCAGCGACCGCTAGGGTAGTGTCGTGGTTGGGCCCGGAGGAGGCCACTCCAACCGGTGGTGCGCTCGGTTGGGCCTACTAATTCATGGAGTCTGGGCCTAATCATGCATATATATTGACATAAAAAATCAAATTTTATCTTTTCCGTGCAATGTTCTTGTATGTAGAAGGCATAAAAACATGTGCACCCGAACGGAATACAAATATTTATCGATGCTCATAAAACACTTTCAACGAGAACTAAACAAAAATATTCATATTGATCATATACATAAGTTTTATATCCCAATATTCTTTTATATGCTATTTCCGATCATATGACAAGCAAATAGACTTGAGGCCAAAAGTAAACCATCTTTATAATTGTATCTATTTTACGTTTTATGGTTGTTTGAGCATACTTGTTTGTGTATACGTAAATATTATTTCTATATACATCGAAAAAAAATCAGATTCTATCTTTTCCGTGTGATGTCCATCGACGAACCGGACGGATAAAAAAATACATATGAACTTAATAAAAACATTTATCGAGGCATACCTTGTCTGGAAGAATTATTTTTTCACATGATCTAAAAATATTATAGACCATATAGTATTAGTTTTTCCATCCTAATATTGGAGCCAGGCTTCCGTGTGGGCATGTGGCAGCCCTTCCATGGCAAACGATGTAGTGAGTACCTCATTTTGGTCTTCTAACCATGCCTAGACAACGATGTCACTCTTCCAGATATCATCGCTAGACCATCTGAGCCACTATCCTACATAGTGAAACAACAATGCCCATTTCATCGGTGCCATCGCCGGTCTCATCAACAATTTTGTAGAAAAAATCACATCATTGACTTTAAATATTGAAGTGGTTTCAAACAGATTGTCAAAACCTGAGGTATAAATTGGTTTCACAATGATTGGACAACTAGAGTTACTATTGCTGATTAGAGACAAATTTCCCAAATAAATAGAATCACTAAGTAAACTGTTCAAACAAACAGAACGTGTGGTAGAAGGAATTCCTTGTTTGAGTGTACGCTGTTGGAATGACCAGTTCTGGAGGAGCAGTGTACCAGCACAACATGTGTTTCAGCGATGAAACTTAGTGATCTGTACACACCGTGGCTCTAGTCCCGTACTCCTGTTTCGCTCTGGTCGCTTCGTCGATGAGCACGATACTGTTCGAGGAAAGCAGCGGGAAATGCTGGTCCATGCATGAAGCACCTGCGAAGCTGTTCAACCCGTTGGGTGGAAGGATGCCGCTCAACATTGTGCACAGCTTTATGTAACCTACCAGAGACCACAATATTCTGATACCTCCCATTCCGAAATGTTTATAACTTGCAGAGCATCAAGCAGTTGAAGCAACAAAAAAAAAGAAACAATATCCTTTTTATGGTGGTGATATATTGACAACTAGACCGCATCCCTCAGAATATATAGCACTTGCTGATAGAGAGTGAGTAGAAAAAGTAGTCTAAAAGTAGATCGATGTGGACCCGGATTGGAGTACATGAACACAAGCTGTGAGCAGAGTTATTGAAGAGAAAGAATAAATTAGTTTCACAAGAACATAGAAATGAGTGAACTACGAGACTTCGCATACATATTGATGTCATCAATGAGCTGCATCTCACATACACTGGGTGTGAACTTTATTCAGCTCCCACGTGGATGAATTACCAGCACAAATAATCAGATCCATTGGTATGTTCTTCTCGGTATAATAGAAGATAAATTTTTGCCATACCTTTAGTGCTTGTTTGGATATCACATAAACGCACAACTGGATTTCATAAAACATGCTAACTATCGTAATATGGTAAAACATTTTCATTTGCTCTGCTGATTAGGGAATAATTAGAACTTGGTCCTCATAGCTCCACAAATCAATGTTCTAGGAGAAAAAACTATCCCACGTTTTTGTGTAAACCATTTTCGCGATAGTAGATCTCAACTATTTTTTGCCTCTCTTACCAATTACAGAACTTCAACCCAAAAAAGGAATTCCTTTCAAAAAAGGAATTGACAAACTTGTGGTTCGAAGAATATATTGGAAGCAATGTTGTTAGCTACAGAAAGAATATATTCCCGACCACCACTGGTTATTACCAGGCGTTAAAACTTACTGACACTATACTATATGCAACAAAACAACATGACGCCCACAATTTGTTTATTGTGATGTTGGTGTTAGAGGTCTTCCTGGTAATGACCTACTTCTAGTCGTAACTCGGGTCAATTGAGCATCTAAAACATCACCTTAGGGACGAATACTCTAGTAGAATGAAAAAGTTCCTTCCAAAACATAGTATAATAGGAACAAATTGAAAATCATCATCGAACAATTCACTCTCACTACTTCAAAAACAAAGTAAGGTATTTATGATACGGCTGTGACTTTGGAACACACTATGAATTTTTTTGGTGGCCATAGAACAAAACCACGACTACAAATGGAACGAGAATTTTATCTCCCCAGGAACAAATCACATCTACACGAGGAATATAATTTATTAATAAATAGAACAAAATTTCTGTCCACAGAAAAAATCAACTTTAATATTTATACTTAAATGGGAACATAAGTTTAACTAGAATACATCATTAGTTCTCGGGAATCAAAATTTTGGAATAAAGTGGAATAAATATGTATCCACCTAGAAACAAATTACAAGTACATGTGTAACAAGAATATCAAACCAAGTGAAATAAATTTGAACTATAGGTTTAAAGCATGTGGAATAAATCATGAGTATAAAAAGAACCAAACTTTTGACCAAAGAAAAAAAGTTTAAAAACACAAGGAACTTAAACAAATACGAGATAAACATAAGTAAAAATTAAGTGGAACAAAAACTAGAAGCCAACAGGTAAAATCATACATGCAAAACCAAACAAACATTTATATTAAAATAAAAATATTTTAAAAATCATAAAAAATATAAATTTGTCTTAATGTAAAATGTAACTAACTAAACAAAGGACAAAGCAAAAACTACGGAAGGAACAAAGCATGGAAGGAATAGAAAGCATGGCAGAAGAAAGACGACAATAATTACCACTAACATGGCTATCAGAACTATATATGAAATAAAGGATCACCACAAGGCATCTTGCTCTAGAAACAATTAAATTTAATGGACGTAAAGAATGAAATAATTAGAAAATAAAACATAACTTAAAATTTAATTAAATTATTGATCAAGGTAAATAAATCAATGTAAATAAATAAAAACATGTGGGCCACCCGTTGCGGATGATTGTGCAACTCCATGATGCAGTTTTTATCTATCGTTGCAACCCACAAGCATTCAACCAGTAAACTGTTAAAGAAGTTCCATGAAAACAATGTTAGTTCAGCACTCTAAAACATATCAGTATGTCCACACATAGCAGAGCGATGCCCTGCAGGTGCACCATAGTGCCCATTGCACGCATCTGCTGCTGTGAAAGTTCAAATTTGCTCCACCCCATTGTGAAGTCATGGAATTTCTTCGTGACAAAACCATAAATCCTCTAAACCTTTTTGTGTCGTTCACTTGCAAAGAAGTTGAGTGTCCGGTACTAGTACATTCTTAGGGATGAACTCAATTTCTTTACTTGTTACCGCAAGACCAAGCCGAGGAACACGAGAAAAGGCACTATAGTCTATAGGCACTACAAGTACTTTTGATCTTATAAAGATCGATAGACGTGTCCGAGACATCAGGTTATGTTGTATTGGTAAGTGTGCGATTGACTTGTGTTTCGTGAGTAGGTACCATATTTCTATAGAAGTCGGAATTTAACAAAAAGATGACTAGTACATGCTACGAACAACGAGCATAATACAACAAAGACACCATGCTCTACAGGTATAAAATAGTGCTCGAACTATCACGCTTGTCAAGGATGGCGCCCGTCGACGTGTCACATTAGTGTCGAGTGACTGTGTGGGTTCCAATGGACACTCGTTAGTTTTCAAGACAGGCCAACCACAATAAGTTCTAGAGAAAGCATGACATTTTTCAATAACGTGAAGAGACCGTCGGTTTACTAGGCAAACACAACCATGCACAACCATGTTTCCTGATCTTCTGTTCGAAGTGGCTCCTATTGTATTTTTGCATTCATGAAACCTCTCGTGTCGAACTAACTATTTGGCACATACTCGGGCAAATATAAGAGGATCATAGATTGTTTATGTATGTCTGCATTTTATGATAGGAGATGTGTTAATTATGAGGTATCAACAAGATGTGCTAGTGGCATGGATCCTCAGAAGACATGTGTGCAATGTATTTGTGCTATTCAGGATAGTCTCAAAAATTAAAATGAGAGCGCTAGCTTATAAATGAAGGCGAACATAGTAATATAGCAAAAAAAAGTATTATTATAACAGAGAGTCTAAAGAAATAAATACTAGCATTGAGTATTCCTGGATTAATATACAATTTTTATGTCGAAACATTGAATTCGTACGTGGTTAGGAACAATATGTTCCTTCCCTGTTGCGAATAGGTACATAAAGCAGCTCGAGAAACAATTTTGATCTGACTAGATCTTCCCATAAGTTTCTATGCAATCTAACTTTCTAGATGATAAAAAGACTCTCTCTAGCACGTGCATTCAAAACACTACCCTTGTCACGTGGACTATTTTCGCGAAACAGAGGCTGTTATTCATCAGTTCTTCTCTAATTATAGGTCTTCTGAAGCAAAGGTTAATAAATTTTATGGATATGATCTCACATTTCGGTATGAAAGGCTGCAAGCCTGCAATGCTACACGATGGGGACGCACTTCGAAATTTAAGTTTGCTTGCTAGAGTTCTAGCCCATGCTATAGAATACATGCTTACAAAAAGTACACACTATCGCTGGTAGCTTCAAATTAAAATCATGAACATTAAGATCATTGACTCACTTTTGTGACAGGAGTTGTGCTCTTTCGTGGGGTGGTGTGTAGTGTTGAAAATGTAACAGAATAGTCATATGATTTTAATCCGAATAAATAAGGGATAAAACATGATCATTCAAATAGCAATTACACGAATAATGCATAGTAACAAAGTAGATGAACATGTTGTATCTAATAAAAAAAATTCTATCACATCTACTTCAAACACTAGAGCTCGAAACTCTTGCAAAATATGAAAGATGAAGATTAAAATCACATATGATGCAGTCTAAACAGCAGTGAAAGCGTTCACATTGACCTTGTCGCGCATATTCAGGGTGTCAAAGAGATCGTTGACGCGTCTAGAAAGAAGTCGATGTTGGAGAAGTCATCATCGAACGATGTTGTGTTGCCAGTGAGCGGTCCTAATAAACGTGATCGCCCCTTACCTATATAGGTCTACGAGAGGCGTGGTTTTGGAGGTCTATTGTCCCATCCAGAGGTCCCGTCCAAGGGTGCGTCCTTGTCTATGTTTATATAATCCAAAAAAAAATCTAGAAAGGGCTGATTGAATAATGTGATTCATGATTAAACATCATCCATAAATATGACCTTGTCTCATTCCCGCAACCCCTTAGTGAGTGGTGAAACATCGTACTATATAAGTAGGTGCAACTGTCTCTCTCTCTCAACTAGCAATGTAGGACCATTGAACTTTAATCCTACCTCTTGCCATACATGCATAAATGGGCCAAAAAGGAATTCCAGAATTTGTATTGGTTATGTGCCACCAGCCGAACTCCAAATTCTAACATGTAGTTATATAGATACAGGGTGTGAAGCCACACCGGAAACGACGTAGAAAATAAATCATGATCATAGGCGATTTGAGGACTGGCTTTTCTCAAGAACTTGGTATGCCATTGACTAGACCGCGCCCTGTGGTCTATGCACACTAAGAAGCATAGCTGCATTCCACCGATCCAGCCAAACATATGTCTGAGGAATTTTCCTGAGTATCTTAAATGCTTTAAGAGGCCAAGACTGGGTGGAGAGCCATGCTATGTTTCTTGTTGGTACTTGGGTGAGGAGTTCATGACGCTGGCGGAAAATACAAGTTCAAACGATATGTCAGCTCTGGTCGCCGCATGGACTTAGCTAGTGCACAATTGCACGTCCAGAAACCTCCCATGCCCACTCAACTAGCGCCAAGCTAAGTTCAACTACACGATCTCTTCCCCTGTGGCATTGATTTATCCAAGGATGCACTGATATTTGATCTGTGGTAGCCTATAAATAAAGTATGTGAGGTGGGTTCCCTAAAAGATAGTACTCCTATATAAGGTGGGCATTACATCAACCAAAGTACTCCGTACTATCAGTGAGGACAAACGATGGTGGACGCAACAATAAATTTTCACCGACAGAATGACAAGGTGGAGTTCTGTTATGTTGCACGGGAAATTCTGCTGTGCTTGGAAAGTTTATCAACTGTTCTGGCCAGCATTTGAACGTCCACCAGCTCCAGCAAGAGCTTGCCCTTGGCCAGTTTTTCATGGGCATGTCTAGATGACAAGGAGGGCCTCCAGTTTCTCCTGTAGTGCGTGAACGCAGGAAAGAGACGAGCACTACAGGAATGGCCAGATGCGCCGACGGCCGCCGGCTACGCCGACGGCCAAACGTCGGGGCCGTCGGCGTAGCACCGCACCGGGCCAGCCCAACTGGCCAGTCCTCGGCGTAGCCAAGCCGTCGGCGTAGCATACACTACACCGACGGTCACCCTCGGCGTGGCGGCCCCTCGGCGTAGCTAGCGGCACATGCCGGCAGCACGGACGACGCGCTAACGGTGTTGCCGGTTAGCCGACGGCGATCCTCGATAGCATACCGACGGCCACCGGCGATTAGAACGTCACGACGGTCACCCTCGGCGTAGCATTCTCTATTTTCATATATTTTTATTTGCATCAATTATTTATATATTTTTTATTAATTGGATAATTCCGTACCCTCTGAATAGCAGTCTACACGTCCACATGAAATGTCGTTGCGAATCTTCTCACACCCCGAGAAATTTCTATATGTTTGTAAGTGTTATTATCGCATGTGGTTCTCAATAGCACTCACCACGACCACATGAAGTGCTTGCATGTGTCCCCCCTCGCATGCATGCGCTCTAACCTAGAGGCGAAGGTTCCGGGCCCGTATGAGGGTGAAATCTCCCCGTCGAGGTGAAACCGGGTAGGATAGTGCCCCAACTTGTGAGCCAACATGGTTTGACATCACCCTATGACCTAAACAAACACAAAACAAGAGAGAGCTACGCCGGGCTATCCCTGTTAGAGGAACGTCTAGGGGGGTAGACGATCCGAGTGTGCACAGATCGTGGTTTCACGGAGGAAAACCACGAGAACATCGGAATGAGATGAAAAATTGCATGTGCCCCTAGCATATGTGTGTGTGGGTGTGGTTAGAGGTTGGTATATATAGGTGCTTGCATGTGTCCCCCCTCGCATGCATGCGCTCTAACCTAGAGGCGAAGGTTCCGGACCCGTATGAGGGTGGAATCTCCCCGTCGAGGTGAAACCGGGTAGGATAGTGCCCCAACTTGTGAGCCAACATGGTTTGACATCACCCTATGACCTAAACAAACACAAAACAATAGAGAGCTACGCCGGGCTACCCCTGTCAGAGGAACGTTTAGGGGGGTAGACGATCCGAGTGTGCACAGAGATCAGGGTTTCGCCAAAGGAAGACCACGAGAACATCAGAATGAGATGAAAACTTGCATGTGCCCCTAGCATATGTGTGTGTGGGTGTGGTTAGAGGTTGGTATATATAGGTGCTTGCATGTGTCCCCCCTCGCATGCATGCGCTCTAACCTAGAGGCGAAGGTTCCGTCTGATGAGGGTGGAATCTCCCCGTCGAGGTGAAACCGCAGGATAGTGCCCCAACTTGTGAGCCAACATGGTTTGACATCACCCTATGACCTAAGCAAACACAAAACAAGAGAGAGCTACGCTGGCTACCCCTCGGAGGAACTTCTAGGGGGTAGACGATCCGAGTGCGCACAGATCAGGGTTTCACCCGAGGAAGACCACGAGAACGTCGGAATCATCTGAAAACTTTCATGTGTCCCTAGCATATGTGTGTGTGCGGGTGTGGTTAGAGGTTGGTATATATAGGTGCTTGCATGTGTCCCCCCTCGCATGCATGCGCTCTAACCTAGAGGCGAAGGTTCCGGGCCCGTATGAGGGTGGAATCTCCTCGTCGAGGTGAAACCGGGTAGGATAGTGCCCCAACTTGTGAGCCAACATGGTTTGACATCACCCTATGACCTAAACAAACACAAAACAAGAGAGAGCTACGCCGGGCTACCCCTGTCAGAGGAACGCCTAGGGGGGTAGACGATCCGAGTGTGCACAGAGATCAGGGTTTCCCGGAGGAAGACCACGAGAACATCGGAATGAGATGAAAACTTGCATGTGACCCTAGCATATGTGTGTGTCTGGGTGTGGTTAGAGGTTGGTATATATAGGTGCTTGCATGTGTCCCCCCTCGCATGCATGCGCTCTAACCTAGAGGCGAAGGTTCCGGGCCCGTATGAGGGTGGAATCTCCCCGTCGAGGTGAAACCGGGTAGGATAGTGCCCCAACTTGTGAGCCAACATGGTTTGGCATCACCCTATGAACTAAACAAACACAAAACAAGAGAGAGCTACTGGCTACCCCTGTGAGGAACGTCTAGGGGGTAGACGATCCGAGTGTGCACAGAGATCGTGGTTTCACTGGGAGGAAGACCACGAGAACATCGAATGAGATGAAAACTTGCATGTGCCCCTAGCATATGTGTGTGTGGGTGGTTAGAGGTTGGTATATATAGGTGCTTGCATGTGTCCCCCTCGCATGCATGCGCTCTAACCTAGAGGCGAAGGTTAGGGCTCAGATAGGGTGGAATCTCCCGTCGAGGTGAAACCGGTAGGATAGTGCCCCAACTTAGAACCAACATGGTTTGACATCACCCTATGACCTAAACAAACACAAAACAAGAGAGAGCTACGCCGGGCTACCCCTGTCAGAGGAACGTCTAGGGGGTAGACGATCCGAGTGTGCACAGAGATCAGGGTTTCGCCGGAGGAAGACCGCGAGAACATTGGAATGAGATGAAAACTTGCATGTGCCCCTAGCATATGTGTGTGGGTGTGGTGAGAGGTTGGTATAGGTGCTTGCATGTGTCCCCCCTCGCATGCATGCGCTCTAACCTAGAGGCGAAGGTTAGGACCAGATGAGGGTGGAATCTCCCGCCGAGGTGAAACCGGTAGGATAGTGCCCCAACTTTTGAGCCAACATGGTTTGACATCACCCTATGACCTAAACAAACACAAAACAAGAGAGAGCTACTGGGGATACCCTGTCGAGGAACGTCTAGGGGGTAGACGATCCGAGTGCACAGAGATCGTGGTTTGTGAAGGAAGACCACGAGAACATCGGAATGAGATGAAAAATTGCATGTGCCCCTAGCATATGTGTGTGTGGGTGTGGTTAGAGGTTGGTATATATAGGTGCTTGCATGTGTCCCCTCGCATGCATGCGCCTAACCTAGAGGCGAAGGTTCCGGCGATGAGGGTGGAATCTCCCCGAGGTGAAACCGGTAGGATAGTGCCCCAACTTGTGAGCCAACATGGTTTGACATCACCCTATGACCTAAACAAACACAAAACAAGAGAGAGCTACGCTGGCTACTCGCCGAGGAACGTCTAGGGGTAGACGATCCGAGTGTGCAGAGATCGTGGTTTCACGGAGGAAGACCACGAGAACATCGGAATGAGATGAAAACTTGCATGTGCCCCTAGCATATGTGTGTGTGGTGTGGTTAGAGTTTGGTATATATAGGTGCTTGCATGTGTCCCCCTCGCATGCATGCGCCTAACCTAGAGGAAGGTTAGGGCCCCGTATGAGGGTGGAATCTCCCGTCGAGGTGAAACCGCAGGATAGTGCCCCAACTTGTGAGCCAACATGGTTTGACATCACCCTATGACCTAAACAAACACAAAACAAGAGAGAGCTACTGGCTACCTCTGCCGAGGAACGCCTAGGGGGTGACGATCCGAGTGTGCAGAGATCAGGGTTTCGCCGGAGGAAGACCACGAGAACATCGGAATGAGATGAAAACTTGCATGTGCCCCTAGCATATGTGTGTGTGGCTGTGGTTAGAGGTTGGTATATATACGTGCTTGCATGTGTCCCCCCTCGCATGCATGCGCTCTAACCTAGAGGAAGGTTAGGACCAGATGAGGGTGGAATCTCCCCGTCGAGGTGAAACCGGGTAGGATAGTGACCCAACTTGTGAGCCAACATGGTTTGACATCACCCTATTACCTAAACAAACACAAAACAAGAGAGAGCTACTCCGGGCTACCCCTGTCAGAGGAACGTCTAGGGGGGTAGACGATCCGAGTGTGCACAGAGATCAGGGTTTCGCCGGAGGAAGACCACGAGAACATCGGAATGAGATGAAAACTTGCATGTGCCCCTAGCATATGTGTGTGTGGGTGTGGTTAGAGGTTGGTATATAGGTGCTTGCATGTGTCCCCCCTCGCATGCATGCGCTCTAACCTAGAGGCGAAGGTTCCGGGCCCGTATAAGGGTGGAATCTCCCCGTCGAGGTGAAACCGGGTAGGATAGTGCCCCAACTTGTGAACCAACATGGTTTGACATCACCCTATGACCTAAACAAACACAAAACAAGAGAGAGCTACGCTGGCTACCTGTGGAGGAACGTCTAGGGGGTAGGCGATCCGAGTGTGCACAGAGATCGTGGTTTCACGAGGAAGACCACGAGAACATTGGAATGAGATGAAAACTTGCATGTGCCCCTAGCATATGTGTGTGGGTGGTTAGAGGTTGGTATAGGTGCTTGCATGTGTCCCCTCGCATGCATGCGCCTAACCTAGAGGCGAAGGTTCCGTATGAGGGTGGAATCTCCCGTCGAGGTGAAACCGGTAGGATAGTGCCCCAACTTGTGAGCCAACATGGTTTGACATCACCCTATGACCTAAACAAACACAAAACAAGAGAGAGATACTGGCTACCCCTGGGAGGAACGTCTAGGGGTAGACGATCCGAGTGTGCAGAGATCGTGGTTTCACGAGGAAGACCACGAGAACATCGGAATGAGATGAAAACTTGCATGGGCCCCTAGCATATGTGTGTGTGGGTGTGGTTAGAGTTTGGTATATATAGGTGCTTGCATGTGTCCCCCTCGCATGCATGCGCCTAACCTAGAGGCGAAGGTTAGGACCGTATGAGGGTGGAATCTCCGCCGAGGTGAAACCGGGTAGGATAGTGCCCCAACTTGTGAGACAACATGGTTTGACATCACCCTATGACCTAAACAAACACAAAACAATAGAGAGCTACGCCGGGCTACCCCTGTCAGAGGAACGTCTAGGGGGTAGACGATCCGCGTGTGCACAGAGATCAGGGTTTCGCCGGAGGAAGACCACGAACATCGGAATGAGATGAAAACTTGCATGTGCCCCTAGCATATGTGTGTGTGGGTGTGGTTAGAGGTTGGTATATAGGTGCTTGCATGTGTCCCCTCGCATGCATGCGCTCTAACCTAGAGGCGAAGGTTCCGGCCAGTATAAGGGTGGAATCTCCCGTCGAGGTGAAACCGGTAGGATAGTGCCCCAACTTGTGAACCAACATGGTTTGACATCACCCTATGACCTAAACAAACACAAAACAAGAGAGAGCTACGCTGGCTACCTGTCGAGGAACGCCTAGGGGTAGACGATCCGAGTGTGCAGAGATCGTGGTTTGGGAGGAAGACCACGAGAACATTGGAATGAGATGAAAACTTGCATGTGCCCCTAGCATATGTGTGTGGGTGTGGTGAGAGGTTGGTATAGGTGCTTGCATGTGTCCCCCTCGCATGCATGCGCCTAACCTAGAGGCGAAGGTTAGGACCAGATGAGGGTGGAATCTCCCGAGGTGAAACCGCAGGATAGTGCCCCAACTTGTGAGCCAACATAGTTTGACATCACCCTATGACCTAAACAAACACAAAACAAGAGATAGCTACTGGGCTACCCCTGGGAGGAACGTCTAGGGGGTGACGATCCGAGTGTGCACAGAGATCGTGGTTTCAGGAGGAAGACCACGAGAACATCGGAATGAGATGAAAACTTGCATTTGCCCCTAGCATATGTGTGTGTGGGTGTGGTTAGAGGTTGGTATATATAGGTGCTTGCATGTGTCCCCCGCATGCATGCGCTCTAACCTAGAGGCGAAGGTTCCGGACCAGTATGAGGTGGAATCTCCGTCGAGGTGAAACCGGTAGGATAGTGCCCCAACTTGTGAGCCAACATGGTTTGACATCACCCTATGACCTAAACAAACACAAAACAAGAGAGAGCTACTGGCTACCCTGTCGAGGAACGTCTAGGGGGTAGACGATCCGAGTGTGCAGAGATCGTGGTTTCAGGGAGGAAGACCACGAGAACATCGGAATGAGATGAAAACTTGCATGTGCCCCTAGCATATGTGTGTGTGGGTATGGTTAGAGGTTGGTATATATAGGTGCTTGCATGTGTCCCCTCGCATGCATGCGCCTAACCTAGAGGCGAAGGTTAGGGCCCGTATAAGGGTGGAATCTCCCCGTCGAGGTGAAACCGGGTAGGATAGTGCCCCAACTTGTGATCCAACATGGTTTGACATCACCCTATGACCTAAACAAACACAAAACAAGAGAGAGCTACGCCGGGCTACCCCTGTCAGAGGAACCTCTAGGGGGTAGACGATCCGAGTGTGCACAGAGATCAGGGTTTCGCCGGAGGAAGACCACGCGAACATTGGAATGAGATGAAAACTTGCATGTGCCCCTAGCATATGTGTGTGGGTGTGGTGAGAGGTTGGTATAGGTGCTTGCATGTGTCCCCCCTCGCATGCATGCGCTCTAACCTAGAGGCGAAGGTTCCGGACCCGTATGAGGGTGGAATCTCCCCGTCGAGGTGAAGCCGGGTAGGATAGTGCCCCAACTTGTGAGCCAACATGGTTTTACATCACCCTATGACCTAGACAAACACAAAACAAGAGAGAGATACTGGCTACCTGTCGGGAGGAACGTCTAGGGGGAGCGATCCGAGTGTGCACAGAGATCGGGGTTTCACGGGAGGAAGACCACGAGAACATCGGAATGAGATGAAAACTTGCATGGGCCCCTAGCATATGTGTGTGTGGGTGTGGTTAGAGGTTATATATAGGTGCTTGCATGTGTCCCCCTCGCATGCATGCGCCTAACCTAGAGGCGAAGGTTAGGACCAGATGAGGGTGGAATCTCCCGTCGAGGTGAAACCGGGTAGGATAGTGCCCCAACTTGTGAGCCAACATGGTTTGACATCACCCTATGACCTAAACAAACACAAAACAAGAGAGAGCTACTGGCTACCTGTCGAGGAACGTCTAGGGGGTAGACGATCCGAGTGTGCATGAGATCGTGGTTTCACGAGGAAGACCACGAGAACATCGGAATGAGATGAAAACTTGCATGTGCCCCTAGCATATGTGTGTGTGTGTGGTTAGAGGTTGGTATATATAGGTGCTTGCATGTGTCCCCTCGCATGCATGCGCCTAACCTAGAGGCGAAGGTTAGGGCCCGTAAGGGTGGAATCTCCCGTCGAGGTGAAACCGGTAGGATAGTGCCCCAACTTGTGAACCAACATGGTTTGACATCACCCTATGACCTAAACAAACACAAAACAAGAGAGAGCTACTGGCTACCTGTCGGGAGGAACGTCTAGGGGGTACGATCCGAGTGTGCACAGATCGGGGTTTCACGAGGAAGACCACGAGAACATTGGAATGAGATGAAAACTTGCATGTGCCCCTAGCATATGTGTGTGGGTGTGGTGAGAGGTTGGTATAGGTGCTTGCATGTGTCCCCCGCATGCATGCGCCTAACCTAGAGGCGAAGGTTGGGACCAGATGATGAGGTGGAATCTCCCGTCGAGGTGAAACTGGTAGGATAGTGCCCCAACTTGTGAGCCAACATGGTTTGACATCACCCTATGACCTAAACAAACACAAAACAAGAGATAGCTACGCTGGCTACCCCTGGGAGGAACGCCTAGGGGTAGGCGATCCGAGTGTGCACAGAGATCGTGGTTTCAGGAGGAAGACCACGAGAACATCGGAATGAGATGAAAACTTGCATGTGCCCCTAGCATATGTGTGTGTGGGTGTGGTTAGAGGTTGGTATATAGAGGTGCTTGCATGTGTCCCCTCGCATGCATGCGCTAACCTAGAGGCGAAGGTTCCGGGCAGTATAAGGGTGGAATCTCCCGTCGAGGTGAAACCGGTAGGATAGTGCCCCAACTTGTGAACCAACATGGTTTGACATCACCCTATGACCTAAAAACACAAAACAAGAGAGAGCTACGCTGGCTACCCTGTCGGAGGAACGTCTAGGGGGTAGACGATCCGAGTGTGCACAGAGATCGTGGTTTCACGAGGAAGACCACGAGAACATTGGAATGAGATGAAAACTTGCATGTGCCCCTAGCATATGTGTGTGGGTGTGGTGAGAGGTTGGTATAGGTGCTTGCATGTGTCCCCTCGCATGCGCTCTAACCTAGAGGCGAAGGTTCGGACCAGTATGAGGGTGGAATCTCCCGTCGAGGTGAAACCGGTAGGATAGTGCCCCAACTTGTGAGCCAACATGGTTTGACATCACCCTATGACCTAAACAAACACAAAACAAGAGAGAGCTACGCCGGCTACCCCTATCAGAGGAGCGGCTAGGGGCGTAGACGATCCGAGTGTGCACACAGATCAGGGTTTCGCCGGAGGAAGACCACGAGAACATCGGAATGAGATGAAAACTTGCATGTGCCCCTAGCATATGTGTGTGTGGTGTGGTGAGAAGTTGGTATATATAGGTGCTTGCATGTGTCCACCTCGCATGCATGCGCCTAACCTAGAGGCGAAGGTTCCGGCCGATAAGGGTGGAATCTCCCCGAGGTGAAACCGGTAGGATTGTGCCCCAACTTGTGAACCAACATGGTTTGACATCACCCTATGACCTAAACAAACACAAAACAAGAGAGAGCTACTGGCTACCTCGCTTGAGGAACGCCTAGGCGAAATAGGGGAATCTCCGCTTAGCCCACATCTAGGGTTTGCTTGGAAAACGAGTACAAGACGAAATAAAAAATTATATATTAATAATATATAGTTTATTCTATAATAGTAGACACTAAATAAAGTATGTTGTAAAATTTGATATTAAACAAAAGACCCTTCTTTCAAAAAAAAAGTTAAAAAAAAAACCTAGCTACGCCGACGGCTGCCCTCGGCGTATGCCTGGCCGTCGGCGTAGCCTAATCCGATTTTTTGACCCGCGGCCCACCCCGGGCCACTCGTTTCCCAGCCTCTATCCCCACCCCCCGCCTCCCAACCCCCTCCCCACCCCCGACCCGCCGACACCAGCACGCGCCGCCGCCTCCTCCCCCAACACTGCGCCGCCCCTTCCCCCAGCACCACGCCGCCGCCTCCCACTCCCCTAGCGCCTCCTCCCCTAGCACCGCCCACCTCCCGAAGACTGTCGCCTCCTTCCCTAGCAGCCGCGCCTCCCCAGACCGCCCTCCTCCCGCCTGCCCGTCCTTGCCCCAGACCCTCCTCCGCACTGCTGGTCTGCCCGCCCAAAGACCTTCCCAAAGACCACATCGCCCGCCTTCCCGCCCGCCCGCCTGCCGCTAGCTCCGGCCAGCGCACCTCTGCCCCGACCCCACCGCCACCAGCTGCTCCTCCCCCGACCCGGCCGGCTGTCCCTAGCTCCTCCACCCGAGCTAGTGGAGGTGAGTGTAAGCCCGATTTTTTATTTTTACTTTGTAGTTTTTATGTGATGATAAATAGGAGTAGGAGTAGTAGTATGTAGGATAAGAAGTAGGAGTAGAATGAAAACCCTAAATAGAAGTAGTTTGTAGTATGTGAGTAGAAATAGGAATGGAACTAGAATTGCTAGAAATAGGAGAATTAGAAATGCTAGAAATAGTAGTAGAAATAGAATTAGAAATAGATGTTGCATATTTAACCATCTTATCATGTTTTTGCAGTTACCGGAGGGTGAGCGGGAGTGTTTGACCGGGTCCCGATCATCTTCGACGATTTGATCACGCTTGAGGGTGAGAACTGTTCGCCTCTCTTGTACCTAGGTTTATTTTCGTGTCTAGATCACCAAGTATGTCGTCACCTAGGCGTCATCCCGACCGTAAGCGTTACATGACTTAATATGCATTAGTGGTCTCGCATATTTTCAACCGTAACGCTTACGGCTTTTATCGGGCAGTCGGCGGATTCGTAGTTGGGTATGGTTCTCCCTGGCTCTACCTCGATTTGAGACAGATTTCGATGGCGTCCTCTCGTTGTTCTCCGGATGCACATCCTCTTGGCTTTTTGTCGAGACGCGTGTATCGGGAGAGCAGGGAGGTGTCCGAAATTCGCTGGATCGGGTAGAACCAGGAGAACTTACCCAATCTACGGATCCGCGGGTAGGACCCTCTTTTCCTATTGGACATGTAGGTTGATGGATGCGTAAAAATATGAAGCATTTAATCTCCTGTTTGATATAAAATGTTATATTTCGTTTTCCGTGCTAATAAGGAAGGCCAGTGGTGGAACATATATTGGAAGAAATGTTGTTTACAAGGGAGAAAATTTTCCCTTGCTGGCCACCATTCGGCCTTACCTGGCGTTGAAGTTCCTTACATCGAATCTATGCAACGCAACCATAAGATGTACTGCGTGTTTATTTTACTACCGTAGGTCCTCCTGCTTCATGAGCTATTTCGGTGCGAGACGCTAGACACGCCGATACATATAAAGCTTGGGATGGTTGCATTCTTTGGTTTCATAGAGTCGGTTCATGACTCAACCTTCGTAACTCGATCAATGCATCCGAACATGGCGTTATGTAGGAGAATTCTACTAGGATGACAAAGTTCCTCCAAATAAATTACTTATGATATTGCCCATAGAACATAATTTTGGTAGTCGGTTGCATTTCTTGTCCATACAAAATAAAATTGTTCAAAATATACCCTCAAAACAACATAAACTTACTCAATGTTGATGTGGGGAGGGTTGCCTCCTTTAGAAAAACACTACTCTCCCTCGATCCACAATAAATGTCGTTGATTTAGTGCGAAGTTGTACTAAATCAAGGACACTTATTATGGATCGGAGGTAGTACTTAAGTTCAGCCAGTGGAGGACCCAGGATTTCACGAAAGGATATGCCACAAAAAAATTCACATATAATTCCATAACATCTATTTTTTCAATCTTAGAGAAATACAACTATTTTGTCATCAAATAACCTATGTCGAACAAACAAAATTAAATGCATTTCAATGAATTTTACTTTGCAAACTACGTGTTAGGAATATTGTAAGCTAACAACGAGTGCATTTAGCACCACAACACAACCACGTCCACATATATGCAAATTATAATAGAGAAAATATACATCTAATTTTTTTAGCATTTGCAAAAATGTGTATCTCCGGGCTTGTTGTAAACTGTTGGACTTTACATATACCAAATAAAATTACAATTCTTTCCGTAAGTACATAACACGCGAAAGATATATTTGTCTAATTTCTTCATCTAAGTTATAAACAAGTTTTTTCCTAGTTGGGTAATACTATATCAACCTAGCTTCGTATTAATATAGCATAAGCAACAAAAGTATCAATGTAATGTCTATGGTAAATACAATGCATCTTTACTATTTATACTTTTAAAAAGAAAAAGGAAGAAGAAGAAATCATGAGAAAATTATAATACCTAGTAACAAAACATAAGAGTAAGGTAAAAGATAAAATAGTGGTATAATAAATGGTAAAAATATGGGATTTGAACCGAAAACCTACGACTAACCAATAGGTGTCCCACTAGTAATAGGCGCATAGTTTAATATAATTTTGTAAATTTACATTTTATCCTATATGTAATGTGCAAGGCTGGGCCTATGCTATGTCATGGCATACATGTCATACCCAGTGGTCATACCCAGTGGGAAGCCCTTGAGTTCAGGACCGTACAACATATCGGTACCCTCACGCAAAGCAGGGCACTGCCCAGGTACATCCTCATGCTAATTGGATAAAACAATTGTATTTGCAGCCGCAGTTCATCTTTAATTGCTCCACACACACACCATGGTCTAGACACCACGAGGTCTTACGCGATAGTGACATACAACTGGGTCGCTCTTGTCGCTTCGCTAGAGCACGACAAAGTTCCGGTTCGGACGAAAGAAATGGTGGGTCCTACAAAACGCGGAAAGAAGCTGTTCAAGGCGTTGGCTGGAAGGATGCGGCTCCTGATCATGCACAGCCGCACGTGACCCATCACAGAACACGGTATTCTGATACCTCTCATGCCGAACTGCCTATATAACTTGTAGAGGGCCAAGCGTCCAAAGCAACAAAACAAAGAGACAATATCCTTTTATCCTCATGATATGTTGACAACTAGACCGCTTTTCATAGTGCGTTTGTGTGTGTGTGTGTGTGTGTGTGTGAGTGTGTGTATATATATATATATATATATATATATATATATATATATATATATATATATATATATATATATATATATATATATATATCAATTGTTGATAGATATTTAGTAGAAAAAGGTAGTCTAA
Source organism: Avena longiglumis (assembly GCA_030063025.1). Classification (NCBI taxonomy): domain Eukaryota; kingdom Viridiplantae; phylum Streptophyta; class Magnoliopsida; order Poales; family Poaceae; genus Avena; species Avena longiglumis. The sequence goes on from CP125979.1 coordinate 1,875,126, forward strand.
AAAGTGGATCGGTGTGACAGGGATTGGGGGTACTCCAAGAGTAACTGTGAGCAGAGTTATTGCAGAGAGAAAGAACAAAATAACGTGACAAGATCATAGAAATCGGCGAACTGTGGGACTTCATATACATAGATGTCATTGAAGAGAGGTGCATCTCACATAGACGGGGTATGAACTTTATTCAGCTCAATGAATTATCAGCCCGAACAAAATGAAGCTTCATAGGTCTGTGATCAGATTAAATTGTACACTACCTTTTGTGGTTGTTTGGATATCACGTATATGCAGAACTGGATTTCAGAAAACATGATAACTGTCATAACATACTAAAACTGTTTCGTTCGCCCTGCTAATAAGGAAGGCCGAGTGGTGGAACATATATTGCAAAAAATGTTGTTTACAAGGGAGAAAATGTTCCCTTGCCCGACCACTTTCGAACTCTAGTTTGTCTGTTTCACTAAAAAGGTAAATTAAGTGTCCTCTACTCGTACATTCTTTCCGACGAACACAAATTATATTCTCGTTACTCGGTGGACAGACACACAGGAAAGCACTACTGTCTGCTGATACAGCAAACTTTCGAGCTAACCAAGGAAGCCGATGACCAAGACATCAGTTCCTGTGTATTAACAAGTGTGTGGACATCGCTCGCGTTATAACTCTTGGTGAGCCCGCCGATGTATCAAAATGTACAGCTAACGGAACCATGTGGGTTTTGATGGACACTCGTGGCCTCGTTGGATGTCAAGAACAGCCCAATCGGGACAACAAGTTTTCCGGAACAACTTGATGTTTTAAATCACGTGAAGACTTGGGTCTAAGTAATCAACGAAACATGAGACGTTGTAAAGTCACAGTTCCCTTCTGTTCATATAACCCCTAAAGTCCAAGACCCTTAAAGCTCACACCGGTCACAACTGGCAATTACACAAAGCATTGCATGCTACAGTTATTAGCTGTTATCGATCTATATTGTTGTTTGTAGCATTCAGACACAGAAGTTGCCTAGTGATCCAGACATGGCAATGTCTTGTGCACTTGCACGCATCTGCCTGGCGCAAGGCCCAGACGACGAGAAAAGCTGGACCATGATGCTGCACACCGGAGCCACCTTCCACCAACCAGGGATAAAATTCGAACCATCTGGTTGAGAGATGGAGGAGATATCAAATCCAGTAACATTAAGGTTGAAATGTCTAATGTTGTATGTCCATATCTCCCGAAATCTCTCGTGCCGAACTAACTACTTTTGGTATATTGTGCATACATGTCTGCATATTTATGATATGACAGATGGGTTAAGTAGGAGGACTACTCAACAAGATCTTGCCTTGGAAAGGATCATGGAAAGACGTGTGCGCAAGTGTGCTACCCACTACCCAGGATAGTGTCACGAATAAAAGTAAGAGCACTAGCTTGTAAATGAAGTAAAAAAATGAAGTCAAAATAAGTAATAGCGCAAATATAATAAGTAGTAGCACATCGGTGAGTTTAAATAAATTAATACTAGGAGTGAGTAGGTCAATGGATCACTACAATTTAGTATGTCTAACTGCAACAGTTGAAGTCGCGCGATAGGTACAAATGTGTTACTTCCCTGTAATTATGAAGCAGGTGGAGAAACATTTTTCTTACCCGTCGGTTGTGCCCATATAAGTTTTTGTCTAAGCTACCTTTTAGGCCGTGCATTCATAACAATAGCTACACACATGTTATGTGAACTATATTAAAAAACCAAAGGGTTTTGTTCATCATTTATCCTATAATTATAGCTCTCTAAATCAAATGAATGAAATGTTCACTTCCCCAACCTGGAGGAAAAACGTTTCAGGTGTGACGCCATCTGAGTCTCTGTCCCCTTCGTGGCTATTGAAGTGTATAAGTGGATTGCACTAGCCATTTCCATCAGTTTGGACTTTTAGTTGTGTTGGATAGTGCATGAAGCTTGACATGGTATCAGAGCCTAAGGTCTCGAGTTTGAGTCCTGACTTCCGCAATTTATCCTAAAATTGTTGTTGACCCCTCTGTGTCCACATATAGGCCTCTTGAGTCATATGTGAGTTTCGCGCGCCGTGGCTCGCTTCCGGTTGCACGTGCTGACTTCTCCCCGTCACACGTGAGAAGGGGTGTTGAAATGTATAAGTGGATTGCACTAGCCCTTTCCATTAGTTCGGACTTTTGGTTGCGTTGGCTAGTGCATGAAGCTTGATAGTGGCGACACAGGATGAAAACCCGAACACCCCTTGGGGCTCCCGCCCAAGCTACTTCCTCTTCACCGTTGTCGGCTATTCTACAGCGGTGGTGGTGGCCCCACTCCAAAACAGGGGCGGACTGTGGCTTTTCATGCTGTGGAGCCAGGTGTACACGTGTGGCAGCCTTGGAGGAGATGTGTTGGCGGCTGCAGCGACCGCTAGGGTAGTGTCGTGGTTGGGCCCGGAGGAGGCCACTCCAACCGGTGGTGCGCTCGGCTGGGCCTACTAATTCATGGAGTCTGGGCCTAATCATGCATATATATTGACATAAAAAATCAAATTTTATCTTTTCCGTGCAATGTTCTTGTATGTAGAAGGCATAAAAACATGTGCACCCGAACGGAATACAAATATTTATCGATGCTCATAAAACACTTTCAACGAGAACTAAACAAAAATATTCATATTGATCATATACATAAGTTTTATATCCCAATATTCTTTTATATGCTATTTCCGATCATATGACAAGCAAATAGACTTGAGGCCAAAAGTAAACCATCTTTATAATTGTATCTATTTTACGTTTTATGGTTGTTTGAGCATACTTGTTTGTGTATACGTAAATATTATTTCTATATACATCGAAAAAAAATCAGATTCTATCTTTTCCGTGTGATGTCCATCGACGAACCGGACGGATAAAAAAATACATATGAACTTAATAAAAACATTTATCGAGGCATACCTTGTCTGGAAGAATTATTTTTTCACATGATCTAAAAATATTATAGACCATATAGTATTAGTTTTTCCATCCTAATATTGGAGCCAGGCTTCCGTGTGGGCATGTGGCAGCCCTTCCATGGCAAACGATGTAGTGAGTACCTCATTTTGGTCTTCTAACCATGCCTAGACAACGATGTCACTCTTCCAGATATCATCGCTAGACCATCTGAGCCACTATCCTACATAGTGAAACAACAATGCCCATTTCATCGGTGCCATCGCCGGTCTCATCAACAATTTTGTAGAAAAATCACATCATTGACTTTAAATATTGAAGTGGTTTCAAACAGATTGTCAAAACCTGAGGTATAAATTGGTTTCACAATGATTGGACAACTAGAGTTACTATTGCTGATTAGAGACAAATTTCCCAAATAAATAGAATCACTAAGTAAACTGTTCAAACAAACAGAACGTGTGGTAGAAGGAATTCCTTGTTTGAGTGTACGCTGTTGGAATGACCAGTTCTGGAGGAGCAGTGTACCAGCACAACATGTGTTTCAGCGATGAAACTTAGTGATCTGTACACACCGTGGCTCTAGTCCCGTACTCCTGTTTCGCTCTGGTCGCTTCGTCGATGAGCACGATACTGTTCGAGGAAAGCAGCGGGAAATGCTGGTCCATGCATGAAGCACCTGCGAAGCTGTTCAACCCGTTGGGTGGAAGGATGCCGCTCAACATTGTGCACAGCTTTATGTAACCTACCAGAGACCACAATATTCTGATACCTCCCATTCCGAAATGTTTATAACTTGCAGAGCATCAAGCAGTTGAAGCAACAAAAAAAAAAGAAACAATATCCTTTTTATGGTGGTGATATATTGACAACTAGACCGCATCCCTCAGAATATATAGCACTTGCTGATAGAGAGTGAGTAGAAAAAGTAGTCTAAAAGTAGATCGATGTGGACCCGGATTGGAGTACATGAACACAAGCTGTGAGCAGAGTTATTGAAGAGAAAGAATAAATTAGTTTCACAAGAACATAGAAATGAGTGAACTACGAGACTTCGCATACATATTGATGTCATCAATGAGCTGCATCTCACATACACTGGGTGTGAACTTTATTCAGCTCCCACGTGGATGAATTACCAGCACAAATAATCAGATCCATTGGTATGTTCTTCTCGGTATAATAGAAGATAAATTTTTGCCATACCTTTAGTGCTTGTTTGGATATCACATAAACGCACAACTGGATTTCATAAAACATGCTAACTATCGTAATATGGTAAAACATTTTCATTTGCTCTGCTGATTAGGGAATAATTAGAACTTGGTCCTCATAGCTCCACAAATCAATGTTCTAGGAGAAAAAACTATCCCACGTTTTTGTGTAAACCATTTTCGCGATAGTAGATCTCAACTATTTTTTGCCTCTCTTACCAATTACAGAACTTCAACCCAAAAAAGGAATTCCTTTCAAAAAAGGAATTGACAAACTTGTGGTTCGAAGAATATATTGGAAGCAATGTTGTTAGCTACAGAAAGAATATATTCCCGACCACCACTGGTTATTACCAGGCGTTAAAACTTACTGACACTATACTATATGCAACAAAACAACATGACGCCCACAATTTGTTTATTGTGATGTTGGTGTTAGAGGTCTTCCTGGTAATGACCTACTTCTAGTCGTAACTCGGGTCAATTGAGCATCTAAAACATCACCTTAGGGACGAATACTCTAGTAGAATGAAAAAGTTCCTTCCAAAACATAGTATAATAGGAACAAATTGAAAATCATCATCGAACAATTCACTCTCACTACTTCAAAAACAAAGTAAGGTATTTATGATACGGCTGTGACTTTGGAACACACTATGAATTTTTTTGGTGGCCATAGAACAAAACCACGACTACAAATGGAACGAGAATTTTATCTCCCCAGGAACAAATCACATCTACGAGGAATATAATTTATTAATAAATAGAACAAAATTTCTGTCCACAGAAAAAATCAACTTTAATATTTATACTTAAATGGGAACATAAGTTTAACTAGAATACATCATTAGTTCTCGGGAATCAAAATTTTGGAATAAAGTGGAATAAATATGTATCCACCTAGAAACAAATTACAAGTACATGTGTAACAAGAATATCAAACCAAGTGAAATAAATTTGAACTATAGGTTTAAAGCATGTGGAATAAATCATGAGTATAAAAAGAACCAAACTTTTGACCAAAGAAAAAAAGTTTAAAAACACAAGGAACTTAAACAAATACGAGATAAACATAAGTAAAAATTAAGTGGAACAAAAACTAGAAGCCAACAGGTAAAATCATACATGCAAAACCAAACAAACATTTATATTAAAATAAAAATATTTTAAAAATCATAAAAAATATAAATCTGTCTTAATGTAAAATGTAACTAACTAAACAAAGGACAAAGCAAAAACTACGGAAGGAACAAAGCATGGAAGGAATAGAAAGCATGGCAGAAGAAAGACGACAATAATTACCACTAACATGGCTATCAGAACTATATATGAAATAAAGGATCACCACAAGGCATCTTGCTCTAGAAACAATTAAATTTAATGGACGTAAAGAATGAAATAATTAGAAAATAAAACATAACTTAAAATTTAATTAAATTATTGATCAAGGTAAATAAATCAATGTAAATAAATAAAAACATGTGGGCCACCCGTTGCGGATGATTGTGCACCTCCATGATGCAGTTTTTATCTATCGTTGCAACCCACAAGCATTCAACCAGTAAACTGTTAAAGAAGTTCCATGAAAACAATGTTAGTTCAGCACTCTAAAACATATCAGTATGTCCACACATAGCAGAGCGATGCCCTGCAGGTGCACCATAGTGCCCATTGCACGCATCTGCTGCTGTGAAAGTTCAAATTTGCTCCACCCCCATTGTGAAGTCATGGAATTTCTTCGTGACAAAACCATAAATCCTCTAAACCTTTTTTGTGTCGTTCACTTGCAAAGAAGTTGAGTGTCTGGTACTAGTACATTCTTAGGGATGAACTCAATTTCTTTACTTGTTACTCGCAAGACCAAGCCGACCGGAGGAACACGTAGAAAAGGCACTATAGTCTATAGGCACTACAAGTACTTTTGATCTTATAAAGATCGATAGACGGTGTCCGAGACATCAGGTTATGTTGTATTGGTAAGTGTGCAGAGTGCGATTGACTTGTGTTTCGTGAGTAGGTACCATATTTCTATAGAAGTCGGAATTTAACAAAAAGATGACTAGTACATGCTACGAACAACGAGCATAATACAACAAAGACACCATGCTCTACAGGTATAAAATAGTGCTCGAACTATCACGCTTGTCAAGGATGGCGCCCATCGACGTGTCACATTAGTGTCGAGTGACTGTGTGGGTTCCAATGGACACTCGTTAGTTTTCAAGACAGGCCAACCACAATAAGTTCTAGAGAAAGCATGACACTTTTCAATAACGTGAAGAGACCGTCGGTTTACTAGGCAAACACAACCATGCACAACCATGTTTCCTGATCTTCTGTTCGAAGTGGCTCCTATTGTATTTTTGCATTCATGAAACCTCTCGTGTCGAACTAACTATTTGGCACATACTCGGGCAAATATAAGAGGATCATAGATTGTTTATGTATGTCTGCATTTTATGATAGGAGATGTGTTAATTATGAGGTATCAACAAGATGTGCTAGTGGCATGGATCCTCAGAAGACATGTGTGCAATGTATTTGTGCTATTCAGGATAGTCTCAAAAATTAAAATGAGAGCGCTAGCTTATAAATGAAGGCGAACATAGTAATATACCAAAAAAAGTATTATTATAACAGAGAGTCTAAAGAAATAAATACTAGCATTGAGTATTCCTGGATTAATATACAATTTTTATGTCGAAACATTGAATTCGTACGTGGTTAGGAACAATATGTTCCTTCCCTGTTGCGAATAGGTACATAAAGCAGCTCGAGAAACAATTTTGATCTGACTAGATCTTCCCATAAGTTTCTATGCAATCTAACTTTCTAGATGATAAAAAGACTCTCTCTAGCACGTGCATTCAAAACACTACCCTTGTCACGTGGACTATTTTCGCGAAACAGAGGCTGTTATTCATCAGTTCTTCTCTAATTATAGGTCTTCTGAAGCAAAGGTTAATAAATTTTATGGATATGATCTCACATTTCGGTATGAAAGGCTGCAAGCCTGCAATGCTACACGATGGGGACGCACTTCGAAATTTAAGTTTGCTTGCTAGAGTTCTAGCCCATGCTATAGAATACATGCTTACAAAAAGTACACACTATCGCTGGTAGCTTCAAATTAAAATCATGAACATTAAGATCATTGACTCACTTTTGTGACAGGAGTTGTGCTCTTTCGTGGGGTGGTGTGTAGTGTTGAAAATGTAACAGAATAGTCATATGATTTTAATCCGAATAAATAAGGGATAAAACATGATCATTCAAATAGCAATTACACGAATAATGCATAGTAACAAAGTAGATGAACATGTTGTATCTAATAAAAAAAATTCTATCACATCTACTTCAAACACTAGAGCTCGAAACTCTTGCAAAATATGAAAGATGAAGATTAAAATCACATATGATGCAGTCTAAACAGAAGCAGTGAAAGCGTTCACATTGACCTTGTCGCGCATATTCAGGGTGTCAAAGAGATCGTTGACGTCTAGAAAGAAGTTGATGTTGGAGAAGTCATCATGGGACGATGTTGTGTTGCCAGTGAGCGGTCCTAATAAACGTGATCGCCCCTTACCTATATAGGTCTACGAGAGGCGTGGTTTTGGAGGTCTATTGTCCCATCCAGAGGTCCCGTCCAAGGGTGCGTCCTTGTCTATGTTTATATAATCCAAAAAAAAATCTAGAAAGGGCTGATTGAATAATGTGATTCATGATTAAACATCATCCATAAATATGACCTTGTCTCATTCCCGCAACCCCTTAGTGAGTGGTGAAACATCGTACTATATAAGTAGGTGCAACTGTCTCTCTCTCTCAACTAGCAATGTAGGACCATTGAACTTTAATCCTACCTCTTGCCATACATGCATAAATGGGCCAAAAAGGAATTCCAGAATTTGTATTGGTTATGTGCCACCAGCCGAACTCCAAATTCTAACATGTAGTTATATAGATACAGGGTGTGAAGCCACACGGAAACGAATGAAAATAAATCATGATCATAGGCGATTTGAGGACTGGCTTTTCTCAAGAACTCGGTATGCCATTGACTAGACCGCGCCCTGTGGTCTATGCACACTAAGAAGCATAGCTGCATTCCACCGATCCAGCCAAACATATGTCTGAGGAATTTTCCTGAGTATCTTAAATGCTTTAAGAGGCCAAGACTGGGTGGAGAGCCATGCTATGTTTCTTGTTGGTACTTGGGTGAGGAGTTCATGACGCTGGCGGAAAATACAAGTTCAAACGATATGTCAGCTCTGGTCGCCGCATGGACTTAGCTAGTGCACAATTGCACGTCCAGAAACCTCCCATGCCCACTCAACTAGCGCCAAGCTAAGTTCAACTACACGATCTCTTCCCCTATGGCATTGATTTATCCAAGGATGCACTACTATTTGATCAATGTGTACATGCAGATTCGGCGAGCAATGTGTTGCTGCTCCTATAATGACAAACTACTTGCCAAATGATCGGGAACACGGACCGCCTATTTTTGTAATGTCATATAATTGCGTGGATACTCGAAAGACGTATGTGCCACCTCGGATAGCCTCACAACACAAGGAGTCTGTGGTAGCCTATAAATAAAGTATGTGAGGTGGGTTCCCTAAAAGATAGTAATCCTATATAAGGTGGGCATTACATCAACCAAAGTACGTACTCCGTACTATCAGTGAGGACAAACGATGGTGGACGCAACAATAAATTTTCACCGACAGAATGACAAGGTGGAGTTCTGTTATGTTGCACGGGAAATTCTGCTGTGCTTGGAAAGTTTATCAACTGTTCTGGCCAGCATTTGAACGTCCACCAGCTCCAGCAAGAGCTTGCCCTTGGCCAGTTTTTCATGGGCATGTCTAGATGACAAGGAGGGCCTCCAGTTTCTCCTGTAGTGCGTGAACGCAGGAAAGAGACGAGTTCATGCACTACCAAGTTCATCAGCCGGCTCATCTGATGCCCGTTCTTCACCTCTTTTCTTTTCATTGTCTTCCATTGCAGTATCACTGTATTCAGGAAACATATGATGATAGTTGTTATCATCATCTTCTTCACCATCTTCCATCATAACCCCTCTTTCTCCGTGCTTGGTCCAGCAATTATAGTTGGGCATGAAACCTTTCATAATCAGGTGGCCGCGAATGATTTTCGAGGAAGAGTACTCCTTGTTGTTCCGACATTGAACACATGGACAATGTATAAAACCATTCTCTTTGTTTGCCGTAGCCATATCGATAAATTTATCCACGCCTTTCATATACCCGGCTACGCGCCGGTCACCGTAAATCCATTTTCGACCGTTTATCTGTATATAAGTAAGTTTATCAAAAAACAGGACATCATAAATAGTGAAATGACCAATTCACATCGACACATGCATTGTATCAATGACAGAGAAAAGATAAGATTGCTAACCTCGATCGAGGGAAATAAAGAGGAGAAAGCTCAAGTGCGTCTCGGACACCTTCTATATGTTTGTTCTATGAGAAATTGAACGGGATTATTCACTCAAACATTTTATCAAACACCTTAAATGCATGCATAGGGGAGAAAAAACTAGCACACCCCTCACACCTTCCACCAAGAGAAAAAACAGAGTGGAGGCAGAGAGGGCTGGGGCGTTGCATTTATAGAGGACGGGAGCATACGTCCCGGTTGGAGCCACCAACCGGGACTAAAGGTGTGTGCCACGCCACGTGGTTGTGGCCAAACCTTTAGTCCCGATTGCTGGCCATTACTCAACCGGGACGCATGCCTTGCCGGGCCCGTGCCCGCTTCGAACCGAGCAGCGTGCCAGCATTAGTCCCGGTTGGTGGCGCAACCGGGACTAATGCTCTGAGGGGGCGCGAACGGATGGCCTGCTTTCTACTAGTGGTAGGCGCAAAGCAGCGCCGTGCCGAGGGCTGGGCCAACAATTCACACACATCGCTTACGTAATTTTGCTCAAGGAAATCAATGCATGGTGGATTTTTGAAATGGTACTTCCGCCGATCCATATTAATTATCGCTGATTTGGATATACTTAGACATGTTTTAGTGCTACATACATCCAATTTAACGACACTTAATATGGATCGTAGGGAGTACTACTTTTGCTCAAGATGAACCGGTACCTGGTGGTACCTAGACAAATCATGTGATCAATCATTTATCCGACGTGTGCGTAAAGCTTTATCATTTTTCTTTAATAAGCACACAATCCATGTCACATGGACGATTGATTCTGAGATTAAGTTTTTTATTCTTATATTTTGTTTTACACAATCCTCCGATGGCCTACAAGAATGTAAAGTTTTCCAATAACTTGAATCTCCATGAAATAATAAGTCATCGAAATGTGAGATTATTTTAGAAGAGAGGTTAATTTGTCTGACACGAGAGTTCCCCCATCTAACAAATCCCTCACCTCATGGTCTTTCCAATTCTCCTAGCACACTAGAATCACGATCCATCGGTTGGAGGGAGGGAGTTCATGAAATACAACACATCGGTAACGCGGTATCTGGTGACTTGCCACGTGTGGCTCTTTCCTCACTAGTGCAGAACGGCCCATGCGTCCCGGTTGGTAAGAGCCATTAGTCCCGGTTGCCCAACCGGGACGGGGCAATCGGGACTAAAGCTCTAACCATTAGTCCCGGTTGCCCCACCAACCGGGACAAATGGGTGCACGCGTGGCAGCAGCAAAGCGAGGTGGAGCATTAGTCGGTTCGTAACACGAACGGGACTAATAACCTGCTGCCGCGTAGATTTAGCTCATTCTCTGCGGCAGAATTCATTGCACATTTTGTTGCAGCGGCATTTTCGCCACTTTTGTGCATGGCGAAGAATTCATTTAGGTTGTTTTATTGTTTATTTAGTGTTTTGCACTTATCAATGAAGGAACCTTGTATTACACAAGATCATCATGACAATATTACATTCAACACACGGATCGAGTTCATGCACTACATACAAAAGTATTCCCTTGTCTATACACGGATCGAGTTGCTATTTTACAATCCCTATTGTCTATACACAGCAGAATAGTATTCCCTTTTCGGGTTTAGGACTTACGCATCCAAGAATCCGCCAATTCCTCCTGAATTGCTCGTGCGATCCTTTGGCGAAGACCGTCCGTGAGCGTTCGATCTGATTTAAAAAGGAGTCAGTCTATATGAATGAAACTAAACACAATTTGTTTGAAAATAAAACTATAGAAATTGTTTACATACGTGGAGTTGCTCTAAATTTCTGCCCTTCTCATCGCCGCGTCTGCGGATGAACTCGCATACATAGTATCCACATAGATTGTTACACGGTCCCTGCGTCGGGCACTTTACGAGAACATAGTTCAATCAAAATAATAATCAAGCATGATAATAACGTATCAAAACTAGAATCAAAGAGATGCGGATATAGCTAGTGGTGCTTACATCTAGTGGTTGAAATGTAAGCTCCTCTTTCCAAACACCCTAGCCTTGTTGGTGAACCGTTTCCAAGCGCTGCCCGTGAAAAGCGAATAAAATAAGTTATTAAGTACTTGATATCATAAAATTCACGAGCGTTGCCGATATAGTGTCGTAATGATTAGAATTACCGCTGGAGAAGTATCTGCATGTCCTTCCACGTCTCAAGGGGTTTATGTTTCGAGTCCATGACTAGTACACGCCCTTTGTCAAGTTGAATGATTAACAGAATATAGTGGAAGCTGCGAATGCATAACTAATCAATTATATACTTAACATCGAGTAAGCGAAATAGAAAGTGTATACAAGACAATAACACTCACTCGAAGTTGTAAGGAAAAAGTATTTCCCTTTTGGTTTCTTGAAACCTTAACGCGTGTACTATATTATCCTCCGTATCCTGGGGGCTTATTTTGAGATTAGCTTCATGAACCCAATATGGGTCAATGAAGCCAATGTCATAGATTTGTCCTCTGCATTCGAGAATCTTCATTACGCATATTACGGTATGATTATATACATGCAATAAACAAAAGTGAGATATGGAGACTAAGTTAATTACAGAATTAGTACTTACAAACAATAGGCACGTATGAGCGATTTGTCCAAGGCGTCTTGATTGAATAATTGAAATAGCTCAACAAATTCAATGGATATCATGTCATCACTTTCTTTCCCATGATGCTTTTTGTAACCCTCGGCACTATCCGATTAGCCCGGCCCTTGTGGCGTGCATGTACCAGTTATGCAATCTTCGCATTTTGTTGAAAGATTGTTTACCTCCTCGAGTTTGACGAGAGGTTTTCCGTCTGGTATTGGTATGCTACTTCACTCACGGGAAGAACTCTAAGCGGGATAAATCTTGGGCAATACTCATACCTTGAGCAGCGGCTTCTCCGTGTGCAACTACCTCGGATCATACTGCTCTTCGCCCCATATTTGCTCGACCCACATTGGTTTGAGAAATCACCTTGAGAGGCAAGTCTGTTTGCTTGTTCTCCGAGCTGGGCAACAGATTTCATTGCATCGGTCTTGCTCTTGAGGCTTTTTGTGCCGTATGTGACTTGAGAATAGAACGCTCATAGTCGATGACAGCTTTGGCTCGGGTTGATGAAGAGTCTTTAGCATTTTGAACACTTTGGCTTTTCTTCTTTGGTCTTTGGGGAACTCTGGCTCTTTCGGCGCCTCGACTTAGCTTAAACGCATTGTCGTTTCGCATCAACGATCGCTTGATCTCCTCTTGAAGATACCATAAGCTCTCTTGGGAGGAACCGTTGGTACTTTTGGAAGAGGCTCTTGTTTACGTTTGGCGATCGCCACGGCGACAAGATGGCGCTTACGCTTTTTATCCCGAGGCGGCGATGGCTCCGCGGGCGATGGCTCCGCGGCGATGGCTGCACGGAGAGGTGAGGCGACGGGCGGGTGAGGCGACGGCTGCGGCGCGGCGACCTCGGAGACGGGTGAGGCGGCGAAGATGGCCTTGGCGTGTGATTTGAAGCACGATACAATCCTTCGGCCATAGAATGGTGGCGTTTTGCGTCACCCAAGATACATCCCTTCACCAGCCAGGTAGTGAAGATCCAAAACCTCAAAGGTGGGCATGATTTCATCCACGCCGACAACAGCGTAGCCCTCTCGAACCGGACGATCGTGGTAAGTTGGTGTGGGTCCAATTGGTAAGGCATAGCCGACCGCCACCTTCATTGATATGTTCACAACTTTGACATGTAGCTCGCGATGTGTCATCTCTATGATATCATCCTTTGGGTAGCAGGAGCCATCGTCGGTGCATCATCGGCATCGCCATTGTCATCACCGGGACCTCGGTGGAAGCCACTGCTTTTCGATTATTCGATAGGCGGTAGCATCGAATGCGGTGTCTTCTTGAGATGGGGCGCCGGTAGTACTTTTCTCTTTAAGTGAGTTAATTTCATCTTGTTGTTGCTTTAATCGTTCTTCGATTAAACGCATTCGCTCTTTCGACTTTCGCTTCAGCCGCCTGTCCTTACTCCTCGGCTTCTATCGGGATATTTCTTCCTCTCTTGAAACCCAGTCCTCCATGATTGGGAGTCTATTGTGCCTCGTGTTCGTACATCATGTTCCTTATTTCCAAGGCGAGTGTGAGCTCATCATTCTCTCTATCGGAATGAAGTCCCCATCTTTAACAGCCTTCTTGCTTTTCTCATCCTCTCGATTGGCAAGGGTCTTCTTTATGTCGTATGGTATATATACACCTCCTTCCGAGTCCAACGTGCCCCATGCCCGTAAAACCAATTCCTTGCACGTTCTACCCAATAAATGCATCTGCTGGGTGATATTTTATCACGCAGTTCTGCTCAAGTTTCTCCCACTTAGGAATGCCACCAGAGCCACCTTGCCCCATAGTATGGTGATACTTCTTGTTAGCATTCAGCTTATTCTTTGCAGACATTTCCTTAGCTTTTTGCGATGTCTTGTATTCCACAAACTCAACCCAGAATGGTTTTATCTTCTGAAACTGAGTCTTCTTGAAATCCGGAGTCTTCTCTTTCACGACATAGTCAAGGTGCAATCTTTTCTTCCAGTTGGTGAAACACTGGGCCATCTTCTTCAAAGCCCACTCCCTGACCTTAGCCTCCATGGCTCTCCCATGTTGTAAGGCGTCCTCAACTGGATCCTCCGCATTTGGATCCAGCTCTATCTTCGGTAGTTTGAAATTAACCATGAGCCTCTTCCACAGTAAATCTTTGGCGTGGTTAGGGACAAATAAACATGTTCCCTCTTCATCCGCATTAGCAGGCCTATTCCAATTTCTAATGGTGATCGGGATTAAGTCCCTAACGATTACTCCGCATTGTGCCACAAATTTGGTTGCGACAACCGGAGTCGATCTCTGCCTACAATGACATCTTCGATCCTGAACCTCTCATGGTCTTCCAACTTTTTGGTTGGGCCTCGTCTGCTCTTTTCAGTAGATTCCTTCGATCCGGAGGGCTAAAAGAAGAAAGATCGTCGTTACTATTTCTATATAGATAGCAGATGATTAATTAATGAATTGATTTATATTACATGCACCTCTCCCTCGCGGAAGGCAACACCTTCAACCTCAAACAAGTTGTCTACTCCGGTAAAAAGAGGATCACCCTCACCGGAGTTGTTCAGAAACGTTGATACGTCTAAATTATCTTCCCACGGATCACACCTTGGATCAACTCTTCCTTTTCTTCGTCTCTGACGTGTGGGTCCATATTTTCTGCATAGGTGGAAAAACGAATAAGTCAAAGCGGCTAAAGGAGAAAGTTAAGGAGAAACCCTAATATATACATACACAATAATAAAAATGAAGAGAAACCCTAAACCTAGCTACAAAAAGGAAACCGTAGTAGATAGGTAACTCTAGCTAAAATCAACTAAAATCAATATTAGGAGTTCGAGGGTGTAACCTAGTTCGGAGAAACCTCCGATGCATATGAGAGGAACATGAGTATAAGGGTACAAAAGGAAACTATCCGGCAGATAGGTAACACTAGATACTAACAAAATACCATATTGGAATCGATTTAAGAGGGTTGAGAATGCCTGGCGAAGGCACATCGTCGAACCCACATGCACCTAAGGGTATTAATGATTCCTTATCTAACCACGATGTTGACAATGTGAATCGGGTCAGGGCTACCCATTGGTGACCGGTGGGGTCGAAGACCAATAATACCAAACTAATTAATAAACCTAATAATACCTAACTAATAATAAACCTAATAATCGAAACACCGAAAAGAAAGGGAAACAATCAACACATGGCATCGATGCAATGCTCAAGCA
Organism: Avena longiglumis; assembly: GCA_030063025.1. NCBI lineage: Eukaryota > Viridiplantae > Streptophyta > Magnoliopsida > Poales > Poaceae > Avena > Avena longiglumis. The sequence goes on from CP125979.1 coordinate 1,890,535, forward strand.
AGTATGATGATATGAAAAGTTAATTTGCATTGGAATGTAACCCTAAGACATGCTCGACGATTTAATCGGGGTTCCGACGGGTGAAAACCCTAACTCGGGGAAACTCCGGAACATATGAGAGGGGTGCATTTGTTCTTCTAATTATACTTGTCATTTAAATTGTTGAACAATGCATGATTATAGGTTAAATAGATAGGTTTCATTTTTCTGAACAATTTGATATATTATTTGTATTTTTCTGACTTATAAATAAAAGATATTGAATTTACAAGTTTATATCAATTTCTAGAATTATTAAATCATTTGAAATTGAATTACTGTGTAAATATGACATCAGCAAAGGGTTGGGTTTTTTTTTACCAAGACAGAACCTAGCCACTGTCACTGAGTGCTGGGCCCTAGGCCACATCAGCAAGCCACCGTGGGCCACGTCGCACTGCGCTGGCAGCGGTGGGGAAGCGGCACGGTGGAGAAGCAGCGACGATGCACCACCAGCAGAGAGGAGGAGAGAAGGCGGGAGGCGGCGTCGTGCAGCAGCGGTGGAAAAGCGCGGTCGTCGGCGGAAGCGAAGCGGCCGGCGTGTCGAAGAAGAGCGCCAGCTGATGCGTCGGCCAGGAAGAAGCGGTGTGGCCGGGCCAGGCGTTGACGGCGCTTCTGACGGAGCGCAGCAGTGGCGAAGCGGCTGGCGGCGTCGTCGTCGGCGATAAGCGTGGCAGAGCGAAAGGGGAAGGAAGAAGAAGAGGAGGGCACCTTATAACAAGGACCTTTAGTCGGTTGGTGGCTCCAACCGGGACTAAAGGTTATCGTCGGTTGGAGCCACCAACCGGGACCTATAGTCAATTTTCAGCGGTGAAGGCGGCAGCGAGGACTCTTCCGTCGGTTGGTGGCTCCAACCGGACGTATTCATTTTCAAATTTTTCATTATTTTCTCTGTTCCGCCTTTTTTTTATTTTGGGGTTTAAATTTGTAATGTTTTTAAATGATAATTAATTTGGAATTTAGAAAAACTTTAAACATAAAAAGTTTTTGGATTTGAATAAATAATTCAAACCATTTTCTTTTGAAAAATAATTAATGTAACCATTTAAAATATGAACCATTTACAATTAAAATGAATTAACTTATATTTTTAATATCAATTTGGAATTTAGAAAAACTTTAAATATAAGAAGTGTATGGATTTGAATAAATAATTCAAAAACATATTCTATTTTAAAAATAATTATTGTAACCTTTTAAAATGAATTAACTTATATTTTTGAATATTAATTTGGAATTTAGAAAAACTTTAAATATAAGAAGTGTATGGATTTGAATAAATAATTCAAAAACATATTCTATTTTAAAAATAATTAATGTAACCTTTTAAAATGAATTAACTTATATTTTTGAATATTAATTTGGAATTTAGAAAAACTTTAAATATAAGAAGTGTATGGATTTGAATAAATAATTCAAAACATATTCTATTTTAAAAATAATTAATGTAACCTTTTAAAATGAATTAACTTATATTTTTGAATATTAATTTGGAATTTAGAAAAATTTAAACATAAAAAGTGTTTGGATTTAAATAAATAATTCAAAAACATTTTACATTTAAAAATAATTTATGTAACCATTTAAAATATGAACCATTTACAATTAAAATGAATTAACTTATATTTTTTAATATCAATTTGGAATTTAGAAAAACTTTAAACATAAGAAGTGTTTGGATTTTGAACTTATATCTAGGTTTTTGAATTTATTATGCCCGTTTTGAATTATCGAATTTCTAACTATGGTCGACGGTGTGCATGAAGATAGGGGACGCATCGTTAGAACTTGCATTGGATATCTGAAGAAACCACATATTGCGAGTCTAAAATGATTTTTCAAAAATCACGGGCGATAGATCATGTACTGTAGTACAACCGGACCACTTCCGATTCTGGAGACATTTGTTCTTTTTACGGGATGGACGAAAAGGTTTGAGATGTAGGTTGGGATATAGTCCATGTAAGGTGGTCTAGTATTTTAGGAAAATAGGGCGGTAGCATTAAAGCGGCATTTTGGTGGTTACTTCACAAAGCGACCGTTTTTTGCGCTCGGAAAATGGAAAAGGGCTTTTCGATGCGACAAAAGGAAAACTTCCTCTGCAACATTGTTCTACATACCAATGTCCACACACATGCATAATATGGGCACAACATCACAAACTATGCCGTGATTCAAGACATAACATCGGTCATTTGGATGAAAGCCATGAAACCTCGAACATGATAGGTCATTTTGTGAAGGTTTTTGAAACATGATCAATATACCAAGTCTGGTATTTTTCCTTTCAACTATGTAACATAATATGACACCACGAAGGATTTTCATTGTTCGGATTTTTTTGAATTTATTATGCCCGTTTTGAATTATTTGAATTTCTAACTATGGTCGAACGGTGTGCATGAAGATAGGGGCGTGCATCGTTAGAACTTGCATTGGATCTCTGAAGAAACCACATATTGCGAGTCTAAAATGATTTTTCAAAAAATCACAGGCGATAGATCATGTACTGTAGTACAGCGGACCCACTTCCTCTGGATTAAGACATTTGTCCTTTTACCGGGATGGACGAAAAGGTTTGAGATGTAGTTGGGATATAGTCCATGTAAGGTGGTCTAGTATTTTAGGAAAATAGGCGGTAGCATTACGAAGCGGCATTTTGGTGGTTACTTCACAAACGACCCGTTTTTGCGCTCGGAAAATGGAAAAGCGCTTTTCGATGCGACAAAAGGAAAACTTCCTCCTGCAACATTGTTCTCCATACCAATGTACACACATGCATAATATGGGCACAACATCACAAACTATGCCGTGATTCACACATAACATCGGTCATTTGGACCGAAAGCCATGAAACCTCGAACATGATAGGTAATTTTGTGAAGGTTTTTGAAACATGATCAATATACCAAGTCTGGTATTTTTCCTTTCAACTATGTAACATAATATGACACCACGAAGGATTTTCATTGTTCGGATTTTTTTGAATTTATTATGCCCGTTTGAATTTCTAACTATGGTCGAAGGTGTGCATGAAGATAGGGGACGGCATCGTTAGAACTTGCATTGGATCTCTGAAGAAACCACATATTGCGAGTCTAAAATGATTTTTCAAAAATCACGGGCGATAGATCATGTACTGTAGTACAAACCGGACCACTTCCTGCCGATTCGGCAGACATTTGTCCTTTTACCAGGATGGACGAAAAGGTTTGAGATGTACGGTTGGGATATAGTCCATGTAAGGTGGTCTAGTATTTTAGGAAAATAGGACGGTAGCATTACGAAACGGCATTTTGGTGGTTACTTCACAAGCGACCCGTTTTTGCGCTCGGAAAATGGAAAAGGGCTTTTGATGCGACAAAAGGAAAACTTCCTCTGCAACATTGTTCTCCATACCAATGTCCACACACATGCATAATATGGGCACAACATCACAAACTATGCCGTGATTCAAGACATAACATCGGTCATTTGGACCGAAAGCCATGAAACCTCGAACATGATAGGTAATTTTATGAAGGTTTTTGAAACATGATCATTGTTCGCACACATTTAGTCCGGATGTAGTCACAAACCGACTAAAATATTTTCCGCCCGCCATTTCCCACCTCTTCCCGCCAAGTTTTCCCTCTTTCCTTTCTACTAGAGCTTTTAGTCCCGGATGTAGTCACTAACCGACTAAAGATATTTCCGCCATTTCCCAAAGCTTCACGCCAAATTTTCCCTTTCCTCTATATTTAGGGTGATCGTGTCATGGCTATCCACATCCACACCTTCCTCTCTTAGAACAATGGACAACGCCCTCGGGCCATTCGACCCTCGAGAGACCGAGGGCATGCGCCTCAACTACCCTTGTCCACTGGGTACCGCCGCCATTGCTGGATCTTTGGCTGGAGGGTTCTGTCCTCCTGTCCTCAAGGTTCCGCACGCCAGCGGCCATCACAAACCACTTCTACCACGAGCTCACGCCGAAAGCGGATGGATCCCAGTGGGATCCCGACAACTATGACACTGGAATGCCTTCTTCGCTAATAGGGAAAGGAGATCGCCAGTACGGGTGATGGCCCGCCACCGTGAACAACAACGAAGTCGGCCGTCGTGGTGGGAGAACCGTACTATCATCAGTGATGTGCTACATCGCCGGGGAGACCATCTCGCCACGGTGCCCACGAGTCCACCCGCCACAGGCCCCTTTGTCGGCGGCGGCATCGTCTTCAGAGACCCTCTCCCACCGCCCGTGAATCCAAGGCTGGAATGGCCCCGGTATATGCCATGGATGGGCCGAGGATCCCGGAGTGGCGGTGGCGACGATGATGATGACGACGATGAAGACCACGAAGCTGCGTACTATAGCACTAGGCATGATTATGACTAAAGGGGGCTTTAGGCCGAGTGTTAGCTAGTCCGGTTTTAATATTAATAAATGTCTTAAGTGTTACCTAATAAATAGAGGGAAATGCCTATATAAAGAGAGGGTTCATATTTAGTCCCGATTTGTACGGTTGGGATATAGTCCATGTAAGGTGGTCTAGTATTTTAGGAAAATAGGACGGTAGCATTCAACGGCATTTTGGTGGTTACTTCACAAACGACCCGTTTTTGCTTTCGGAAAATGGAAAAGGATTTTCCGTGCGACAAAAGGAAAACTTCCTCTGCAACATTGTTCTACATACCAATGTCCACTCACACATGATCATTGTTGGCACACATTTAGTCCGGATGTAGTCACAAACCGGGACTAAAGGGATTGGCAGTGGGCGAACAACACTAATAATAGGGGTGAGTGTCGACATTATGTCGTGGCTTGTACCTTGTCCGGATGGTGTCACCAACCGGGACTAAAGATGAACTTTAGTCGGTTGGAGACACCAACCGGACTAAAGATGAGTCACTAATAATAGGGTGAGTGTCGACATTATGTCGTGAGTGTCGACATTATGCCGAGCTGCTTGTACTATAAATATGCATCCTTGTGAGTCCAGTCCTCCGGCCAGTTTGAGGCATCTCCAAGATGGTTTTAGAGAGCGAGGACACCACTACGGCCAGTTGAGGAGATGCTGAGCCAGTCCTCCGGCATCTCCAGAAATCGTCATAGAGGCACTCCTAATATGTGAAATTAGTTAGCTCGAGGCGTATTGATCTAGTTAGTGAAGTTACAAGCTGCAAGATGGTTTTCGAGGCGGGACACCATGCGGCCAGTTTGAGGAGATGTTGACGAGCCTGGTCCTCGGCATCTCCGAGAAACTGGTCATAGAGGCACTCCCTAATATGTGAAATTAGTTAGCTCGAGGCGTATTGATCTAGTTAGTGAAGTTACAAGCTGCAAGATGGTTTCGAGAGCAGGGACACACTGCGGCCAGTTTGAGGAGATGCCGACGAGCTCGGCCTCCCGGCATCTCCGAAACTGGTCATAGAGGCACTCCTAATATGTGAAATTAGTTAGCTCGAGGTGTATTGATCTAGTTAGTGAAGTTACAAGCTGCAAGATGGTTTTCGGGAGCAGGACACCACTGGCAGATTGAGGGGAGATGCCGGAGCCCAGTCCTCCCGGCATCTCCGAAACTGGTCATAGAGGCACTCCGGTCCAGCCACAAAATGGGACTAACACTCAAGACATTTATTAATATTAAAACGAGACTACAAAAGGGACTAAAGGCCACAAACCGAAGATATCCTTCGGTCAAGCCACACACATGAAAGACATGAACTAGAGTTACATAATATGAGCATGAACTTCTTGGCATATGTCATTCCTTATGACCGCTTGACGTAACCATGGAGCATCTTCTTTACTTAACGGAATGCTTGGGTCAGTTTTCCGTGAAGGGCGGAATTTCATCAAACTTATTATAATCTTCGACATGTCATCTTGCCCTCGATTCCCACGATGTTTCTTTTCCCGAAAGAACTATGTGACGCTTTGGATCATCATATGATGTATTCGTTTGCATATTTTTCTTTTTTCGTGCGGAGGACATGTCCTTCACATAGAAAACTGAGACACATCATTGGCTAGGACGAATGGTTCATCTCTATAACCAAGATTGTTGAGATCCACTTTGTTGTCATTCCGCATAACTGGTCTATCTTTACCCTTCCCCATTCAGTTGACCCATTTGCAGTGAAACAAAGGGACCTTAAAAGAGACTCCATAGTCTAGTTCCCATATCTCCTCTATGTAACCATAATATGTGTCCTTTTGTCCATTCTCGTCTATTGCATCAAAGCGGACACCACTATTTTGGTTGGTGCTCTTTTATCTTAGGCGATCGTGTAGAATGTATTCCCATTTATTTCGTACCCTTGGAAATTCAATACAGTAGAAGATGGTGACGCTGCCAACAAGTATAGCTGATCTCCAACAGTGGTGTCATTCAAGAGATGTGTCGCATCCAACCAAGCAGACTTCATGTGTTCATCAGAATCCATGATTCGCTTCCCGGGTTTTTGGGCGTACAATATTCTTGTGTTCCTCCATATCTGCTGCCAAGGTGGAATTATGTAGAAGCGTAGTGTGCTTTAGTGAAAGAATCCCGTCCCTACATATCATTGCTTTCTTTCCCAATGCCTTTTCCACTTAGTCTTCCCTCATCATGAGTCGAAACACCAATCGGCTTAAGGTCGAATAAAGTCAACACAAAACTCAATGACCTCCTCTGCTCCATATCCCTTGGAGATGCTTCCTTCGTCTAGCACGGTTATGAACATATTTCTTTAAGACTCCCATGAACCTCTCAAAGGGAACATATTGTGCAGAAATCGGACCGAGAATGGCAATCTCTTCCACTAGATGAACCAGAGATGCGTCATAATATTGAAGAAGGATGGTGGGAACACCAATTCAAAACTAACAAGACATTGTACCACATCCTTCAGTAACCTTGGCGAATATCTGGATTGATTACCTTCCGAGATATTGCATTGAGGAATGCACAGATCACAATGGGTACTCGAACATTTTCGTAGAAGCCCCTCAATGCAATCGGAAGCAATGCGTCATAATCACGTGTGATCATGAGACTTCAGGTTTTGGAACTTTTTCTCGCCATATTTATTATCCCTTTATATTAGATGAGAAGCCCGACGCACCTTGATCGTAAAGGACTTCAAAAAGATTTCCTTCTGCTTTGGTAAGAGCATAGCCGCACGACTTAAGTGACGCCTTTATCCGTCTTGTTATCTCAGATGCATGTTCTTTGGGTCTTTCATAATTTGTTGGTCCTCCGTGCTTGGTGTATCTTTTGTCTTCCCATACACGCCTAGGAATCCTAGCAGTTCACGCAGAGATTCTTCGTCACGTGCATCACGTCGATTGAAGCGGACACGCAGGACTTTCCAATATGGCAGCTCCCAAAATATAGATTTCTTCTTCCACATGGGTGCGTGTCCTGTAGCGACGTCGTTCGAACTTATTGACCGGGACCCTTTCCAAAGATTACTTGATGTCCTTGACCATACCAAATACATCATCACCACCTGGGAGTTCGGCTTCTTCGGTGATGCCTCACCTTTGAAATGCTTGCCTTTCTTTCTTCGGGATGATTGGTCGAAGAAGAAATCGTCGATTCGCTAGGTACACAACCTTCTTGCATTTATGCAAATATGTACCTTCGGTCTTATCTAAACAGTGGGTGCATGCCTTATATCCTTTGTTTGTGCATCACGAAAGGTTACTAAGAGCGCCAATCATTGATGGTTACGAATAACAACCCTCGTAGATTAAATGGCTCTGTTTGTTCTCATCCCACGCGTACACCTGGTTTGCCCCACAACCGTAAGAGTTCTTCAACTAATGGCCTAAGGTACACATCAATGTCGTTTGGTTGCTTCGGGCCTTGGATGAGCACGCATCATAATGAACTTACGCTTCATGCACAACCAAGGAGGCAGGTTGTAGATACATAGAGTCACGGGCCAGGTGCTGTTGCAGCTCTGCTCCCCAAAAGGATTCATGCCATCCATTTAGACCAAACCATAAGTTCCTTGCGTCACCGCAAAGTGGGAAGTCTCTCTCGATTTTTCTCCTTTGTGACCCATCGGTGGTGTCTCAACTCCCCGTCTTTCTTACGGTCTTCTTTGTGCCATCGCAACAACGGCATGCTCTTTGTTTCGAACATGCGTTTCAACCTTGGTATTATAGGAGCATACCACATAACCTTAGCAGAACCCTCTTCGGAGGGCTCTCCTCAACATCACCAGGTCATCTCGTCGATCTTATACCGCAACGCATATACCGGCATTTATCTAAATTCTCATACTCCTTACATGTAGAGGATGCGATCATTAATGCATGCATGTATCTTTTGCACATCTAATCCCAGGACAGAGAGTCTTCTTTGCTTCGTAGGTACTCTCGGGAAGTTCGTTATGTTTTGGAAACTTGCTTCATTATTTTCAGCATATTTTCAAATGAGGAGTCGTTAGACCACACTCGCCTTCCATCGCAACAATTCCAGGTGGTACCGAGCTTTGTGCTGCCATCTTCACAATTTGGGTACAACAATTTCTTGTGATCTTCTAACATGCCCTCTAACTTCAACTTCTCATTTTACATTTCACAGTCTCGCTTTGCATCGAAATGACCCTACCAAGTTCATCACGGCTCATCCGATGCCCGTTCTTCACCTTTTTCCTCTCCATTGTCTTCCATAGCGGTATCACCGTATTCAGGAAACATATGATGATAGTTGTTATCATCATCTTCTTCTTCACCATCTTCCATCATAACCCCTCTTTCCCGTGCTTGGTCCAGCAATTATAGTTGGGCATGAAACCTTTCATAATCGGTGGCCGAATGATTTTCGAGGAAGAGTACTCCTTGTTGTTCCGACATTGAACACATGGACAACGTATAAATCCATTCTCTTTGTTTGCCGTACATCGATAAATTTATCCACGCCTTTGGTATACCGGCTACCCGCCGGTCACCGTACATCCATTCCCGACCGTTCATGCATCATATAAATAAGTTTATCAAAAACAGGACATCGTAAATAGTGAAATAACCAATTCACACCGACACATGAATTGTATCAATGACCTAGAAAAGATAGGATTGCTAACCTCGATCGAGGGAAATAAAGAGGAGAAAGCTCAAGTGCGTCTGACACCTTCTATATTTTTGTTCTATGAGAAATTCAACTGGATTTTCACTCAAACATTTCAACAAACACCTTCAATGCATGCATGAGAAAAACTAGCACACACCCTCACCTTACACCATTCGAAAAAAACAGTGGAGGCGAGGGGGGGTGCATTTATAGAGGCGAGGGTCTTTAGTCGGTTGGAAACAACCGGGACTAAAGGTGCGCCACGTGGTTGTGGCCAAACCTTTAGTCGGTTGGTGGCTCCAACCGGATGCCTTACCACCGGGACCCATGCCTGGCCCGTGCCCGCTCCAACGATGGCGTGCCAGCATTAGTCCCGGTTGGTGGCGCAACCGGGACTAATGCTCCCAGGGGTGGCGAACGGATGGCCCTTTTTTCTCTAGTGCCTTTTGAACGCAGAGACAGCAATTGAGGAGTTTGTGCTCACATAAAGCAAGGTCAAGTCAGGAATTGCTTCATCACAGAGGCTGGAAGGACACAAACGTGTTCTATGAAAGAGTGGATTATATATTGTCTACTATACGCCTTCCTTTGTCCCTTTCTCTGGACGAATTCAAAGTCTTCTGTAAGTTGCTCTCTGAACCTACATGCTACAGTAGATTGTACAGTAAGTGATAGTGGCCTAGTGATCTCTGTACATGGCGAGGTCTTATGTTGCAGTAGTATTCCTCAGTATCGCTCCAGTGTGGCTGCGATGGCGAGCGTGACACACCATTTCTAGTCGGCAGCAAGAAGAGCAAAGCTGGCCGGAAGGAGTCGCCATCTTGTACACCGCAAGACTAGACCCAGCAGAACATGGTACACCAAGTTAAGCCCTCCAAAAGTTCTTGGAGGGTATGAGGTTGAAGGCGCGCCATTTTTTCTTGATATGTGAATGTATCTGGATACGTGACTAATCATGTGTATATTAGCGATGCTGTGATTCATCCAAACAAAGAGCACCGCTTCTGTCAGATCTCATGGAATGGCACAGCCGGCCCTTTAAGAATTCTGATACCTCGCATGCCTAATTGTTGATAAGTTGTAGAGAGCCAAATGGATGAAGCAACACAAAAAAAAAAAGCACCATCATTCTCATCGTGGTGATATATTGATAACTTGACCTCATCTTCATAAAGTTGTATATATAACAGTTAGTGATAGAAGTGAGAGAAAGAAAGCAGTCTAAAAGTGGATGTATGTGTAAGTTGGAGTAGTTGAAATGTAGCAGTAAGCAAAGTAAATAAAGAGAAATGGCAAAATCGTCTGACAAGAGTACAGAAAAAAGTGAATTATGGAACTTCACATACATATAGCAGTCATTTTGAAGAGCTTCCTAAATCCGTGAGGCGATCCTTGGTGCATCTGGGCTTACTAAATCGGTGAGATGGATAGTTACAAGATATGGTTTATCCACGCTTCGATTGGTCACCTACCATTTAAGTTTAAATAAGAGGTGGAGGCTTGAATGGACCCGTGGGCCAAAAGGAGCACATTGAAAAGTAGTCAAACCGACAACAACGAGCATTGGGACCAACACACCTTGTAAATGAACGTAGACACACATGGTAGAATAAAAGACTTCATGCAAGCACAATAACATAAGGTTCACACGATCACAACAACTTAGAGGGGGAGCTCACGCGTGTCATGTCGTGCAAAATAAAATAAACAACACTAGCAATCTCAGCTCACCTAAATCTAAACATCATAGCACCCGACACAAAAAATCTTCATACTCACATCCCGTTTGACTTGAACCAAACTAACTATTACGATCCTGACACAAAATCTAGATTGATCTCGACTTGTTTGACATATATCAAATAAATGCTCCTTGAATCTTGACAGAAACAATCGTACTCTCTTATTATTCAGAATGTGGACAGAAACAATCTTGATAGCCATCGGTCTTGTTTGACCTAACTCGAAATAATGTTGTTTTTTAAAACGTTGTCCAATAAGCTTGTTAGATCTGTTAAATAATTAACTTGCAAGAATCTTGCATCGAAATCCAAAACCGCATTGAAGGGTTAGCGTTAGTCCTAGCATTGTTTGACCACCTTATATCGTGGTCTCGTGCTCCATTATAGATGTCATCAGATCTGGTATTTTTTGAATAGACACATATGCTTAGGCTCTACCAACGGGAATCTTCTCCTTTAGTGCATCAACAACTTTACTTATCTTTTGTTAATTTATTTGTCAATTTCCGTTTATTTTCCCCTTGTCCTTTTTTCCTTTTTCCATTTCCTTGCAAGCTTTACTGTTATGTTTTATATGGACGCACTTCGGTCACGAACGAGGTAATAGTACTGAGCCACCTAAGCTGTTTCAAGCTTTTTGTACTTAATTTACATATACAAACATTGTGTGCAACTTGCGACCTTTTAATGCACTCGAACATACTGATATATTTGAAAATATGAGGAGTATGGTATTTGAGCCCCTCTTGACCGTGGGCCTAGCAGAGGGTAGAAGGGCCAAAGTATTTTCAAAACCAGAAACATCGGGAAGGGGGATGGTGGTTGCGATATGGACGACGGTGATGGGAAACAGAGAGGGTGATGGAAAACGTTGAGCCCAGGCCAAGTTTATGAATACACGATTGATATGCTCAAAGAGTGTGTTCAGCAAGAATTGAGTGTTACATATTTGATCATGAGGAGGCGTTTGGCTCTAGGATGGCGATTTATTTTTTTGGAAGCGTTTGGACCCAAAAATCGACATATAAGGCCTTATTTTTGCCATGTAGTGATCAACACCCTCCTGAATGTTCTTTTGGAGAGCGTCGATAACTGTTCTAGGCAACGCAATTTCCACGGACTGAGTTGAGGTTACGAGATTAAGAGAATCTCTAAAAGACACCGTAAAAGGGCGGAACCGAGAAAATAACCGTCATTTTTCGGTTTCTCGTGCTAAAAGTGGCCAGAACAGACGCCTCAAGATTGACCGAAGCGAAAAAAAAATTAGGGCCCCAAAGAAAACACCCCCGCGGAACCGAGAAAACCCAGTTTTCGAGCCCGACCTGGACGCGAACCCTATCCTCCATTTTTGTTGGTGGGAGGGAAGTTTCAGCCGCGTCATTCCTTCCACCGCGATGCTCGATCTCCCGTCCCCGCCCTTCCCACCTTCGTCGAGCCCCACCCAAGGCCGCCATGGACGTCCAGGAGCCGCCGCTAAGCTCCGGCGAGGTCGCGCCGGCACAGGCGACCCCTTCGATGGGTCTGCCAGATCTGATAGCAACCACCGTCGTCTTCGTCCCTGTCGCCGGTCCCCAGCCGGGGCTGCTGCTGCGACGAAGCGGAAGCGGCAGGGCTCCATCCTCATCTAGTATGGCACCGTGGGCACTCGCCGGTCCCGTTGCTCCCCACGCTCAAGTGAGTGTCGCCGCCTCAAGTCAAGCGGTGCGGGCAAGGTGAAGAGAGCGGTCGCGAAGTGGAAGGCAGGGCCCGGGAAAACCATCAGCCGCCACGAAATCCGCCAAAACGGCCTCGACTAGCCGACCTTCGTATGAACAATTCCCCCCCCCCTTCCGCCGCTGCCAATTGTGTATACAATTGATTTGAATTGGCATTTTACACAACGATTTGCACGAGGTTCCAACCTCCTACGTCGATTTGTTGAATAACAATGTGGTGACCCAAAAGAAGTGAGAAATGAAAGTTGAGGGAGCAAGAAGCACCACCCAAAATAGGCTCACTCATCCAATTGGATGATGAGGAGGATGGTGAACTTCCACCGGGAGGGAGGAACAAGAACAAGCCCGATGGCAACAAGATGGCAAAGAAGAAACTTAAGAAGCTAGCCAAGAATTCAAGCTTGAGAGAGGATTGACCTCATGGTGGTCACAAATGAGAAAATGGTGGCCAAGACTTTGGAAGAAAAAATTGCTTTGGCCGAGAAGAAAACAATTGAGAAGCAAGCAAGGTGGGAAGCATCCGGCAAGATGGTTTCGCAAGATAGCCGTGGAGGAGAGGAAGGCAATGAGGAAACCAAGGCCATGCCAAAGCTCTATGTCAAGAAAACACCATCATGACCATGAACCGAGCAACATGGACGATCTCACCTGGCGTGGCATGATCAAGCAAGGTTGGACATCTTGGAGAGAAGGAGGTCAGCGGCGCTGGCAAGAGGCCATGCTCGGGCTAGGGATGGTGGTGGACATGGTGCTCCAACAAGTGATGGTGGCTATGGTGGTGCTTCGGCAAGTGGTGGTGGCGGTGATGCTTCTCTTGGCTTTGATGCTTGATGATCATCGTGGGTTGTGGTGATGACTCATATTTTGGATGATGTTCTACGACGTGGTACCGAGATACTTTGTTAAATTTTCTTAAAACTTGATGATTGTCGCGGTTGAACGGTCCAATTTGTTTAAATTCTGTCGTTTGTGGTTTCGTTTTACGGTTTCGTATCGTTTTGCCCCCGCACTACAAGAAATGTGTCAACTTATGACCTTTTGATAGTGACCGTGCATATTATCGTCATAGAGTTACGACGATTTCGCACCAGATGGTCGTAAGCTAGTTGGAAGAGTCAAAATCTTGATTTACTATGACGATTTGGCTAAAAACGTCATAGTTTTAATATGTAAAATCGTCCTACCAATGAGATATAAGAGAGCAATACCGGTTGTTGGATATGAGTGTGATAAACGGCTGAGATAGTGTTGTGTGGGAAGTTGCTGCGGATTGATGACCTGGCACCCATTCATCGCGGGAAGACCCGGGAGTATTTCCCTTTGCGAGCGACCTGGCACCCAGTCAGGGAAGGAACCGAAACCAAATTTATGAGGCGATAGACCAAATTTTTCGCCAAGTCCCATCTCTGGAACCCTAGATATTTCTTCTCTCTGTAGCCACCCCCTCTTTCTTCTCTCCGGCGCCGCCACCCTAGATTTCCTGCCGCAACCACCCCTCACCCGCTGCATCCATCGTTCCCAGGTTGCGTGCTCTCCCAGACCAAACCCACATCACACCCTTCGCCCCACAGCCTCCACCTCCCGCACACGTAGAGCAGGAAAACCCGACGAGCACCCTAGATTTCCTTTGATGGGGACGATGCGGTCAATGCGGATGTCGCCTCTGTCTCCAGATCCCAGGCTCCCCGCCCGCCTCTGCACCGAGCCCTCCTCTCCACCCGGACGGTTGAGCCTTGGGGCTACAGGATCTTGTTCTCCCTGACGACGTCCTGCTCCCCCTCTACGACAACGGCAGGTTCGTGCTTTTCGGTGCCTCGGTGAGCTCCGTCAACCCCACTCCACCGCTGCACCAAACCCTTGATAAATCAATGGTAAATGTTCTTCTTCTTCTTCTAAATTAGTGGATGCCACATCTCCTGCTGCTCTGCATCTTGAATCCGGCGCTGCCGCCATCTCCTGCTGCTGTTTTAGAATCTCCAGCTGCTCTGCATCTTGAATCCGCCGCCGCCGTCGAGAAGGACCCGATCAAGCTCTGGGACCGCTACGTCGAGTGGCTCTACCAGCACAAGGAGCTGGGCCTCTTCGTCGACGTCAGCCGGATGGGGTTCACCGACGACTTCCTCCACCGGATGGAGCCGCTCCTGCAGCGGGCCTTCGTCGCCATGGGGGAACTCGAGAAGGGCGCCATCGCCAACCCCGACGAGGGCCGCATGGTCGGACACTCGGCTCGCGACCCGGCCCCCCAATTCATTCCTCGAACCAAGATCGAAGACCGTCGACCACATCCTCGCATTCTCACGGGACATCGTCTCGCAAGGTCATGATTTATTTGTTATATTTTCCCATACATTATTGCTACCCCAAATCTGAAGGAGTAGAATCAAGATTGGATGCAAATATTCGGGGTTTGTAATGCAACAAGATCATACTCTTCTATAATTATAGTTACATCATGATAATAAAACTTTAATCTAGGGGTTGAGTTGAGGAAATGCAATTGCTTATAGTCGGTCGAACAACGGTGGTAGTTAGCTTGAGTTGTCCACAAAGAACACTGGAAGCATTAGGGATGATATTGTAAAGATAATTTGGTTGCAGGTTTTGTTATACATTTCTATTCTTGGATTTTCCATCACAAAGAAGGTTAGAGCAATGCATGCTCCGTCATAGTAATACACACACCCACGGTTTGGTGATTGGTATGAATGGATGCTAGGGAATGTGCATTGTACAAAGATATATGCTGATTCTGTTTAGCCTCTTCAGGCCTTTCCTATCTTCATTTTAATCATTACAACCTCTGGCATAGTAATACACACACACACACACAGTTTGGTCACGACATGAATGGATGCTAGGGAATGCGCATTGTACAAAGATAGATGATGGTTATGTTTTCAGGCTTTTCCTATTCATTTTAACCATTACAACCTCTTATAAGCCAGTTTTCCTATAAAAATGCAAATTAAGCCTCCGTCATCTCAGGCTGGCTGTTTTACTCAAATACTCTCTATAGGCATTGGAGGATCATCTTTGGGGCCTCGGTTTGTTTCGAGGCACTTGCACGATAACCCCAATGAAGGTATTGTCCCAAGTTGTCTAATCTGGCAATGTGGTTTGATTGCATCTGTCCATTCTGTGGATCTAGGTGTCTATCATGCAAGTATAATAAGCTTTACCCTTATTATTCGCTTGATATCGACACGATTTATTGACAACACCGATCCTGCTGAATCGATCATCAAATTCTGATAAATAAATTATCGACGATGGTGCAACCTCCCTTTATCTCGTGTTCGATCCTAGTGTTTGCAAGTGTTTTGTCCAGAAGTTGTATCCGATACATGTCTAGGGATGATTACTAGCTAACTTAGCCTAGCAATGCAAGTTTCTCTACATTTCTAGCTAGCTAGTTAAGTTTGTTTTATGTATTGCCACTACTATTTACGGAGAAAGTGTAGCATCCATCTCGGTGCTGATTATCTTTGTGATGTGTTACGTGACCACCGCCGCCAAGCATCGCCGGTTTGCTGCTGTTTCGTGGGAGGATCCTTTTGCCACTAAAACCTGATGTTCCTATGCCGCCCGGAGGGAGTGTCAGGTACGCGGTCGAACTAGCAAATCTCAATCAGTTCTTCCTTTGTTGCCTAGTCCAGAGTTAGCGCCTCGACTGAGGGCATTAGTTGGTTTGAAGGCAATTAAACATCTGAAGTTTAAATCGCTTAGTCGTGCTTATGAGAGAATTAATTTTTCAAAGATGATAATTTTTTCTGTTGAAGTGCTATTCCAGAAGCTAGCTAGCATCCTGATTCCTTGATAATTCTTTTAGCACCACGGTACGAGGGACAATTTGGTATTCAAGTGTTTGGGCATAGTATATATATACTTACACAAACAAAACTATCTGGTATTCAAGTGTTTAGGGGTAGTGTATATATATACTGACACAAGCAAAGAAAAGGATCGCACCTGGCTACTTTTGGTTCTTGTAGTTAAAACAATTTGAGCAGGCCCGTCGATGCACATGTTCGGTGTGCTCGACCGAACAGGGCCCCCGTTTTTGCAGGGCCCCCAATTTTATACAGTCCTCTAATACTCCTTGGCCGCGTCCCGGCCTGCGATACTCAGAGAAATTGTCCGTCGCGTCGCTTTGGCGTTCCTCAAGCGTGACTCGCGTCGCTCCCGACTCCCAACCTCCTTCCTGCTGAGATCGCCCGCCGCCGCCGGCTGTTCAAGCTGCTTCGCCAATCGCCACCGTCTCAGCGATAGCGAATCCTGACTGCGACCTCCTTCGCTTCCCGATTGCGCCTCCGCCTCAGCGAGTCAGCTCTGAGCTATCGCACGGTAAGGATTAAGGAACTAAAAATCTGTATCTGTTGCAATCTGTTGGATACTTGGACTTTTGGAGTACAAACAGAACTAGTCTAGTAATCTACTCACACTTCCGTAGCTACCAAATTATTAGAAAATAATTGATATCAAGTTTGTCTAGATTTATATATATTTAGTTAATTATCTAGCCTAGATGCATCCGTATCTAGACAAAGTTGAGTTATCTAGTTAATTATCTAGTCTAGATGTATCCGTATCTAGACAAAGTTGAGTCAACTAATATGAGTTGAAGGGAGTATTAATTTTAAATTTCATGCGAGATAGGCAAATCATGAGAAGGACAAAGTGTCAATCAGGGTACGAGAAGAAGAAGAAAAGACAGAGATTAGAAGCGGCGGCTCAGTCTCAAAAGGGTGCTCTAGATAAATTTATTGTGAAAGAGTCTCAAATAAATTCTGAAAATCAAACTCCAGATGTTGATGTTGATCACGAGCGTGGTGACAATGTGATAGAAGTTGAGGCTTGTACTTCAGAATTTGATGAAGGCGATGATGGTAATATTGGTGATGAACGTGATGATGCTAATACTGATAATGAAGGTAATGATGTTAGTACTGGCGATGAAGGTAATGATGCTACCGTTCACGATGACACCAATAGCTCTTCTCATCCTAATATGTTTGATCCAAGATGTTGGGATGGTCTTGATCCTAAAATGATTGATATATTGCTGCAAAAGGGTCCTAAAAGAGACTTGTCTATTAAGCATGGTCCTAGAGACAAAAATACTAGAAGGTTTTCTGCATCGGCATACAATAGAGAGCTCCCAAATGGAGAAATATGTGACAGAGAATGGCTTGTGTACAGCAAAGAGCTTGACAAGATATTTTGTTTTTGTTGCAAGTTATTAAGAAAGGGGCATGTGAGAGGATTGTTAGCAAATGAGGGTTTCGGTGACTGGATACATCTTAGCATTAGACTTCAGCAACATGAAGCTAGTAGAGAACTTGTCACAAACAGGATGGCAGTGTATTAGTGGCGTAGGATGGTGCAGAATAATCAAACAATCGATCATGTTGCTCAACGGGAAATTGAAAAGGAAAGGGAGCATTGGAGAAAAGTTTTGTACAGGATTCTTTTAATTGTACAGTTTCTTGGAGAACATAACATAGCATTGCGTGGCAGTAATTGCAAGTTGTACCAAAATAGCAATGGCAATTTGTTAGGATTGGTTCAAATGTTGGCTAAATTTGACCCGGTTATGAAAGAGCATGTTGACCGAATTACGAATGACAGAACTCGAGATCATTATCTTGGTCCTTCCATCCAGAATGAGTTGATAGCTTTGCTAGCTACTGCAATCAGGTCTGAAATTATTGAAAAGGTAAAAAAGGCAAAGTATTTCTCAGTAATACTTGACTGTACTCCTGATGTAAGCCACCAAGAACAGATGTCTTTGATGATAAGGTATGTTGATACATCTTCAGGTTCTGCTTGTATCGAGGAATCTTTCTTAGGTTTTTTGGATGTGAATGATACCACTGGGAAAGGTTTATTTGATGTTTTAGAAGAGGAGCTAAAGAAGCTTGATCTTGATATAAACAATGTGAGAGGACAGGGATATGATAATGGGTCAAATATGAAAGGAAAGCATCAAGGGGTACAAAGCAGACTTTTGAAAATAAATCCAAGAGCTTTTTATTCGGCTTGTGGTTGTCATAGTTTGAATTTGACACTTTGTGATATGGCAAATTCTTGTCGCAATGCAACTGATTTTTTTGGAATTATACAACGCATCTATACAACATTTGCTAATTCTACTAAGAGGTGGCAGATTCTTAAAGATAATATAACAGGATTAACTCTCAAGTCATTGTCAGCCACTCGTTGGGAGAGTCGTGTTGATAGTGTTAAGGCTATAAGGTTCCAAATGTCAGATATAAGGGAGGCTTTGCTACAAGTGGCTGAAACAGACAAGGATCCGTTGACAAGTAGTGTAGCAAAATCATTGGCAGAAAATGAACTTGGTGACTTTGAGTTTTTAGTATCTATAATCATCTGGTATGAGATATTATCTTCTATCAATTTGGTAAGCAAGAACCTACAGTCAAAGGATATGCTTATTGATATTGCAATTGAGTCTGTACAGGCTGATTTCCTTTTCACAAAGTATAGAGAAGCGGCTTTGCAAAAGCATTGGAAGCTAAAGAAATTGCAATGGAGATGGATATTAATCCTGGATTTCGCACCAAGCGTAAAATTACAAGGAAAAGGCAGTTTGACGAGGGCCCGGCTGATGCATCGGCCGAATCACATTCTGCAGAGGAGTCATTTAGGATCAATAATTTGTTGCGTATTGTTGATCAAGCTATTGCTTCATTTAACACCAGATTTGAACAATACAAAGAGTATGAAGATATATTTGGTTTCTTGTTTACTTCAGATAGGCTACGATCCATGGATGAAGACAGTTTGAAGGATTCTTGTCTCAAACTTGAGGCTGCGCTTAAGCATGAAAAACATACGGATATTGATGGAGAAGTATTAATGGGAGAGTTAATTTTTATCCAAGATTTACTTGAAAAATCTATGGGTCCTCTTGATATTCTGAAGTTTTTGGAGAAGCGTCCGTATTTGGCTGTTGCTAATATTGCATACAGAATTTTGTTAACTATTCCTTTTACTGTTGCATCTGCTGAAAGGAGCTTTTCTAAACTCAAGTTGCTGAAATCTTACATGCGTTCTACTATGACACAAGAAAGACTCAGTGGATTGGCGACTATCGCACTTGAGAGTGATATTTTGGAGAAGATCAACTATAATGCTATGATTGAAGATTTTATTTCAAGAAATACCCGGCGGATGATGCTTTTTGGTAGATCATGAGGTTCGTTTTATTTCTTTCATGCTATTTTTTTAAATGGATACTTGATATTTTTTCAGGCATTGTATGACATAGCACATTCATAAGTTATACAATATAAATTAAGCGTGTGATTTTGTTATACTAATTATTGAATGTGTAAAAAATTAAGGCCCCATTTTTATAAATCGCACCGGGGCCCCAAAATTCTAGAGACGGGCCTGAATTTGAGGTAGAATACCTATGGTCTGTAGACTGGTCACAGTTATTAGACCTTGATGATTAACAATTACATACTGATGCGATCAAGTTTGATTTAGGAGTGTCGATCTTATAAGAATTTGTGTTCTGTGATAATTAAGGCGAGTTTTTCATAGGTTTTGGAGCTACAGGTGCGGGAAGCAGTTCTGTTAGTTAAACGTTTTCTACTGTTTGAACATATTTCTAACAAAATTAAGTTTGAGCTAAATGTGATGTGTGAACCTAGTGACAAGAAACTTAAGTTCCATTCTACTCAGGTTTGAAAAAAAGGTTACTTTCAGATACAAACCTTATTTAGGCTTGTAGCCATCAAAGACAACTATCAATTTCACTTATTCTTTCTCATGTTGTAGCTTGAAGACGGGAACATAGTCTGTTTCCTGAAGCCATCGGCTTGAAGACCTTGAAGATGGTGATACTCAAGTGCTCTATCCATATGTTCCTTCTTTCTTGGAGTATTTTCATAATAATTGGTGGGGGTAGTAGGGCGTTCCACAAAATCCAATTTGATCAGTCATCCGATGTTTCTTGCTATATATACAACATTTCTTACT
Source organism: Avena longiglumis (assembly GCA_030063025.1). Taxonomy (NCBI): domain Eukaryota; kingdom Viridiplantae; phylum Streptophyta; class Magnoliopsida; order Poales; family Poaceae; genus Avena; species Avena longiglumis. Next base: position 1,911,094 of record CP125979.1, read on the forward strand.
GTACAACTATCCATGTTTTTCTATTTTGTCAAAACAGAGACATTTCTTGCTGTATATACACCATTTTCTGTCTAGATGTCATAGTCATGCAATGCATTAAATATTTTACTTAAATGCAGCTGCTCTTTGATACGCTTATTGAGAATTCTTCATACTCATAGCTTTATTCATGCCTAAATACTCGCTCTCCAATATCTCAATGTCATTCATACTACATGTAATTTTAATGCAGGATTTTCTTTGGAAATACTTGTTCCGCAGAACCAAGATGCTGGGTTAGCTGAACTTCCAGCAACTACGGCTGCACTGAAGAACCCCAACTAAAAAGTGCTTTATGACCAGCACAACCATGAAAGATACCCTCCTGGAGATCCTAGCAAGCGTGCCTTTGCCTACTTTATTTTGAGTATATTAAACTGCACTTCTCAAAACTGATGCTTGGGTTATCTAGTATATGTGCATTCAGCATGTATTTCTAGGTCTGACATGAAATATGAGCTACTGTTTCTACTGCTAGTATTGTATGAAATATCCTTTTAATCATGTTGACATTGTGTTCAGGTTAAGATGTTTAGTAGTACTATTATTTCACGTTGATCCATGGTTAGTACTGTTAGCCGCATAGATTGTGTCGTCTTAGCCACACAATTGTAGGTAGTCTATCAGTTCACCTGTTTAGTAGAGCTACATTCCAACATCCGATGAGCTCCTTGAGGAGCATCGTCGTCTGGCATTGTCTGTGAGGAGTGGCCTGCATCAGGCTCTGTAGTGTGTACTACTGTCTAGTTTCTACTGTATTAGGATGTGTAACAATCCTAGTCTAATATTCTAAACTTTCTAGTTTATTTTGTAAACCCATTCTTCAGGCTTCAGTCTTTGTAGTGTGTACTGATGCATGTTAATGTATTGCTCTTCCTCAATTTGTAGCTAGTTTCTCATGTGCCCTTTATTTGCTACTTTGTAGTGTGTACACAGATGTTTTTATTTGCAGTGTGTACACAGATGTTTTTATTTGCAAGTATAATGTTTTTATTTTGTTGGGACTGCAGATACCCTATTGTTTAGGAGCTGCGGCTGATCTGGAAGCATGCATAAGTTCGAGAGGATCAAATTGTAGCTAGTTTTTACACTTGCTCAGAGCTTTAGTTGTTGATTTGTAGGTACCAGGTCATCGAAGATTTGATTTCTAAACTAGTTGTATTTTGAATGAGTGGAATTTCATGTGTTCCATCTATTCTGACCAGAATATTGTAATAAACTCATCTTTGCTGTGATGTGTATTTTCTACTTATTGGTACATTTTTGCTATTAATCTGGTGTGATTTGTTATTAATGTGACCCCCTGTCCAAAATAATCTTATTACTGGGACCCACTGTCTATCAGTTCTGACAATTTGGACCCGCATTTTCTAAACGGATCAGTCCAAAATAAAATGGATAGTATAATGGCTATTTACTGGTGTGACCAGCCCAAAATAAGAAGGCCCAAAGTAAGAATCTGTCCATATAAAAGACCAATGCAAAGAAAAACAATCCAGAATAGTTGGGCTGAGCCCACGTGGAACCTAGAAATGGGCTAGGCTGATTTTGATTTAAGACGATTTAATTTCGTCACAATTTTATTATGACGATTTTACCAAAAACGTTGTTATAGTTTATTTGCGACGCCCAGCTTTCGACGATCTCAAAATCGTCATAAATGGACTACTATGACGATTTTGTGACGAAAATGGAGGGTCATATATAGCCAGATTCCTTGTAGTGCCGGCAGAAATCGTGTGCGCGAAACTGTAAAAAGAAAATATTCTCTTTTCTGGTTCGGTTTTGAGGGGTTTGTTCCGTCCCGTCGCTCGCGACCTGAAAATACCCGTCAAACGCGCATTTTACGGTCCGCTCTTTTACAATGTCTGGTAGAGACGCTCTAAGGATAGAATTTGAAACGCAATTAATTAAGAACCAAACTATAGTAGTAAAGGTGGTATGCATCGCTGAGTGAAGAAGTAGCTTAGATGGTGAAGCGATCGACGAGGTCGCAGAGGTTGGCGTGCGAGGAGCCACCGGGCTGCATGGCCGCCTTTGCCTTGAGAGAGAGCGCGCGGACACGGGTGCGCATCTCCTGGCCCTGTTCTCCTCCGCGGAGGACGGCGGTGAGCGCGGCCTGAATGGCCTCCCGGCGCACCGGCATGTGAGGTTCCATGGGCCGGACGCTGAGACCGATCCCTAGCACGTCCACCGCGAGCTTCTCGTTGACGAAGTGGTCGGTGTGTACGAGGCGCGGCCACGTGACGACGGGCTTGGCGGCGACGATGGTCTCCATGACGGAGTTCCAGCCGCAGTGCGTGAGGAAGCAGCCCACGGCGGCGTGGGACAGGACCAGCAGCTGCGGCACCCATCCCCTGACGATCCGGCCGGCACCAGAGCCGCCGACGCGCGCCTCCAGGTCCTGTAGCGGCTGCGACGAGTCGGCGAACGGCTGGTCCGCCTTGCCGAGGACCCAGACGAACGGGTGGCCCGAGGCCTCGAGCCCCAGCGCCAGCTCCAGCAGCGTGTCGGGGTCCGTCTTGTGGGCCAAGGTCCCGAAGCTGACGTAGACGACGGAGCCAGGCTCCTTGCCGTCCAGCCACTGGAGGCAGTCCATGGACGCGGCGTCGCCTCTGCAGGTCGTCGTGGTCGTGGCGAGCGGGTGGTGGAGGGAGACCGGGCCGACGGTCCACACTCTCTTGCCCCACGCGGAGGCGAGGCCGCGCACGTGGTCCGGCTCCAGCTCCATGAAGGTGTTGAGGATCAGGCCGGCGCCCTGGGCCAGCGCTCCGTCGATGTCCTCGCCGAGCGTCCCCATGGCCGGGTGCCGGAGGAAACGCGGGGCCTCCTCCCGCCGCAGCTCCAGCGTCTTGTCCAGGAAAGGCACCGCCACCACCATGCCGCCTTCTTCGGCGGAATCTTGGAAGCAGTTGAACTTGTTGACGTTGTGCTCGCAGAGGGCGCAGAAGGCGCACATGGGGAAGAAGCCGAGGCGTGGCACGCCGAGTGCGGCGGCGACGGGGATGGTCCATGGGTGGGAGAAGTCGGAGACGATGCAGGTCACGGGCGGCTCCTGCCTGCCCAGGCACTCCTGGACGGGCGCTCCCAGCAGCGCCACCGCCTGGAAGTAGCCCACCAGCCGCTCCCGCGGGATGTTGTCGAGGTTGTCGGCGCCGTCCGCCACGTACTCCAGCGGGAACTCCAGCAGACGGACCTCCAGCCCGCACTGCTCGATGCACGGCCGGATTCTGGCCGCCGTCGACGGGGTGGCCACCATGCTGCACACGGCGCCGTGGGTGGCCAGCAGAAACGCGGTGTCCAGGGAAGGGATGACATGGCCCTGGGCCATCAGCGGGATGAAAACAAAGTGCGCCTGCTGCTTCTGCTTGGCATCGCCCGACCCCGAGCCCTCGCTCGCTGCTTCTTCCCCTTGTTGGCTCATCTCTTCTTCTTGCTATGTTCTCCTAGCTAGTTGTTCCTCTATTACGTATGTAAACAGTCAGCTTTGCTGCCCTTTTATACTCGACATGTGTGGGTACGACAGATTTTCTCAACATCGATAGTAAATCAGACTGACTCTCAGTCAGTCCCTTCTTGCTTATCTTTGCTATGAGATGTATCTCTATATCTATATCTATATCTATATCTATATCAATATCAATATCGATTTATGTGTATCTATATCATGTCTGTATATGTATCTATATCTATATCTATATCTATATCTATATCTATATCTATATATGTGTCTGTATCTATATCTATACCTATATCTATATATGTATCTGCATCTATATCTATACCTATATCTATATATCTATATATAATATAATAAATTAAAAAGAGGAGCGTTTCGGTCGTCCAACTCTTTTATTGATGGTTTTTTCCTCCAATCAAATCTCATTTTAAGCACCGATGCCATGGGTAATAAGTGAAAAAAAGTACTCACACCTGTCGATTCGATGCTACTAGTAAGAAAACGATTGGATTTCATTAGATCTAGATTCTTTTGGCAAAATGATGATGCTAAAAAGAAATATAGATTATCTAAATGGAATATTCTTTGCCGACCAAATGATCAGGAGTCTTAGGAATTGAGGTACTTAAGGTTAAAAATAAAAGTTTACTCGGAAAATAGCTTTTTAAATTACTTACTAAAGAAAGCATGTGGCAAATAATACTTCATAAAACATATTTACATAGTAAAACTTTGGCTCAAGTAGAAGCTAAACCTACAGATTCTCCTTTTTAGAAGGCCCTAATGCGAGTGAAGGATATGTTCTTCACTAATGGATTTTTCAAAATTGGTGATGACGGAAGTGTTCGCTTTTGGGAAGATGTATGGTTGGGTGATATGTTATTAGCAATTCAATGTCTGTCTTTATACCATATTTTGCAAAAGAATAATATCTTGATGGCAAATGTGCTTAATCAAACCTCTTTGAATATTACTTTTAGGCGAAGCTTGACTAGTAATAAGTCGAAACAATGGTCACACTTATGCCAGAGATTAATTGTGGTCCACCTAAATGATATACCTAGTCGATTTTGTTGGAAGTTAACCTCTACGGGTAAACTCACGGTTAAATCTATGTATCTTGACCAAATAAATGGTCATATGAGATATTTACATACTCCCTCTGTCCCGGTTTAAACGACACAATTTGCAATTCTCTGGGCCTAGGTTTCCTCTGATTGGTCTATTTTATAGCGTGGAGAAGAACATGTGTGAGAAGAAAAAGAGTAAGCAAAGTGTTTACATTTGTTCACACATGTGCATGCAAGTATTTTGTTATTTTCACACTGAAGTAATTACAGGGATTAAATGCTTTTGCGTCTAAATATGTTGGGATTGCGTGATTTGCAAATTATGTCCTTTAAACCGGGACGGAGGAAGTACTTATATGTGAAAGTTAAAAATTACTTGAAAGATTAAGATTTTTATGTCATTCCTTAAGAATAATACTCTCTCCGTTCACAATTAGATTGCATTCTGGGTTTAGTCAAAGTCAAACTTTTTGAAGTTTGACTAAATATTTAGCAAAAAATAAAAGTATCTATGATGTAAAATTTATATTGTTAGAATCTTCGTAAGTAATATTTTATAATATATAAATTTGGAATAATGAATGTTGATATATTTTTCTATATTCTTGGTCAAAGTTGATAAAGTTTGACTATGAAAAATCCTAGAACGCGAAATAATAAAAAACAAAGGGAGTAAAGTTTTATTAACAAAAGATAACTTAGCCAAAAAGAAACAGGGACGGATGTCAAAAATATTGTTTCTGTGACTCAATGGAGTCGATTGAACATCTTTTTATTACATGTTATTTTGCACATATCATTTGGCTTATGGTTTTCTTTACTTTTAACTTGCCTCCACCATCCAATATTTAAAATATGTTAGGAAATTGGTTGAATGGAGTTAAGAAGAAAGATAAGGCTCAAGTACATATTAGTGTACCAGCTTTATGTTGGGCCATTTAGACGACCCGAAATAATTTTGTTGATAAAAAACAAAAGAGTATAAATTTTAAGATTATTTGTCTACTGGTACATTGGATACAACTGTGGTCACACCTTCTCCCGGTGTAGCAGCGAGAACTCATGGATACTGGACAACCAGCTGCCGACGGTTGCTCTGGACTTCTATTTCCAAGCTACGGGTGACGGCACATTAGAAGAATCCAAAATGGATAGTTTCTTGCTACACTTTATTTTAGATGGTTGTATCAACCATATCGGATCCATGATTGTAATACTTCGAATTTTTCCTTGTTGAACTTGTGTTATTTCTGAGATTTTTGGACTATGCAGTTGCTTTGTGTGAAAAATGAGTGAAGTCTAATTGTTACCCCTCATATGTTGTTACCTCTCAGATGTGCATTTGTGACAGATATTGGAACTTGGAACCTCTTTTTTTTACGTTTTCACATAATGTTAGATAGGATCAGCATGGTGCGTCATCGCCCTTCCCATCTGCTCCATTCTCCGAAACTCGTTCATCACCTCATAGCTTGTGCAATGGATATACCGCACAGAAAAAATGGTCCAAAGTTTTTAACATGGGGTAATCTGGACAAATTTCCTGTCAGAAATGCTGCTGTGGGGGGGGGTGGGGGGGGGTCACTCGGAAAAATATCAAATCGCAAGTAGATAAAGACTTGTAGATCTTTTTCTTGTAAACAAGAGAGAATCGGGTGATTTCACTACCAAAATGATTTCTCGAACTTACTACTTGTACTCCTTCCATTTCAAAATATAAGATGTTTTAGTTTTGTGAAGCAAATGTATCTAGACTTCTTTTACTAAGTAGGTTCACTCAGGTTTAGAGTGAATCTACACACTAAATAAGTATAAATATACTTTTTCATAAACCTAAAACATCTTATATTTTAAAACGGAGGGAGTACCCTCTTGTACATTGGCCACAAAGCACATTATTTTAGATTGTCCAGCTTATTTCACAAAGAAAACATTTATTTGCAACATTCTCACCACTGCTTCTGCTGAAGCAGTTGCTTTGCCTCCGCACCTAGCTATTCCTATCATTAGCATATGATACGTTTACATATACATGCCATACCCATTTCTCCTCGCCTCATGGTTCTTGCATCGACTTCGTTTTGCAGAATCGCACAGCGTCAGAAACTGCGAGGAAAATATTGCTGCTTCCTATGTGCTCGGTGAGTTTGGATGCTTGCAGTTTTTCAATCACAACAGAACCAGGATTTGACAGGATGAGCTGCCAAAGTACACAATACAGGAAAAATGATTAGTGGTAGTTTTTTTTAATCTTTTAAGTTTCAGTGAATCTACCTGGATATCTCTCTTCTGAAGATTCTTGTATAGATCTTCAAGAGAATGGATGCCACTTGTATCGATATCGATAACCGCTGCACCGGCATTTTAAATTGAACCACATCAGTATGATGATTGTTTAAAAATTTGAGTGTTCTCATATCAACTGATCATTATACTCACGGGACATTTCTACAATCAAGAAATTTATTTTAGTAAGTCCTGCTGCCTTAGCTTTGTCTTCTTCATCTGTCAACCACCTAAGAATTCTGCAATGGAGCACCAGATATCAGGCCTACCAGGTTGGCATTACTGAATTTATGTACTATTCACCATTCTTCGAATTAGAAACACGGAGTGGGGTAAATTTTCCATTTTTACCTTTCTCGGATGTAATTGGAGTTGGAAAAATAAATAGCAGAATCAACCCTCACTATCACCACCCCAGGAACAAGTTTTGCTTCTGGATACTGACTGGTGTTCCTGTATATTGTGGTGCCTGGAAGGTTTCCAAGTAGGGATGTCCTTGGCCTTGTTACTTGAAGAAGTATTTTAGCAAATGAGATCCCTACCTGTTAATATCCGAAACAGCATGTAAGTTCTACTTATCTCTTCAAAAGAAGACATGAACACATTATTATCATTTTTTCAAGATATGCTTGGTCCTTACAGCAATCAAGAGACCAATCTCGACGGATACAAATACAACACCGAAAAATGCTCCCATGCAAGCGATGAAGTCCAATTTGTCAACTTTCCAGATGAGAATTGCTGCTTCATAGTCCACAAGGCTGACTACAGCAGAAATAATGATCGACCCTAGGATCGCATTTGGCGTATACTTGAATAGTGGCGTAATGACCAACAAGGTGAGAAGCACAACTAATGACATAACCACATTGGATACAGGAGTTTTGCAACCAGCCATGAAGTTAACCGCGGAACGTGAGAAAGAACCTGAAAGAAATGCAGGGTATGGGTTGAGCACTGGATTTTTCAGATAGTTTAATGCTAGCTCTGTTAGGTAAAATGGGCTGATCAACCTGTTGTGACATAGCAAGATGCCATTGAGCCTACTATGTTCATAGTTCCAAGTGCGACCATCTCCTTGTTTCCATCTAACTGATAGTCCTTAATAGCAGCAAACGTCCTACCAATTGCCACAGCTTCCTGGTAAAGTAGTCACACACATATTTACGAGGAATGTGGAGAAGCACATGACGGTGTAAAAAAAATCTGCATTTATATCAGCATACGTACTGTCAAACCAACTATGCCGCAAACAACACCGATCTTGAAACCTTTTAAAACGAATGGACCAGTGAAAAAAATCTTGTGTGCTGACGATGGGTTGATGCCCTTTTCAATGAAATTCACCTGATGAAGAAGTACAAAATTTCCATCGATGAGAAAATATATATGGTCCATATGACTGAGCCTTAGTAGTACTAAATTTTAGTCACTTACTATCTGAACACCTTGCTTGTCAGCACGGGTTATATATACAAAAAAGGTGGCCAGAATAACTGAAATTATAGGAGCAATAGCTGGCACCCAGAAAAGCTTCTTATTCTTCTTCCCCTATGTAAACCGGACATCCTCAGTATATAAAATAAATTTTCAATGTTAAAGGTGTTAAAGACATGTGAAAAAAAGATATGCTTACAATGTACTTGGCAAGCAGAAGGAAAGCCAGGAAAGATGTGCCAATCACAATTGTCTGCCAGTTCCACTGTATAGTCAAAAAATTCCCTATAAGTACTTTAGATAACTCAGCTGGACAATAATATTATTTCCAGCCATAGAATGTAATTTTGGCAACTAGTTGCCCGTGCACCCCATATTCTCTCTATTTTTCATATTCTGAGTTTCCAAAAATTGTGAAATAATTCATGGATGTTAGTAATGCTATAACATGTGCAATTGCAAAACATTCATCTAAATGGCTAAAAGTATGACCATTTGTGAAAGATAAATCGGAGAAAAAATATGGGTTGATGGGCAACTATTTGCACAACATCTGCTCATCGGTCTATGCCAATGTCTGACATGAGAAAAACCATGAAAAACTTGAATTCAGCTGCTATTTTCCAAATTGGATATGTCAAGCGAGCACTAAAAATTCCGAAAAGAGTTAACCTCTTGTAACCAAAAAGATTGGAACCAAATAAGTTACTTCCAAGTTGTGATTGTATTTTTCATTAGTAACAAAATATATTTTAAGTTGTTGAGATTATAAATGCCTTTGTATGGTTCCAGAAAATTCAGATAATAATGTTCTTACTAAAATATTAAATGAGATATTACAGATAAATTTAACGTAAGTACCCCATGATGAACTGAACTCCAGACAGATTTCATAACCGAAACTATGTCCGTTTTCCTTGTAAAATTCGCAATACCCAACACATATTTTAACTGCTGCAGGGCAATAGTAATGGCTGCTCCCCCCATGAACCCGACAATTGCAGCATGGGACAAGAACTCGATGAGGAATCCTAACCTGAAAACTGCAAACCCTTAGTTCAATGCATCTACATTATGTGCAATATTCTAGTAGATATTTGAATTTACCTTAGAAATCCTAGGGCTGCTTGAGTGATACCAGCAAAGAAGGTTGCCGTGAAAGCAAGGCGCATGTATTCCTCCTTGTTTTTAACATGGTCAACCTCATTTTGTAGAAGTGAACCTATTAAAAGAGAAACCACAGCAACTGGTCCAATCGCAATATCCCTTGAGCTACCCATTGCAGCATATATCAATGGGGGAACGAAGCTGGAGTCTGAAACCAACTAACACAAGTAAATCATAATGGAAAATCAACCTTATTGTTTTACAGAATGCTCCACAACAGACAAAACGGGACAAACTTACATAGCCCATATTGTGGATCCAAATTAGCGAGCTTCGAATAGCCGATGTCCTATTAGAGTCCAGTATTCCAATGTCAAGCACAGTAAGTATTCGAATCAAAGGTGGACTAGTCATTGTTGATACCTGAGGAATACAGAGACTTGCAATTGTCAATCCGGCAATTAGATCGCTTTTGAACTTGTTGAAGTTGTAATTCCTGCCCCATCCAACAACTGGAAACAAGAACTGCAATCCCATCATGAACCTTGTCAATCCAGGTTGGCCCTTGTACTGACGCAGCGGATTGTCATGGAAAAAGGTCTCTCTGAATGTCTCTGTGAACTCCGTGGCCAAGTTCCGTTGTGGGGGATAGCCCACCTTATACACATGTGGTGCTGGAGAGGGATCACAGGAGTGTGTCTGTGTGGTGATGCTAGGTTCATTTGCTGCTGCCTCGTCGGTTATATGATGAACCATCTCTGATATTGAAACAACTTTTTGTTATCGTAGGGGAAGTGTTAAATTAATTCTAGTACTAATTGGACTTGGTATGGACAAGTTAGAGGTCCTCCAAATTTGCATAAAAGGTTATCACATTCAGAGGAATGGCAGACAATACAAATTTAAGAGTCGTTCAGTACTACTACATGTGTTCCTAAATATAAGACGTTCTGAGTCCAAACTGAACTTCAAAAACTTCTTGTATTTAGGAACAGAGGGAGTAAAATATAAAAGAAGTAGAGAATTCTAGTTAATGGTTTCAGTTTTTCCTGAATTTTTTGCAGACTGCCACTAGAAATCTACATTTTTACCCTTTTCCATCTCAATAGAAAGAAAAGGGAAGTTCCCTTGTGTTAGCAGCAGTTGCATGTATTAAGATAGTATCTATTCTACGGATTATTATTATCCCGTTATTTAAACATCCAAGGGAGAATTGTAAAAGGAAAAAAATAAAAGTCGACTGTATTGTCTTTTTTTTTTTGGGAGAAATGGTTGTAATGTTTTCAACTCAGTTCAATCCGAACTACAGTGGAGAGTATGCATGGTGGACTGTTGCGCAAGACTTTGGGGTTTATTCAATCTGAAAGGGCAATGATGATGCTTATTGAAACAGCAATAATTGATGCAGAAAGTTCCAATGATTCTCTTGGACGTACTGCTGACCCAATGGTAACAGATGAGTAATAATCTATTAATAAGTAAGTAATAAAATCCCGAAGCCAAATGAGTCAACTTCGTGTGTAGGCAAGGCAGAGAGAGATTAGCTTTCCATTCTAGTCATATTCCAAATATACAGATAAATGGAACCAGCAGTTGTTTGCAAGCCTAGGAATCGATCAACCTATGTGCCATATACACAAAATAATATTGGCGAGCTTAATCTGTTGAGACTGATCTCTATTATTCCTCTCTCGGAATGAGGTCACACTACTGATAAGAAGCTGATCTCTTATCACTTCAGTTCTATCTACTCCGTAAGTGGTAGAATTAACTAACAAACAATATACTAATTGAATGGAAATTTATCCGCCAATCATAATTATTTTTCCGGTAAACCCGTCATCAGTTCCGTGGATATAGAATGAAGAACACCTTAGCTTAGAGGAGAATCAAGAGCACCTTGTCAGAGGTTAGAGGATGCAAATTAGGAGGCGACTGGCAAATTAGTGAGGTGTATGATCAACTATGAAGCACTAGTCGTCCCTCTCGCGTACAGGCAGACTAGCTAGAGCGTTAATTATTACCTGTTTCTCATCCATAGGAAGTAAGGGATAAGTTACTGGTATTCCCAAAGAAAGAAAGAAAGAAAGAAAGAATTTATCCGGTCAGGAAAGGCGCCCTCCAAAATTTAATGACAGCCATAATAATAAACAAACAAATGCAGAGTGAGTTCCCAAGAAACAAAAGGAAATTTTTTTAAAAAAAAAACAGCCCATGTTGCAATCCAAGGCTGGGAATGAGTTCTTGAGAAACAAAAAAATACTATATATATATATGCAAGGCTGGAAACGATGGAGCATACTGTGGAATCGATGATGACCAAATCTTACTGAATACACGGCGAAGAGGTTGAGAGCCAAACGGGCGGATGGAACCGCCGCTCAAGCCTCGCCACTCCACGAGCACCAGCACCAGCGCCGCATCATCGGTATGTGCGCGTGGAGGAAGGGGAAGGATCTCCCTTCTTGCAGTGTCCTAGTAGTCCTATAGCACTGCAGGCGGAGGACGGCGATTGTCGCTGCGGGGCCCGCGTTACATTGGAAAGGCATAGTATGCTGGCAGGTAGAGACGGGACCCCTCCCTGCCGGCGGTGCTCGGGGTCTTAGGTGTGGACACGGCGGAACGGGGCATGAACGGTCGATCGCGAGGGAAGAATGGTTTCAGTGTTTGACCGTGGAAGAGTATATGCATGACCAAGAAGCGAATGACATGTGGGCCAAGACGTTGGAATCGTACGCTGCGTCGCTGTAGCTCTTGCCCGTCAACGCCGGTCATTTGGGAGCAGCCTGTCGTCGTTTATGAGGATGGGAATCTGTCCCTATACATTTCAACCTCGTGGGCTCCAGCGATGGCTACGTTGCCGTCCAAAAACTTCAAGGTTACAGTAAAAAAATCTACACTTTCTATAACTACCCGCCCTTGAAAGCAACTGCTAATTTAGGGACTCAAGCGTCGAAAATCTACTCCGTTCATCTCAAAATAGTTGATATAGATTTTTCTAGATTGGCATAATACTATTTATGTATACTCCCTCCGTCATAAAAAAGATGTCTCAAGTTTATTTGAATTTGGATATATCTATATACTAAATAGTGTGTCTAGATACATTTAGGTTTAGAAAAACTTGAGACATCTTTTTTTAGGACAGATCTAACCAAATTTAAGTCACTTATTCCCCTCCGATTCAGATACACTTATTTTAGTGACAAATAATATGGGTCGTAGAGAGTATTTTAAAATAGAAAAAGTATTATAGGAGTAGCATATTTTTCTCATAATTTCATTTGCCCGTTTAAAACGGCACGCATAAAAGATTTTTTGTTTATAGCTAGCGGGAGGTTTTTTGTTTTAGCATAATTTTAGGACCTTGGAGATATAGCTAGCGGATCACGAACTCTCACCGATGGGAGGTTTTTTGTTTTTTATTAGTCTATTTTTCAGTAACTTTTTAGGGATGTTGAGGCAACGGCTATATCCTGAGGTCAGAATAAGGTTCTCCCCGCATTATCGTCGCTCAGATGATGCATCTAGCATCAATGGAGGGCGTATGTAGTCGTTTGTCCAGCGGATTTTCTGGGATCCGGCCTATTTTTGCATTCGTTGGTTTGTTCTCAGGTTAGTCTCTTACGATCAACTCTTGTCATAATTTGCGAGGGTTATTGTTCTCGTGCGTTGATCTTTTGTGGGCTTAGCACGACCACTTTTCGTCTGCCTACTACAACAAACTCTACTATGCCTAGCTTTGTCCGACTCCGATGATGGAGCGGCGAGGATTGCAGCGCCTTTGACTCGTACTAATGTATGTAGTCGTCGCTAGGTGGTCCAATAACCTATTTGTAACTTTATCACTTTTTAATTTTTTATACTGCTATTAATGATTAATAAATCGGTGGAATTTCGCGAGAAAAAAAAGTGTTGTCTCGACCGTACCAACTTTGGCTCTTCCTAGCTATGACTTTCTTTTATGCAAGCTCCCTTCGATCTCTACCGTCAATTTCCGGGTGCCTATGATGTTCTACGGCGTCACACGGAAGTCCTCGCCCGCCACAAAGTTCCCTGCCAGGCTCTCGTTAGTTACATACTTTACAGTCACCTTAGCTTATACTCTCTCGGTTCACAAATACAAGGCAATTTAGTTTTATAAAATAAATGTATCTAGACGTTTTTAGCATATAGGTTCACTTTAAATTTTTATAAACCTATACATTAAAAGATGTTTAGATATATTCGATTCACAAAATTAAAATATCTTATATTTCTAAACAGAGAAAATAGATAAGCGCGTTAGAGTACGCCATTGGACCATGCACTCGGTCCGATCAGACAGGAACAGAAAACGGATAGTGTGTGCGGCCGCCGTTGGGATACGCGGACAAGGACGAAGAGCGCATCCTCAAGCCATTGTCCTGCCCCTCTGCAACGAAAGGACACAAAAGCGAGAAATCGAGTCTGAAGGGGGTGGGGGTTGCAAAACAGTGTATTGACTCAGAAAAGTACTCCCTCCATTCACTAATGTAAGACCTTAGCTACTCTCTCCGTTTCAAAATCGTGGAGCTCTTAGTATATATTGAGCAGCCTGTCTGTGGCGAGGGAGGGAGAGAGTTAACTTCTGATATTCTTATGGCCAGGTCATACGCTTGAGACAGACAGAATTATCAGATGAGACAGCTACAGGCATCAAGTTAAACTGTTTGCAGCTGTTCAATTGCCTAATAAAATTCATGCAATATGAAACCAAATTATTCCCAAATGACAAAGCGAGATCTCAAACAGAATGCGGTCCAGCATTGGACGATGGGAACTTCAGTCTTTGGGAGAATCCATCTTTCAACGAGAAGAAGCCAGACTGTAGCTTAACTGGCATCCATTGACCAATTCTGTGATGGCCAGCAATCATCCATGTGGCCAACGGCACATGTTCTGACAATATAGTCAAGCAATAAGCTTTAAAACATCTGTTCCAGAGACAAGTGTGTCCTCTACAAATGGTATGGTCTTCCATACTTTTAACCCACCTGGCGCTGGATGATTTTCAAGACCTGAAACATATACACAAACAAATAATGGAGCTGACTGAGAACAAGATAACCAAACTGTTTCCTAAGCTGGCAATACCAACCTTCTTCATTTCTGGAGTCGTCCTCTATACACACTGACATATAATGAGAACTATTTAGCTCCGCTAGTGTAAATTGCCAATTCTTAGACAGATGATCAAAACCAGAGGTGGAATCATCACATACTTTTGATGCCTGGCAAATCCAACAAAAGTCAAGGCAGATTGATAAGAAACGACTTACTGTTAAGTTGCAACGATGTAACAATAAGGCGCCTGATTTCTGTGGTGTACCATGATGCACAATTTAAAATATACTCCCTCCGTCCCAAAATAGATGTCTCAAATTTGTTAAAATTTGGATGAATCTAGACACTATTTAGTATATAGATTCATCCAAATTTTGAAAAACCTAAGACATCTATTATTGGACGGAGGGAGTACATGAAATTTGCTTAACATGACATCTGGCAGTTGGGCCAAAATGTGGCCAGGAGACGCACATGTCAGAAGGTGTCACAAAATAACATGTTCAAGCGCCCTTACACATGTAGCATATGTTAAAGACACCAACAAATGAGAAAGGTCAGAGCTGCATACCTTTGAAATCCTAATTCCCTTGCCTGTTTCCAACATGATTGAAAACGTATTGAATGGAGCACCTGAGAAACCCATCCCAAGAGCCTTTACATATGCTTCCTAAAAATTATACATCAATGTGAGCAATTTACTTTGCAACATTTCATCTGCAACCAGTATCACGAATATTTAGTTTACATAGGCGAAGTTTTCTGCAAACACAACTTTGGTTCTATCTCTTCTCACAACAAATCACTTTTCTTCAAAGGGATAATCATAAGAGATGCATCTTGTGTCCTTTAATTTGATTCGTTTAATATAACCATATGTTATGTAAGGAAGGATTTAGCGATTTTGCATCTAAAAATGGGTTCGCACTAGATACATATTCCAAATCTGCATTTCTTTAGCAAAGAACAACAAAGTCAGCAACACTACGCTCTAGGTGGTCATATTAGACTACATGATACTGGTCAGTTCATAGATTCTAGTGTAGTACTGGAAAATAACATCACTGCTCAAAGTCTATAAAGCAGAGAACCAAAGAGAGCCTCACTAACTTTAAGAGTCCACAGTTTTAGGAATTCCTTTCTCTGAGCATCCGAATCTGAAATCTCAGTTAGATGATCAACTTCAGAAGGGGTAAAATAACGACGAGCAAGAGATAAAATATTCTTGGTTGTATTCCGCTTCTTCTCTTCAATATCAATACCAATCTGAGACAGTAAATAAAAAAGCAACATCCACTTAGTAACTTCCAAAGAAACAGAACCATGGTCATTTCTTTCAATTTTGGTAGTCACAGGGATAAGGAACATACATGTGCCTGCATCGCAATGCCACATGCAATCAAAGAAGTGGTGTGTGAAATGTTGAAATGCAAAGGTCGCTTGACATTGCTATCATCCGGTGGCCACAATATCTGATTATGACCATGGAAAGCACCCAAATGCGAGTTAATTAAAAGTCATTAAATCACAGGAAAAAATAACTGCTGAAAGCTAATCTATTACCTCAGGTTTCCCAAATTTGTTCTTCTTAAACTCAAATGCCCTCGGATCAATTTTACAATCTGTATCTAGTCTAGTTCAAACAAATTAGCAATAAGCATATCAGTAATCCCGTTATGCTATCCCATGACAAGTTTCATGCTGTATAAAATATAATTTGAAAGAAATAACAGAGAAGAATATATTCTAATCATTGGAAAGATAAAATGCTGATAAAGTCAAACATTGAGCAGCATGCCAAACTTCCATATTACAGGTCAAATGGAAGATAGTTTCATCCTCCATTTTTATTGACTATCTACGAAAACTGTGCATCAGAAAGTGATCATACACTGATACACATAGTAGATCCTAAAGTGTTGCTTGAGGTGGAAAATGGAAGATATGGATGTAAGAGGTCAAAAGTAATATGACATCATTGATCTTGAATCATGTCTTCCATATATGTAAGACAGGTGAATGCACACCTATATACAGTTAAAGTATAAAAAGAGGAGCAACTCAATGCATCTGAGAGCAATAAATTACATGAGCAGATGAAGCTCTCCAGAGATATTAAGCTGTTTTTCTCACAAAGCTACAGGTTTTTCCTCTTGATTTCAGAAATTACAAAGTATATATACTGAATTTTTTTTACATGGTTACCCTCACCCATGGAAAGGATTACATTTTCTGTCAATCCTAACCAGTGTACACTCGTGAATCTAACATCTGCCACCAATTCGCGATTCAATAAATCATAATAGCAAGAATTACATCCAACATAATTTCGTGAATGATAGTAAGTTAGTAATAGGCATGAAAATTCAATTAAGTGAGATCAACCATGCAATAGACAGTTGATGATTACATACATCTTGAGAGGGTGGTGCGCAACAATGCACGGGACAACATAGCATCTTTCCGTAGCGTCGTTCCTTCCATAGAGGCAGCATACTTTCTTTCAACAGGAGAAAGGAGTTCTTCATACATATTCATTTGTGACTGATCATTCAGCTCATCAGGGCAAAGATACCAAACATGCACCTCTCTACAAAAGAGATAAGCGCGTAAACCATCTTCGAAATATTCTAATGCACCAAATAACTACGAGTCTATGACAAGAAAAAGAAACCAACCATTTGTAAATGTAAAAGAATTTCTCTCATTAAGTAAAGCATTGCCTAACCCAGGAGAAAATTTGATGACCAAAAGCTATATCATGTACCTGTATGTCAATATGGGGGGTAACAGTACCAGGGAGTATCTGGGTATATTAGATTTTCAAGCTACAACCAACTGGTAATTACGGGCCAAGACTCCTTCAGTGAATGCCCACCACCAGCTCATCCGAAATTTACAAACTACAACCAAAGAAAAGAAATCTGTGTGCCTTCGAAACAAAAGGCAATCAGTTGTCTCGTCCTCTAATGGTTGGGATATTTCTGATTTGTTCAATCTGATGTGCTATCTTATTTTTCATGCCCATAAGAAGGGTAATATTTCCCATTTAGTGAACCAAAATGTGTTTAGTAATAGCAGGTAGAAGCTAGCACTCTTTGCAACATGACATTGTCTAACATACAGATCTTTCCTATTTAAATACATGTTCTCGAAAATGCCATATAAAAGAAACTCGACCAACACGTACCAGCACCTGTGGCTTTTTTTCAATTCAGGAGAGAGAGCCACGAGGCACCCCCTCACCAGTCGGCTGCCACAGCGAGGTCACCGGACACGGGTTTATCGAGGATAGGGGCAACGTGTGCAAGCTAGTCCAAGCTGTAAGGTTGTGTGTGAGTGACGCTCACTCACCTGCCTTACGTGGTGCCGATATTTAATCTGGCGTAATCGAACAGATCAGTATACTGAATGAAAACGCCCTCGAATGCCCCATCTCCTTCTCCATGGTCTCACCCCTTGATGCACTGCTCGAATCCCCCAATTCCCCCGTCGTCGAACCAAATCTCATCATAGACCAGACACTACACAGGGCTCGACCACGGGTGGAAATGGAAATTGACATACGTATCCGGCAGCACAACCTCTACCTCTACCTGCCCCCAGATCTAGCATCGTCCTTAGTAGGCTCGCAGGAATCACAACTTGCACGGCACAGCGGATGGAAGGAAGGGGAAGTGCGCACCTTCGGGACTGGAGAGGCGGCGGGGACGGAAGGGAGGCAAAGAGGCGCCCGCCCGAAACACCCAGCGGCGGCTGGAGAGGCATCACGCGGCAGCTGATGAAGCGGTGGTGCATGCGGCTTCCCGAAACCCCAAGCGGCCGCGGCGGCCGCTGCTGCAGGAGAGGCATCGCGCGGCAGCGGAGGAGGCGGTGGTGCATGCGGCCCGCCTCTGCCCGTCCGGTTTGGCTTATAGCGTGGGCTGCCGGTGGCAACAAGGGAGCTTGTTCTTGAATCCGACGAGCCTCCTGTCCTGTGGCGGACCAACAAGAAACAGCGACAGGTCAGATTTGTAGTGCCATTTCACATTCCAACAACCTTTCACAAATCATAGATGAGACTTGCTTAGAGGGCTCGTCTGCCACGGAGATCTCGAGCAGGGGCGCGTGGGAGAAGCTGCAGGCGCCGGCGGCGAGGGGCACGCGGGGGGACAAGTCCAGACGTTAGGGCTTGTAGTCTTCTGTTCTGCCCTGCCTCCCGCATGGAGCGACACGGGAGAGGGGCTGGGCAATGGGCATTCGGTTCAAACCTGGCCAACAGGCCGGGCTTTTGCGGGCCAGCCCGCACCCCGCGAAAAAAGCACGGCACGGGCCCGGCTTGGCCCGTAACATGCCAGCCCGTGAAGCGACGGTGCCGTGTCCGGGCTGCGATCTCAAGCACACGGGACGGCCTGACATGGCCCGTTTAGCATGAGATCGCCAGGATTTTCAAATATACGTGTAAAAAGAGGTTGTATGGGACTCGAACTCACGACCTACAGCTCCCAATTGCTCCAGCTAACCACCGTTGAGTAGTTGACCTAGTATAGACTAGATTTAGAGGTGCGTCTTGGCGCACGATTCCCCGTTTTTCTATCGGTGAAAATCTATATTAATAAGCATCTATGAAAGTCAATGATAGGAAGCAGTAAATAAAGAGGGAATAATTATTTGTTTCAATTTACTAGATAAACGGAAGAAAACAGCTGATGAAGATGAGAAAAGAACACCGCTTAGCATGTGGATTGGACTATACAGTAAAATAGAGAAATGCCCTACATATAAGTGTCAATAGTAGAGAAATATACTACATACTAGACCATAAAAGCGCGTGTTGCCGCGCCCGTCCATCTTGTCAAAAGAATGGTAATTTTTTTGAGAGGATTTAACAAATTCATGTGAAAAAGTTAATCGTGCCTCATTGTGGTGGAGCATATTTCATCAAAATTCTAAATCCATTCAAGCTATACTACATATCGGGTCACCTGACCCATAAACTGGCACGCATGTTTGGAGAAGAACAAACATATAAGATAATTTGATCAAAATTGTTGGTTCGTTCAAAGTTGTATGCACCGGGTCACCTATATCATATCACGTAATTGATCAATAAACATATGAACATACTTTAATGAAATTATAGGTTCTGTAAAATTTATAGTTGTAGTGCCACATTAATCAGCACACACATGTTACCTGAATTCTTTAATATCTTGATTTAGGATAGCATAAAAATACATGATACATCATTAACAATGATTCATGTTACTCTCTGTAATCGTAAGGACATAACCGTGGATGTCTAAATATTCTCTATAATCACAACACTTATTGTTTCTTTATTTCAAGGCAAAGACCATCATGGTCAATTCAATCATTAAATAGATAAACATGCGACTAAACACAAGTGTAATAAGGATGCACATGAATTAATTTCAGAAGTACTACTTGATGTATGGAGAGACAGATTTTAGTTTTTGTAGCTAACCTGCATTACTCTCGGTTCCCATTTATATGGTGATATCTTCACAACTTGCATTAGTGTGGCGTGTTGCCTCTTATTGACCTGTGATGGAGCATGAACATGCTGATCAATACTTATAGCTCAAACCACATAAAACTTTGCGATGTGTTATGAAGCAGATGCATGAAGTATGTACTTTCTAGTAGTAAGAGTAACAAGAAGGAGAGCATGAGCTTAAGCACCGTAATATCAACACAACCCAATAGCACATATCATATCCTGGAAAGAACAACGAACCTTAATTTCATGATCACACCATGGAAACATCACTTCCAAGAACATGTGCACCATACATTGCTCAGTTAAAATCATGCAACAAGGTACAATACAGATGATGCAATGGAATACACATACTTTTTTCTCAAAATGAGGAGCATAGCCCCGACCTTTGCATCAAGTTATGCACACAACCTTTCATTTATTCCATAGTTTAGTTATAGTACACATACAAGTCCCTGCAAAAAAAGGAGTACCCATACACATAGACATGGAAATGTTAGTATTACTTATAAGGCATATCCGGATAGCATGAAAAGCGGTAAAAAAAGGGAAATTTGTTCTCCTTTTTGAAATGTAGGTAAAATCTCTATAGTATTCCTTGAGGGGTCAAAATGTAGGTAAAATCTCTGTAGTATTCCTTGAGGGGTCAAAATGTAGGTAAAATCTCTGTAGTATTCCTTGAGGGGTCAAAATGTAGGTAAAATCTCTAAGTTTGAGGAGAAAATTGGCACCCCTCGAGCTGCATAGCTATTCTTCACAGAATACTTATCTATCGTCCATATACAAGGAGGGGCAAAATACTATAAAAGGGAACTCGCTAAAATTAAACTGCATACGAAGAGGAAATAATGACGAAAGGTTACGTACCACATGCTCTCCTATTCCTTTGGGACTTTCTCCCTTCAGATCCCAAGGACGTTTTTTAAACTCTTTTGTATAGACATTTGATTGCTCTGGTCTAGAATAAAGGGCTTCATTTTGTTGCATCCTATTCAGTTGCTACACAAAGAAAGACATGTGTTTAGCTAGTGATCTGAGCTAACAAAACAACGTTCTTAAACACAAATAGTGACCCTTGTGAAGATAGATTAGTGCCGAACTGCAGGAAATAAGCAAAAAAAAACACACATCAAATTCTCTTGTACATTTCACCAAACAAATAAAAATCATATGATAACTCGCTTGATCGGTGTTTCATGCAATTTCCACTCACTAATTAGTGCTAAATCGTAAGGGAATCATGTCAACTGAAACGGAATGTAAAATGGTATATGTGTAGGCAAGAAGGCATAAATGCAATCCATTGGTTCAGTGGATCTTCTCTTTGGATTTATTTTTTCTGCCTTAGTATCCCTGTGTAGGCAAGACGCCATCGTAGAAGAGTGAAGAAAATTGGGGAGCCCAGCTCAGTAATTCGCTGAAAAAGCTATCAAACCCATAGCTTACAAATCACCGGCCGGAATAGAAAACACCCCTTGTCAGTCCCTCGTGCATCCCTGTAATCAGTTATAAGATCAACACGCCAAGAGCTATGGTCCAGATTCCATGTGGACAGGGGCCGATCGATGAAAGGAAGGAGCGAGGCATTAGGGAAGCTCGTTGCATAGTTGTCCAAGCCGTCGAAGGCCCATCCCTCTGATCGACATCTGCACTTCTGCACTATTGGCCTGCACCCCACCGCCCGGCTTCCCCCTCCTCTGGTCTATCTAGAGATTGAAGTTTGGAACCTTTAGGGTACCCTCTTTTTAGTCTAGTACAAACAAATGAAATAGTTTTGTCAAAAAGTAAACATTTGTTAAAATGTAGTTCATTTTTTTGTACCAAAGAGGGTAAAAGGTACCCTAAAGGTTACCCACTTTCATCCTTAGGTCTATCTCTCAGTCTCAGGTGGCGGCTGATGGAAGAGGAAATTTTGCAGACTCGGAGCATTTTCACTCGTTGGTCGAACCCAGGCCGAAAATTGGTCCGTTTTTCAGCCGGATGGAACTAGTTTTCGGCCTGGGTACGCCCGTTTTTCCACTCGCGTACCCAGGCCGAGTTCCAAAGTTCGGCTAAAATTCATCAAAGATGGGTGAATTTCATTAAGTTGGACGAATTTAGACGGATTACATGAAATTTAAACTAAACTAATAAACTTAAAAAAGGCCGCCGCCTTGGCCTCCTCCGGTTCCCTCGCCGTCCTACATGCCGAAGTTGTTGTAGAACGCCGTGTAGCCGGGTCGCCCGAAATCATCCTCGCCGCCGCCGCCGTGCCGCCGGCCGGCTGGTTCCGCGGGAGCTCTCGGCCCGGTCGCCGCACCTCCAGGGTTGGAAGGACGGGCCTACGTCCTCGTCGTCGTCGTCGAGAACGTAGAGCGGGGCGTCCTGGTAGGCGAGCTCACGCCTAGACAACGCCCAACATCGGGCGGCCTGCTCCTCAGCCTGCTGCTGCAGGCCGAGGATGCGCTTGAAGGGAATATGCCCGAGAGGCAATAATAAAGTGGTTATTATCGTATTCCTTATTTATGATAAATGTTTATTTTACATGCTATAATTGTATTGATACGGAAACGTTAATACATGTGTGTTTAATAAACAAAAAAGGAAGTTCCTAGTTATGCCTCTCTTATAAAGTAGCTCTTTGATTAACAAGATGATCAAAGGTTTCCTGATCATAGAAATTGGATGTTGTTAATAACGAGGTCACAACATTAGTGTAATGGTCTGATGAACATTCATCCGAAATATAGCATTACGATCAAAGTCATCGAGTTTATATTGCTATAACAACTTACGAAGTGATCCTAATCCTCAGACCATGAGATCATATCAATCACTAACACCGGAAGAGTTTTTTTGATAACATCAAACGTCACACCGTAAATAGGTGATTATAAAGATGGGTTCAGAACTACTAAAGTGTTATGTTGAGGCCCATGGATCGAGAGTGGAATTTGTTCATCCCAATGACGAATAGATATGCTCTGGGCCCTCTCGGTGGTATCACATTGGTTAGCTTGCAAGCAAGTGATTTGATCACTAGAATGTTATATCACGGGAACAAGAAAAGAGTGCATGTCAGTAACGAGATCAAACTAGGTATGGAGATACCGATGATCGATTCTCGGACATGTAATATATCGTGAAACAAAAGGATTAAGATACTAGCGTAAAAGGTTCCGACGATCACAAGAAAGTCATCGTTGAATGTGGAGTCGGTATGGGTCTCAGATCCGCTTCCGATTATTGATCCGAGAGGGTCTCGATCATGTCCGCATTATTCGCGAACCGTAGGGTGACACACTTAAGAGACACCGACATCCAATTGGAGCAAAAGTTTCATGCCGAAAAGAAAAGGAAAGCGAGAATTTATTTCACTAGACACAAATCAAGCTTTTGCTGAAATTGCCAAACTGGTTCTGCATGTGAAATGGAATACTAGCAAGGGTTTTATGTGAATGTTTGTTAATTAAAGTAATTAACAAAATTCTGAATAAATAAATAAAAGAGTTTTATTTAATGAGAGCTTGCATTAAATTTGGTGGAAATTTAATGCATGTGAGTGGATTTATGAGTGGAGGCTTTTTAATGGGAGTGAGGCTTTTCATTTTGAGTGGGAGCTCCACCCACATGAATGTGGAAGAGGTGGGGCAGCCCCATGGCTGGGCGCATGGCCCTTGGGTGCCCCCCTCCCTATAAAAGGCCCCTCTCCTCTCTCACATCACACCTCCTCGTGAAGGATCTCTCTCCTCTAGATTTTATCCCCATGGTCTCGGACTAGCGAGATACATGTTCCCGGTGGCTTTTCGGCAAGAAAGAGTTGTGCTTCGCTGCATCGCTGGAGCGAGGAGGCGGAGGTTGCTCGTGCCTCGAACGTGTGTGCGAGCACGGATGCGTCATTGCTTTTGGCGCTTAGGACTTCCTCTCGATCTTGAGATCGGCAAGAGATCGTCTACATCAACCACGAGTTTGGACTCATTAAGCTTTGTCGGTCTTCAAGGGTATGTTCTCACGGATATACATCCGCCTGCTTGTTTGTATCTAGTATAAATAGATCTTGGTATATAGTTCACATCGTAGGAAAATTTTTGTTTTCTATGTCCGAACCCTTCAAATGCAGCTCCGCTTTGCTCGGTCCTTCTGGACCACTCCAATGTCCGTGAGAGTGCTCCACCGCGGCTGTGCGGTTTCGTGGAGCGATCGCCCAGCCCGAATCTTCAAGACGGCGTCTTGACCTTGTTGAACCTTCTATCTTGGGGTGGCGGCGACGTAGGTGGCCTATTGGCGACGCCGTCGTCATGCTCACCGATGATTTATGTTGCGAAGGCTGAGGCGGCGACAGCGACTCCGCCTCGCTGATCGCCATCGACAGCAGCGCGAGCCGGAGGAGTGGGACGCCGACGCAGAGGAGGACGAGCTCATGCTCGCCATCCTCCACTGTAGGGGTTCGTAGCATGGAAAACAAAAAATTTCTACCGCATGCAAACAAACAAGCCAAGATCTATCTACTAGATTGTAGCAACGAGTCAATAGAGTAACTCACCCTCGAAGATTCCAAAGCGGTTAACGAGAGTAGATTCTCGTGGGTGATGTAGTCGTACTCTTGCCGATCTCAATATCGCGTAGACGATCCTTCCGGCGCTGCATTCCTAAGCTGCTTAATGGTCACACGTTCGGTACTCGATGAAGACCTTCCTCTCCCTTGTTCCAGCAGGCAGCGGAGGTTGTAGCACTCTCGTCGCGATTTCGGCAGCACGATGGCGTGGTGTCGAAAGTAGAGGGGAGATCTCGCAGGGCTTCGCCTTAAGCCGAAGCGAGTATGGTGGAGTATGAGAGAGGCCTTGGTGATCTAGGGTTTAGAGGGCACCAAGGGGAGGCCTTGGCCGGCGGCTAGGGTTTGGGGAAACCCCCAACTCGTCGATTTGGTGGTGACCTAGGCGGCGGCACAAGGAGGTGTTGGCGCCGGCGGCTTGGGGCTAGGGTTTGAGGTGTGAGGGTAGGGGCAGCCCTACCCCTCCTTGTATAGGTGGAGGGTGGCGGTTTGGGAGGAGGGAGTCCTCCTCCAACTCCTCCTCCTTGGCCGGCGGGTGGAGGGAGTGGGACTTACTCCCCAAGTAGGTTTCCTACTCTCCCTCCACCAAGCAAACTTCAGATTTGACTTTTCAAATTGGCGTTTGACTCTCAAACTTGGATTTGATTTCTCTCTCCATATTGCCCAACCAAGTGACCTAGTACATGATGCAACCATTCCACATTGTCATGACACATCCATGTACCCTTCCCCTCTGGAGTGTCGGACCTTCCGGACCCTTCTAGAACATTCCTGGTGAAAACACCGGAATCATTCCCCAACTCCGAAACAGGACTTTCCTTATATGAATCTTATTCTCCGGACCATTCCGGATCTCTTCGTGATATCCCGAATCCCATCCGAGACTCCGAACAACATTCAGTCTCTTACTCATCATTCCATAACTACTCAATAACATCGAATCCTTAAGTGTGTCTCCCTACGGTTCGTGAATTATGCGGACATGACCAAGACACTTCTCCGATCAATAACCAATAGAGGAATCTGGAAATTCATATGGCTCCCACATATTTCTACATTGCTATGATCGAATGAACCACTTACATATGATATCAATTTCCCTTTGTCTCACGATAGTTTACTTATCCGAGGTTTTGATCGTCGGTATCTCTGCATACCTAGTTCAACCTCGTTACCGATAAGTACTCTTTTCTCATTCCCATGGTATGTGATCCCTTGTGATCCAGTCACATGCTTGCAATCCAATTGGATGGCATTCCACCGAGAGGGCCCAGAGTATATCTATATGTCATATGGATGGAAAATCCCACTCTTGATCCATGTGCATCAACCCATACTTTTCCAACACTCAATGCCACCTTTATAGCCACCTAGTTACGGTGTGGTGTTTGATGTCATCAAAGCATCCTTCCGGTGATGGTGATTAGCATGATCTCATGGTCGAAGGAATTAGGTTACTATGTATCAGAAAGCTTATAGCAATTAAACTATTAAAATGACTTGATCTTTATGCTATGCTTATCTATAGGAGTATGTCTATCATACCATTCTCCTAATGATATGACCTTGTTATTAACAACATATCAAATGTTCATGATCAAGAAACCATGATCATCTATTAATCAACAAGCTAGTATTATAAAGAGGCTTTACCAGGGACTCTAATTTAGTTTACAAATCACACAAGTATTAATGTTTCTGGTTAATACTGTTATAGCATGAATATAAACATTTATCATAAACACAAAGATATAATAATAACTATATTTATTATTGCCTCTAGGGCATATCTCCAACGGCATCCAGTTCGGCGGTGGGCGTCGGCCCGACCTGGTCGTCGGCGTCGATGTGCACGGAAAGCCGAGCCGCGGCGTGTTCCCGCGGTTGATGTGCTCCATCACCGCCACGAGGGTCTGGCCTGGCGCGCTCCACCAACACCGAGGGCCAGCCGAGTTGTTGCGCTTCGGCGACTGCTCGGGCGGCCCTCGTATGGCGAGCTCTCGCCGCTCGGCAAAGAACTGCTCCCAGTGGAGGAGGTTGTCGGCGCTCTCGGCTTCGGCGGGGTCATTCATGCCGTTGATGTACTCCTGCACATCGTACGGCAACTCGTCCGCCGCACCGGCAGACAGGATGCCGCAAGACTCGGCTTCGGCCGGAGGCATCCGCATGTCCGATGGCGCCATATAGCCGGGCGCTGCGTAAGCGCCTCCCGAACTGCGCAGCCGGCCGCCGTTCGCCGCAGCTCCATCACCGGGTACCGTGAGGCCATGGCTGGCAAGGGGAAAAGCGGTGAGAGAGGGTTCGCCGGAGTTTGTGGGTGGGGGAGCTGTGAGAGAGTGTGGAGATCTCCGGCGAAGGTACGGCTTATAAAGACCGAAAGGGGCAAGAGGGCGTGTACGACGAGGCGGAAAAAGGGAAAACGGGAAGTTAGTGTCCGCCCGTCATGGGAGGCCGACTGGGTGACGCCAGAATCGGCGACACATGGCCGACGCGACGTGCAGTTAATGTCCGGCGGTCACCGTGTGGTTTCGAGGATGACGACGACTCGGCTTCTGTCGCTGACTCGGCGGGTCCATGGCGCCACTTCGTTTTTTTTTCGCCGAACTCGCTGAGTCCGGCATTTTCAGAGCGAACCCGGAAACCTGGGTTCGGCCTGGGTAGTCCGGACCAAATTGCGCAACCAAATTAAAAGCGGTCCAGATACGTGACGACCAATTTTCTACGAACCAAAATTCAGCGTTCGAATCGGCCTCCTGAACGAGTGGAGATGCTCTCATCACTCATGGGAAATTGGAAAGCGAAAGAAACGAAGAAGAATGTAGGTTGGAACAGATCCTATAAAGATTCACCGGGTGAGAAGGAACGCGAAAGGAACAATAACATAGTATCTCATTACCTGGAGTCTGGAGACGAGGCGAAAGGACGGAAATGAGAACCGACGGGAGCTTTCATGAGCATAGCTTTCGCCGTGGGCGCTCACCGGTCGAGAAATTCATGGATAGGCTTGTTGGGCTTGGTCACGTTGGCCCTCGTCACCACGCGACGTGCCCAGTTCACAAGAAGAGCCCGTGGTTAATTTGCAGATCAGTAGCATCCATGCTACGTTGGGCCAATCGGCAAGTGAAAATCATGTTGTGAACGAGGGCCAGTTTTTTTTTTTAAAAAAAGAAAATAGGTTGCGGGACAGCTGATTAATCTGGTATGTCAAAGAGTTTCATCTAACGGCTCACAACCTCAATTCGCTCAGCAGGCCCCTTGGTGGTTAAGTTTTACGGTTTCTTAATAGGTACAAATACATGGTTATGAGATAACAATAGTTAAGCATAGGAAGCTAAACATAGGGAGTTTGTTGGGCAGCTTGACAGCAAGTGAGATTGGAATGAACACCGGAGAAACGAGTGCAACTTTAGTTTGCTCCAAAACTGGCCTTCATGAAAAGCATGGCACTCTACTTTTTTTTTTGCGAAAAGGATGATATATTAATTCTCCGAACTTACATAAAGGTCCAGAAACAAAGGAAAAATTACAAGGAAGCCCTCTGGATCCCGACGACGACGACGAGCCGGAGCTGACGATGGCGCGCCGCTGCTGAAGCTCCCCAAACATTGGATCGCCGGAGCCCACCACACCGTAGACGGGAAGTCACCGAGCACCGCCTCCGAAGAGACTAGTGTCGGGAACGCCGGCGCCGCCGCGAAGAACCTCTGTATCATCCTCTTATTGAACTGCATCCAGATCCAACGATACCGATCCGCCGTGGTCAGTGGAAAGTCGGCAGTCGGTGAAGCCCCAGGGAACGCCACCGCCGGAGGGGATTGCGCGGACAACAAACGAACCAACAGCACCTCCGCCTTCGAAGCGCTGTCGGCCGAACACCTGCCAAACCCTACCATAAATACACGCCATGAGACGGGCTTCCCCCACCCTCCCGCCGCCGGAGCAGCCGACGGAGGGGAGGGAACCCACGCCTCACCGGCGGAAGAGGTGGATCGACGGTGGACTCTCAAAATCGCCTCTCAGATCTGTAGCGGGGAGAGGAAAAGGAGGGCGACTCTTTGGTTGTTGCATGGCACTCTACTTGCCTGAGAAGAAAAGAGGTACAGTATGAGCACACCGTAAGAATTTAAAGTGACAAATTCTAACATCATAAAGCACTTACTTACACGGTCAACTGACCAAGGTGTTAATAGAATATTGCGAGACTGGAGAAATGTTGTAATGAGCAACTAGCATTATTTTAGCCGGTTCTAAACCACTAACTTAGTTCTCTATGGCATAGGCTCTAATGGATGTTTGACTTGTCTATGTTTATAGATAGTTTTCTGATAAAAATATGTACTACCCTCCTTATAAATATTAAGCGGCAGATTTCTCCCATGAAAGAGTAACTACGGTATATCCAAATGGATTTCTACGCTAGTATCTAATACCACTGGAAGCTAAAAGCGTAGAGTGTAGTGCAGGTGACACGCTTAATACATTAATTAGTAGAAACAAAGAAATCAACAGCTCAACCAAAGCTAAGAAATTTTGGAATTAACGGAATGTAGGATGGGCAGTGAGGTAATCGTACGCGTACAACTTATGATCCACAAACACATGATCGGAGGGTGATTGTTTCACTATTTTCGAAATCACTGCTTCACATGCCCTCATCATTCATTTATGGGTCAACTAAAATAATAGCGATTGCCTTAAATGTGTCATATGAACCTGGCAAATAGTAATTAGAGTTGGGGTTTTCAATAATAGTATGACATACAATATTATCATAATACCAAACGAAATATATGTTCAATACTATCAAACAAAAATATCTCCCGGCATGTATTCCTTAAAGTTTAGTATTCATAAAGCACAATACAATTCGAATGATGCATTGTTTAGAAAATAATAAATTTTCAACATAATCAATTACAACCATTTTATTTTTGGCTGTAATACCCTAGGAAAATTAAAACCAATTATTAAAAAGATATTAGAAGACTTAAAATTTCTAAACACAAAATATGCTTAAAATATAATGTAGTTCTAGATCTAGTTGGACCAAAGCAAATATAACATTTATTTCATCCAAATTTAAACAGAGAGATATTTGCTCTTGCTCTTGGTCTCAAGTCCGAGTATACTTAAAGCTCAAAATCTTTACTATTAATTTCAAAAGCGTGGTGAATGTCTGGTGTCACACATGCAAAAATTACAAATAAAATGCCACTCCACATTAATTCCCTCTCCCCTTATCCCTTATCACGTGCATAACTGAATACCTAAAACATCTCAACGGCTAACAGAAATACTCCTCCCATGTCTTAACAAACTAACCGAAAAAACAACAACTCCCACAAGGAGTATCAATTTAAAAAATATACCACCGCTCCGATCTTCGTCTTCATCAAGCTGCTCCAAAAAAATACCACTACCTGTGTCTCAAAAACGAAATTGGCATGCAGTCCTCGACCTGAGCGAGACAAGTCCCCGTTGGACACACAATGAGTTCTTCATCGCCCAGGGTCATGCGAAGCGAGCAGCAAGCAAGCCAAGACCCACCTGCCTCGTCCCCTCTCAACCAGTCCCGTCACGCCACGTAGCACCCGCCTACCAATCCCGGGACCTTCACCAACCTCCACCAAAGCCGAGCAGGTCAAAGTCGTGCTGGCATGCGCGCGCGCCCACAGCCGACGAAATCAGCGACCCGGTTAAGCAGATGCATGCGATGTGCCAGTGCTATCCTCCTCAATCGCCCGCCATGCCGCTGTTCTTCCGCCTCCTCCTGGTGCTGTCTCGCTCGCCATCTCCGGCGGCGATCCCACTTCCGCCGCTCCTGCCGCCAGAGCCAATGCGATACAACGCCAGCATGTGCCACACGTCCTTCATGTGCGGCGCCCACGACATCCACTACCCGTTATACCTCTCCAATGAGTCTAGGGTGATCGACGGCATGGCATGCTCCTACTGCGGCTACCTAGGCATGGACATCCTCTGCAACGGCACCACCACCAACCCCTGCGCTCCGCCTCGCCGAGGCACGAACTACGTCCTCGCCATCGATTACACCAACACAATCACCTCGTCGACGCCGACGGCCGTGCCACCGACAACAATTGCCGAGAGTTCGCTGGCGTGACCATCCTGTCCGAGGCGTGGCTCAACTTCTTGGCCACGTGCAACAACACCATCTCCTTCTTCGACTGCAACCTCACCGGCGCCGCGGACCCTCTGCCGCCGGACATCATTCGGATCAAGCGCGGTTTCGCGAAGAAGGCGATTGTCGTCGTTCTGGCGCCCAACTCGGCGTCGCGGGGAATCGGTTCCGCGTGCAACGGGGTGTACATGGCGCCTTTGCTGACGGAGTGGATCGCGAGCCCGGAGTACGGCCCACGGTGGGTAGGGCGAGGTGTTGCGACAAGGGTTCCAGCTCAACTGGGACCTGAGCGCCGGGCCGTGCTACGTGTGCAAGGTGTCCAAAGGCGATCTTGGTACCAGGCCGGGCGGGTTCCTCGGCTGCCTTCGGCGGCAGCTCGTGACTGGACTGCCTCGCTTTGCTTGAACCGCCCGCTTCTGCCCATCGCGATGGCGGAGCCGACCGATCGCCGATCGCTATTGGCCCATCGGTTTCTTTCATTTCTAGACCCGGTCCGTTGTGCCACCAAACCGTCGATTTAGATGGGTGACGACATGCGAGAAACGATCGCATCGTTTGCCTCCACCAAATACGCCGAGACAGTTGACTTTAACCTCGCCGCACCTAGGCGG
Organism: Avena longiglumis; assembly: GCA_030063025.1. Taxonomy (NCBI): domain Eukaryota; kingdom Viridiplantae; phylum Streptophyta; class Magnoliopsida; order Poales; family Poaceae; genus Avena; species Avena longiglumis. The sequence continues at coordinate 1,942,365 of CP125979.1, forward strand.
AAAATTTCTCTCGCCGAGCCGTTAGACAGGAGAAACAAACACAACTGAATTCTCCTGCTGACACGCGGTGGCACCACCACGCCATTGTTCCCAGAAACACAACTGAATTCTCCTCGATCGATCTGCCATCCTCGCTTGACCTGTGGCGATGGACCATGACCATTGCAAAGAAAACTGCACACTATGCTAGCGGTGATTGCTTGTGTACGAAAGTTGGCTTTGTATAGTACAGAATTAGGTTAGGTATTTTGAACTTCTGAACAATTTTGAACTTTCAGTACAACAAACACAAATTCAATATAGCTAAAAACGCAATGAACACAAATTCAGTGTACAAAATCAATGGACAGTAAGAGAAATACAACACAAATGCACTCATAATTCAGTTTAGATGTCACACTGCACTAAAAATTCATTTTTACATGAAACAGTGGACTGAATTTCAGTTAACATGCATGTATACAAGACGTTGAAAATTAAAATTTTAGGCATGCACAGCAGACTAGAATTCAGGCAGGGGAGGGGACATGCGGTATGGATATGTTGATTTATATGCATGAAAAATTATCCTGATGATGTAGCAAAAGAATTGGTATGAACCTGATGTACTCAATAGATAACTTTCATCTCCCAATTCTCTGTCTTGTTCTGAAGATGGCATGCTCCACGTCGAGTCGTGTATCGTTTAATTTGGATGTAGTGTACTATGGATTGTGTTGTTCATTAGCACAAAAGTTAAGATAAATATGAAATTGTATCAATGGACAAACACAAAGATGCTAAATATTGACAAATGTAAAGGAATAGTAATAAAAATATTCACATTTGAGGTGTTCAAACGAGTGTCTATATTATCGTCCCTTCGAAAGTGAAATTCTTCATGACATAAAAATATCCGGTAAAAGTAAACCGACATCAATGCACATTTATAAACAAATTTTTCGATGATCACAATTATTTCAACTTGCCATCTCTTATTAGCATCTAGCTTGCAGCGGTAAGTGACGAGATTGTCTTACCTCCTTCATATATAGGTATGCTAAAGTATAAAAATAATGTTAAAGATAAAAGAGGTTAGAGAGAGAATTGGTCTTTATTGGTCTATCAATAGAGATCACATTGTCGTGTGATATTTTTTTGACTTCAGAATAATTGTTTTATTTTTTATCCCGTAGCAGCGTACGGGCATTCAGCTAGTTGATATAATCTTGAAAGTGTGTAAGCTGTACTCACTTGGAGAAATAGCACGAACTGGACACGTTCCACTTTCAAGCTCTCCTTCTCTCTCCTCATCCTCGGACCACGGCCCCATCTGTCATCGTAGTCGTGCTGCTTCTTGAAGAGGTATGTTAATCTCGCCTTTCCGGCAGGCTTTGTTGTTGTACCAGAAGGTTGTGCAGCTGTACATGCTCGTAGAAATGTTAATATATAACGGAATTGGTTTGTTCGATGTTGATTTAAGTACTAATATGATTTGATCTGTAGCACTACAGATGCAGCCTAACGTTGATCTGTTTAATATTTCTGTGGTAGATAGACTAATTGGCGTATGGATTTTGGTACGACAAGTTTAACCAAGCTGCATCTGTAGTGACTTTACATGACAAAGGATGAGTAGGTCTTGTGCACATCCGTTCGATGGGTATTAGAAAATTTAAGCATTTTGGCATTAACACATTCTGGATGGAGCTGTACGGTGGATTTAACAAGCCTGTTACATGATCTAGGCTGAGAGCATTTTTGCCTGTTACATGTAATCTGCTCGGATGATAAAGGTATTTGGACTAAGAATTTTATTTTCTCAAGTATCGGTGTTCCCATGCCGAACTACCTATTTGTGAAATGATCGAGCACAAATATAAGATTCGTCTGGAACAAAGCGCCTATGTTTGCAATGTTTCTTACAACATGGGGAACCGCAATATATCTTATAATGGCATGGATAGTCTCACAACACAAGGAGGATGGTAGCATATAAAGAAAGTATATAAGGTGGGTATTTACATCAGAAGAGAAGTATACTATAAGTGAGTAGAAAAGATGGTGGATGCAACATCAAAGTTTCATGTATATAATTGGGCTGGAGTCATGAGTTTGCACATGGTGTTAGGAAGTGGAGCTGCGAACTAAAGGCATTTTTCGAGCTAAACGAGTCCCATTGTATTGTAAAATTCAGGATTGATGATGCGATTCCAAACTACATCCTTACTTCCAAACATGATGGTTGAAATTCATATTGGTCCCAATGCCTTTTTCGCATGGACATCCGCAGGCTTGGCTAGAACGAGCTTCAAAATTCTTGGTCGTAGCCTCGGGCCACTAGGAGTGCCAAGTGTGCAACCGCACGGGGCCTAAACATTTTAGGGACACATAATTTTCATACAGGCTAATATATCTTTGCAGCAAAAAGAAAGTGATTCTTTGGTCCTGATGCGGGGCACCCTCCCTCCTTGTTCGAATCTTCACCTTAAGATGCCTAGATGGATTCTGGCCCGTAAGAAGTAAAAGGCTAGCTTGGCTCTACGGTCCTTAGCGAAGCATTAGAGCCGGCAGGGAATCGATCGATCAGCATAGGCGATGCAGGAGCCGCTAGTTGCCGCCCGCTGCGGCACCAGCAGCTAACGCCGCATGAAGACAACGGTAGATGGGCCGGCCGATTAGATTCTGCAAGCAGGCGTTTCTTCTTTTGTCCTTTTCTTTCATGTAGTTTTTAGATTTGAACAAATTTTAAATCTAGACAATGTTTAGATCATAAACAATATTTAGAAAATCATGAACAAAAATTTAGAAAATGGTGGATGCAACAAAAAAGTTTCATGTATGTAATTTGGCTGGAGTCATGAGTATGCACATGGTGTCAGGAAGTGGAGCTGCGAACTAAAGGCATTTTTCGAGTTAAATGGCTCCTACTGTGTTGTGAAATTCAGGATCGATGATGTGATTCCAAACTACATTCTTACTTCCAAACATGATGGTCGAAATTCACATTGGTGCATTTATTGAAGTAGCATGATTTGGATGGCTGATATAAATGAAGTTCTCGGTCCTTTGGGACCGTTCCCTGTGCAAAAAAAAAGGTGGCATGGTGATAACCATATGCTGGGCTACATCAACAGGCTACCAAACGAAGTGGACAAAATGGTCCAAATGCCTTTTTGGCATGGACATCCCCAAGTTTTGGCCCGAACCCAGCTCCAAAATTCTTGGTGGCAGCCTAAGGCCAGCAGAGTGCCAAGTGTGCAGCCACACATGGCCCAATTTTTTTAGGGGCACACAATTTTCAGACAGGCCCATATGTCTTTGCAGCAAAAAGAAATCTTCATCGGAAGATTAGATGGAATCTGGACCGTGATAAGTAAAAGGCTGGCTCTATGGGCCTTAGCCAAGCATTAGAGCCGGCAGGGATCGATTCATCGATCAACAGAGTCCTCAGGCGAGCCGCATGGACGCCTCACGCGAGCCTGGAGTAATTCCATTCTGCCGTTTGTCATTCTTTCATCCTTTTGCTAAAATCTTATTCAGTGAATTGAATCAGTGCGTGCATCTCTGTCCCTCATGGCCTCATCCCTCGTCCCTGCATTTTCACTCTCTTTGCGCCCTAGCCCCTGGGCCTTACTGCCCTAGTCAGCTAGCCCCAAGTGTACTCTACTTCATTTCAATCCTAAATTCGTTAATTTGTGTTGTTCATCTCATTTATAGGAATCAACGTGGGAAAGCAAGATTCCGGTTAGCAAAAGCGTCAGAGAAAAGAAAAACATGAAGGATTAATTCAATCTCAAAGAGGGGCAATGAACAAATTTATTTAAATAAAACCACATGTATCCATCAATAATCAGTCAGTTGATCCTTGAACCATTGCACTATTAATTATTCCTTATAGTTGCTTCATAATTTCGTTTAGTAAAAGTGGTATGCCCATTCTACAATCAGTATTGTACCCTCGTGCTCCTTTCAATCATTTTGTTAATTTGTACTTCCTCTGTCTCGGATTATTTTTCACAAATTTATCTACTCATGATTACGCATGTATATACACACTAAAATATCTAGATACACGAGTATCATTATAAAACAAAACAATAATGTAAAAGGCTTTATGGAACTCAAAATATTAACATAATATTGACTATTTGAGGGTATCTAGACATCATTGGCCACTGGCCATTTTCCAAGTTGAAAGTTTTTGCCATCACACTACGAATCCGCAGCATGTTCGTGATGCTTGAGCTAGCACTAGTAGAAAACAGAGCTTTCGTCCAGAGTCCTCCGGAGCATTAGTCCCGGGACATTAGTCCCGGTTCGAACAGCTTGGACGCCGGCAACCTTTAGTCTAGGTTTGAATGGGGTGGAGATGGGTGAGGACGTGGGCAACACCCTTTAGTCCCGGTTGGAGACATAAACCGGACTAAAGATGGACCTTTTGTTCTGGTTTGAGACATTAACCAGGACTAAATTTTTTTTGGCTGGTTCAGCCACCGCACCCCTCTCCCCCCTGAGATCGTCGTTTCTAGTTTCGAAAGCATGCCACAAAATTATAAAAAAATTGATAAAAATAAAATCCTTTAGACTGTAGTTATATTAAGTAATTAGTTGTTACGAAAAATAATAAACATGAATTTCGATATATTTTGCCAAAAACTGTCATGAAAACTTCAAACGGCTATAACTTTTGCGTACAATGTGAGAAAAAAGTACGACCTATCAAAATGTGTGGAAAAAATTTTGAGTTTGATTTTGATAGGCCGTTTGGAATTTTTTTAGATTTTTAAAATTTGAAAAGGAAAAAAGTTATTTAAAAAATTATTTTTTTTAGAATTTGTTATGCCATATTTGGATTCCTCACATTTTTATGATAATAATGGATATATTATTTGTTGAATTTCGATTTACGAATTTAAATATATTATTTATGCCATATTAAATGAATAAATGACAATAAATAAATAAAATATTATTTTATTTAGTTTTTTTACTTTTATTGGATTAAAATATTATTATATATTTATTGTTGTTTACTTAAGTAGTTGTTTGTAGTTTTGAAACATAAAGATGTGTGACATATTGATATGAGCTAACGCAAGGACATCCGGATAAAACATAGAAGTTAAGTGTGCTAAGGGTGAATCAGTGCTAGGATGAGTGACCGACCGGGAAGTTTGCGATTTAATCTAAGATTAAGTATAGGTTAGTGTTAAAAATATTCCAAGTGAGAGAGATATATTAACGAGCCACATAATTCAAAAGTTAAAATAAATTTGAAAAAAAAATAAAAAAAATCTTTAGTTTTGTATTACAAACTAAGACTAAAGGGTCTCGCGATCGACTGCGGCCCCGGAAGGACATTTAGAGCATCTCCACTCGCCTATCCAGGAGGCCGATCCGGACGCCTTGGTCCGACGCAATGGCCCGGCCAGCGTACCAAGGACCTGTTTCGGCGGTTGGGCCATTTTGGTCCGGACTACCCGGCCGAACCTGTTTTAGTGCTGAGTCGGCTGGCCGCGAAATCGTCATCCTCGAAACCACGCGGCGACGCCGGACATTAACTGCCCATCGCGTCGGCCACGCGTCGCCGATTTGCAGCGCCACCGCCGCCGCATTGGCTCCCGCGACAGACGGCGGGCACTAACTTCCTGCCGTTTCCCCTTTTCCCGCACTCGCCGCTACACCCCTCCCGCCATTCTTCTGGCCTATAAAAGTCGTACATCTCGCCATCTCTCTTCACAGCCCCTCACACCACCACAACTCCGGCGAACTTCGGACGTTCGCACATTTCTTCCTCCCCAACTCGACCGAAGCCATGGCGCTGACGACGCGCCGCCGTGGAAGCCCGGTTGCTCCACGAGGCGCTATACTGTCGCCGGACACTCGTCTCCCTAGGCTGGAAACTTCGGCGGCGGATCCCGTTCCGCGCCGGTGCGGGCAGACCTCGCCGGGAGATCCAGCGGCTACCGCCATGGAAGACTCAGACTTCGTCGGAGAGATCCAGCCTTCTCGCCGCCATGCAAGACTGGCGCCGCCGAGATCAGACAACTGGTCTTCGGAGGCGATTTTTCGCCGCGGCGCCACGAGAACTTCGCCGACACGACGGACCGTCGGGCTCGCCGTCGCCGCCGCGTAACAATATGGCTTACCGCCGCCGCTGGTGGAGCGCTCCAGGGCGGACTCTCACCGGAGTCATGGCACACATCGAGGCCGGCAACAACCCCCGCCTCGGCCTGTAGTTGCGGCGTCCGGCGTCGACCATGGCGGCGTACTTTCCTAGTTAACCGATGTACTATGTGCTCCCTCGCCTACTTTAATGAAATTTCGATATATTCGTCCATATTTCGCCCAGTTTAAGTGGATTTAGCCGAACTTAGGAACGCGGCATGGGTACGTAAGTGGGCGACTGCGTATTTAGATCAAAAACGCGATTCGTTCGGCCGATAATTGGTCCGGTTTTCGGCCTGGATACGTCCAACGAGTGGAGATGCTCTTAGTCCCGGTTTATGCTCTTAGTCCCGGTTTGTGGCACAACCAGAACTAAAGAGGACCTTTAGTCAATCGAAACTAAAAGCCCTTACAAACCAGAACTATAGACCTGTTTTCTATTAGTGCAGAGGCAGCCACGTCCACGGATTGACAGCTGCGACTAGGTGGCTGAATCGAAACACGCACAGCACGTCGGATTGACCATGGTGTTTGATAGTGTTGACACTGTAGAAAGAAACATCAGTTAAGCTCCACGTAGCCTCACAAGAAGAAGAACGGATATGTCCTGGTCATGGTTCTACGGTCGTATGGCCAACCGACCGGTAAAACGTCGCCATACGTGCGAAAATTCTAGGGGGTTTTAGATTTCCGGCCGAATCAAATCCTTTCTGGATTTTCCACTGGACTTTGCTTCGGTCCTTGTTCATACGAAAACAACATGCAAGTGTTTTCAGATAACTCCCCTCAAAACCAATTAAACTATAGATTAAACCAATTTTGAAGTGTGCTACCACGCATGCATGGTCTCCTGCACAAGCTTTGCAGGAGGGCTTCCATTTTGAGAACATCCATTTATGCGGATGATGTGGCGGTGTTTGTGGCACCCTTAAAAAACCATATCTTGAACTTGACAACCATTCTCGAGAATTTCGGTGAAGTCAACGAGCTATGTACCAACTACCAAAAGAGTTATGTGGTTCTGATTAGATGTGGGGACATTAACCTTGATGACGTGCTTGAGGGGTTTCCGGTGGAAAGGGTTTGGGGCCCTCCCAAAACTAAATTCTTTGTTTGGCTTGTAACAAAAAATATGCTTTGGATGGCGGATCGCTTTGAGAAGCGGTGGTGGCCTAATTGCGGCTTGTTCCCTCTTTGCAAGCTAACCACGGAATCGGTCACCCACTTATATTTGTTGATCGCCGCTTCACCATCTTCCTATGGGGGCTCATAAAAGATTGGTTGGGTCTACATTCTTTACAACCATTGAAATTCTTGTTAAACTTTTCTTAATTAATTGGAACAAAGGATTTGTCCCAATTCAAGAACAAATTGTAACACATGGGGTAGACTCCCAACCTTATCCTCTCTCGTCTTCTTCCCCCACTCCGTTGAGAGTCAACCCCCTTGCTGGCCTCTCGCCTACCGCTTGATTAGGCGGGCGGGTATGGGGAGGTGCCGGATGTAGTGGTAGGATTAGTTTTTGTCGGTCTTGGCAGTTATTTGCCGTTTCTTGGCGTCTTGCCGGGAGTTCTTGTGGGTTAGATCTTGGGGCCAAGATCTACTCATGGCTGGTGGTGCTGCTCCTCCTGGCGTCGCTCCGGTGGCCGGAGCTGCGGGTGGTGGTTGTTCTTGACTCCATTAATAAAGGGCCCTTGGAGCTCCTTCTTCCATTGAAGATGGCGGAGGCTGCCTCATCTCTCCCTTTGGCCATGGTGGTGGGGGTGAGGTCAGTGATGCGGCGTGGTGGCTCGTCCATCTTCCCCTGGCCGTGGTGGCGGGGAAGTCGATGGCTGGTTCCTCTTGGCCATCCTCTAGATGGTTTCTGCTCCGACTTTTGTTTGCCTCTTCTTTCTGTGTTGTTGACCTAGTTCTCCCTCTTCCGGCCGTGGTGGCGAGGGAGGAGGGATGCTAAGCGGGCTGCCACTAGAGGAAGAGGTAATGGATTTGTCTCCTGACGCATCTGTGGCGGCGTGGAGGCCGTGGGTGATTCTCGATGACCTTCGGAGGAGGATGGCGTCGGTGATATTGCTCCATGCGAATCCTCGTAATAAGCGTGTCGATGGGGCTCGCTCGCGGTGGTGCTCAACTCCGGGAACCCCTTCATCGTGGTGTGTGTTTGGGTCGAAGGTTGGCTTTGAGTTCCGCTGCTCTTCTCCCGGCCGTGGTGGCGAGGAGAGAAGGTGGCGTTCTCAAGCTTGGCCTTGCGATTCCAAGCCCGCTTCATATGGGTGCTATGGTTTGCCGCGTTCTTTGCGTCTCGTGATCCTTCTTCGCGTGGTCCTTTGGTGGCGGGCCGGGCCGCTGCCGATTCTGGCCGAAGGCGAGGTGTCAACCTCCATTGGAGGCCCTACTCAAGCTTGATGCGAGCTCGGCGACTTGGCGACAAGTGGTTTGTCCCCGTCATTGTCAAGAAGGTCGGCTTGCTTCTTCTCTCCGGCTCGGAACGAGCAAGAGACCACGACCTCGCCATGGTGGAGGTCGCCGGAGGTGGAGGCTCCCGAGGACTTGATTGCTTTCTATGTTTTAGTCCTAGGGTGCTTTTGTAAGTGTTGGCAGCCTGCTTTTTTGTCTCACCATTTAGAGTTCTTATCTTACAACCTGTAGTAATTTACTGCCACGTTTATTAATTTGCAGCTTCTCGGGTCCTCTGGGCCCTTTTACTGTTAAAAAAAAAATTGTAACACATGGGTAGGTTCAAGCAAGTCGCACGTGACATGAAGCATAAAGCGGGCATGTAGAGCCTGCATGAGCCGTTCGTGCGCGCGTGCGTGTTCACCTCGCAGCAGCAGCGTCGTCAAGTCAGAAATTTCTTCGACGCAAGGCAAGAAACTTCCAGAGCAACTTTTGTCTCTTTCAGAAAAAGAATGGATAGTTCACCAAAAAAAAAAAAGGATGGATAATCTTGTCTGTACCGGTAGATTCTTTGGGACGAGTTCAAATGCATCTTCTCGTCACTCGCTGGAAGGAGCCGACTGGACCGACACAGTCGAGTCGAATGACGACCGAGGCATCTGGTTCGGGTGTACCGACATGTGTCGACTCTAGCTCATCACTCCTCCGACAAGGACGTCGCGCGCTCGGCGACGTATCCAAATGGTACCGAGAAACCGTAGTGTCTAATCGACTCCTCCTCCAGCTCGAATCGGGTTTTCGTGCTACAATATTAATATAACACCACGTCATACAACCAACGAGACGAATTACTGGGGCGACAACAAATTAAAGCCCAAAGAAAAAGAATAATGGGAGGTGGAATGGGGGCGACAACAAAATTCGTAGCGTTCTTTATCGCGCGTTTGTCTCCGTGGAATGGAAGAAAGTGCTCGACCCCATGCCTCTGGGACGCAGATGCTCTCCTGGAGGAACATCGAGAGACCTCGTCCCATATTTACTCATTCTATCGGGACCTGTTCTCGGCAACCCCGAGGTCAGGGCTGGAGCTGAGTAGGGACTTTTGGACTGCGGAAGCCAAGGTGGCTACGGAGGAGAACGGGGAGTTAATCCTCACTTTTCTTCATACCGAGGTTGCCGAAGCTATCAAGTCTATGAAGACCAACTCGGCACCCTGTCCAGATGGGTTGCTGGTGATTTTCTTCCAGACCTTCTGGGATCAGCTTTGCCCGGTGATTATGCCGATGTTTCAGGAGTTCTACACTAGAACTCTTGTCATGTCTAGGCTCAATTTTAGTGTGATTACCCTGATCCCCAAACTATTGGGTGACATGGTTATACCCTATGGGTACGTGATCTTAGCATACCTGGTCCATTAGGAAGGCCCACGGCGGATGTCGTCGGCTCATGGCGATTTCGGGTGTAAGGCCCATGGCGCCGGATCCTTGGAGCAAGACTAATGTAGATAGGAAATTCAAAGGGTAAAACCCTAAAACTTGTAACCGACTAGGTCTAAGCCCGGACCTGCACGAGTCTATATAAATGCTAGGAGGCACGACCTAGATCTCTCTCTTTATATATACACACCTCCACGCCAGATTGCATCTGCGCACCCCTATAACCTTCGGTTCCGCCGTAATCAATAGCAGACAAGCAGGAGTAGGGTTTTCCCTCCGGGGGCCTAAACCTGGGTAAACCTTGTGTCCCCGTGTTGCTTGTTTACACGATCTCCAGCATCCCCATCTTTTCCAAAACCCAAGTCCATAACAATGGACATTGATGAGATCCAACCTCGTCAGTGGGGCCATGGATATTCGCCAACTACATCCGATACCTATGATCAACGTCATCCAGCGGATTTTCTCTAAGGTCTATGCCATCAGACTCCGGTCAAACCGATTTAGGACCTCAGATGAATTACTTACTAACGATTTAGAATCTGGGCGTGCAATTCAAAAAACAGGGACCAAAGTGAAGGTGTGGGAAAAAATTAGAACCATCCATACAGTTTGCTCGACTGAAGATGAACCTGACATGTGGGCCCGCTATTCAGTGAGACAACTGGTAATCCCGGTCAGGATTATACTTTTCACGGTGCGGCAAACGGTTTCTGGGTACGAACTCAACTTTAGGGTTCCACTAGTTTAGGGTGTGAAATGGACCTTTTCCACGTTGGACTTGGCCATAGTGTTCGATTTTTTTTTTTGGAGTTGTAAAAATAAAATTCAATTGCGCTCCACGTAGTCACGCAGGAACCAGTGTCACGGTCATGGTACTAGGACCGTGTACTCGTATGTCCAATCAAAGAATCAACTGGTAAAACGTGTACCTTTCCTACTCCCTCCTCCCCTCCCTCCTCTCTCCCTGCTACAGTTCCAGGAAGCAAGCCGCGTCGCCCCGGTCCAAACCGATGCCTTTCTTGTCGGCGCTGCCGGTGAGGAATGACGGAGGGGCGGTGCCGGTGGCTGTAGTTTAGGTTGTTCTGTTGGCGTTTTGTCGATAGTGGGCGGTTTGCCCGTTAGGGGAGGCGGAGCTCTGGGTCATGGCCAGGTCTGGAGCTTAGGATTAGGGTCTCTAGCTCGTTTTTCTCTACTCCATCAGTTGGAGCAGGGATTGGAAGCGAGAGGCACCGTCTTCTTCAATAAAATCCTGGCCGGCGCCCCCCTTGGTTTGTTGTTTTTATGCTGCTATTGTTTCTCCTCCCGGCCGGCCGTGGTAGTAAGGGGGTCGAGAATAATGGCAGTGCGGCGAGCGGACCTGGGGGACTGCAAGGGTGCTTCTCCGTTTCGGCGTTTTGGCGCGTCGTCGGGCGGCTGTCTGCTGAAGGCCAATCCGATATCTCGAGGTGGGAGTTGGTGGTGCTCTCTTGCAGACAAGGCCCCTCCTCAAGAAAGCGTCGCCGTTGCTTCTCTAGCGGTCGTCGTGCTGCTGCTCTCTCTCTCCCTCTCTCTCTTGGCCGGCCGTGGCGGCGAGAAAGAGAAAGAGGAGGGCCCTTCTGCTGCTGGTCTAGGACATCGGCTTCTAGGTGCAGTTGAATCTTCTCTCGGGAGCTCATCCACGATGGCCATGGAGGCCATCGGTCTTGCTAGCCGATAGAAGGCTACTCCCGATGCCGGAATCTCGGCGATTTCTAAACCTCCAGATGGGAGGCCCTTCTGCGACTTCTCGTCGGCGCTCCACGCTCTACTCTCCCCAAGTGGCAGGTTCCCCGGTGGAGAGGTTGACGGCCGGCGACGTCGTCGTCCTTGCGGCGATGGCCATGGAGCCGGTCGCTTTTCTAGCAAGCTTTTCAGGGTCCTCAATGCTTATTTCCAGGACTATGTTGTAATCTTTACCTGTTTTAAGGTCTTGTTTGTACTTTGGCTTGTAACCGTTTGGATTTAATGCACCTTATTCGGGGTCCTTCAAGGCCCCTCTCCTTGTTCAAAAAAAAAAAAAAACTGGTAAAACGGCCGTATTCGCGAAAAAAATCTAGTAGGATGATAGATTTCCAGCCAAACCAAAATCCTTACTGTACGAGATTTTGCACTGGACCTCGCTCGCTTCGGTCCTTGTGCATACCAAAATAACGAGGTGGTCTGAGAAAATTCCCCTCAAGCAGATTATTCAAATTATGCCAAACCAAAAAACATCGGTCAGCTCAAGCAACTCGCACGTGACACAAGGCATAAATTATGCAGGCATATATATATATATATATATATATATATATATATATATATATATATATATATATATATATATATATATGTTGGATTATTAGGCATAATTTTCACGATTAATTCCAGAATATAAATCATGACAAAAACCAGCTAGCTCATGTAACTCGAACATACTAGATGTACTAAACAACAGGATGATCGGAAACAAACAGCAATGTATGTACATGAGCATGATGAATAACCAAACAGGATCACGCACGCACTGCCGTTCGGTTGTCGTAGTAGAAACTTTGGGGAAGAGGATCACAGCAGATGGCGGCGAAGGGCGGTAGGCAGCGCGCGACTTGGATGGAAGGCGACCGTGATGAAGAACTCGGCGATCAGGCGCTTTAAAAACCTTATTCGCCTCTCCGTACAGGATCGCAAGGCGAGTGGTTCCGAGACCTGCTCTCCCGTCCGCCGGTGCACGCCGGCAAGCGGGATGGAGTAGACTACGGTGACGGCGCAAGTAGAGAGGAAGGCAAAACCCTAGATTGGTTTTCGGTGGTGTTGTGGCGGTAGCCGTGCAGGACTTTATATAGAGCGTCTCAGGAAACCCTAACGGAGGCGAGTCCACGTTACGCACGTTCGGGTCGGTTACAGTAGCCCACGATCCGGGAGCGACCCGAATAAGCTAACCGTTTGACACGTCTGTCAATTTTCCTGAGCAGCAAAATAAAGCTCGGCTCGGCGAGATTCCCGCAACCCGCGTCGCGTCGCGTGACGAGGCGGCGTCGCGGCGGCAGCGTCGTCGGAGGAGCAGCGTGTGTATCTCTTATTCCCTCACTTACAAAGTGGTGCAACACTCCACCTTATAAGGTGGTGCAACTCTCCTCCAACTTTCCATGTGGGACGAAACTTTAGCTCCCACTCCACTCCCATGTGAGCTGCCACAAACATGGGCCCAAACACATATGGGCTGACACAAATTTGGGCTTTGAGATTTAGGGAAAATCTGAAATACTCATGGGCCTAAATGGATTAGCTCCATTATTTCTAACAATCCCCACCGGATCTCAAATGCTCATTTGAAGATTTGCCAATCCTTGCTACTTGTTTATATACCAGTGTTTCAGCGAGCTGTTAAGTTGAACTTCCCTAGAATCTTGAACTACGTCTATCAACAACTTGAACAATGGACGAACCTTGAATTGCAAGTTTGGTGCCAATAGATTTCGTTCAAAATCATAACTAGTACTTGGCTGTCAAGAGCCTACCCGATGGTTGGAGCATATCGTCATACTCCCGGTCTCTTCATGAGTTTACTAGAGATCACCCAAATCTCATAGACATGACGTTTATCGAGCTCATATAGGTGTGTTCTTTCAAGAATGCCCTGTGGGGCGGCATCTTGGCGAATTAAAGCCAACAGAAACACATTAAGGCATGTTGCCAACCTGCCTTACAGATTATGAGAGTCATGTATCTTCACATAGAGAGGGTTACAAAATACTCTCCTCACCAAACCACTAGCTTGTTCTTCCCAGGTCCTAATTCACGGGATCTCCGATCACATAGGTTGGGTTACCACTAAGGTGTGACATCCATGGGTCTCAACCCCATCTCCCTCGATGCACTTTCTATCACATTTCGTGATAGTCCCTTTGTAAAGGATCTGCCAGTTTTTGTCTGTTTGAATATACGTGATTATTACTCGAGTTTCTCAATTTCGACAGATTTCAAACGTCTCTTCACGTGTCTTGATGACTTCGCGTTATCCTTAGAATTGTTCACTTTGACAATAACAGTTTGGTTGTCACAATTCGGAAGGATTGCCGCAGTTTCTCAACCACGGCAAGTCCATCAAGAGCTCACGCAGCCATTCGACTCAACGGTGGCCGTGTCTAAAGCAAGAAGTTCTGCTTCCATAGTTGACCTCGTCAATATGGTTTGTCTGAGACCTCCATGACACGCGCCACCTCCAAGGGTAAACACATACCCCGTGGCGTAGTTCATCAACGTCGAGATCCAATTCGAATCACTATATCCTTCAAGCACGCAGATTTCTGAATAGTGAATCCCATAGCTCATTGTACCACATAGATAGCGCATGACCCTTTCAAGTGCATGCCAATGATCAATACCGGGTTAGACATGAACCTACTCAACTTGCTCACAAAGCAAAGAGATATCGGGTCTTGTAGCGCTTGCTAAGTACATGAGAGAACCAACAACTTGTGAATATTTCAGCTGATCTGTTGGTTCCTTCTTATTCTTCGTAATGTCAAGCTGGGATCATAAGGTGTTGGAGAAGTCTTGCCATCATTAAAGCCAAATCGGCTCAAGACCTTCTCAACATAATGAGATTGCGTTAAAGTAATCTCATTCTCGTTCTTAATAAGCTTGATATTAGAATGACATCGCCTCTCCCGGATCTTTCATATCAAAACTCTTTGACAGAAAGACTTGACTTCATTTATCACTTTCATGTTTGTACCAAAGATCGAATGTCATCCACGTACAAACATAATATAACGCTATCTCGCCCCCACCATGGCGATAGTAAACACACCTATCAACCTCATTAATGACAAAGCCAGAAAGTAGAGTTCGTAAAACTTCTCATGCCATTGCTTAGGTGCTTGTTTCAGCCATATAAAGATTTCAATAACTTACACACCTTTGTCTCTTTACCTTTTACCACAAACCCATCCTGATCCATATAGATCTCCTCTTCCAACTCTCCATTAAGGAAAAGTCTTCACGTCCATTTGATGAACGAGAAGACCATAAGAGGCAGCCAGTGATGAGTACTCGAATGGTGGTCGGTCTAGCGACGGTGAATAGGTGTCAAAGTAATCTTCGCCTTCTTTACGTGTGTAGCCCTTAGCTATGTCAAGCCTTGTACTTCTCAATAGTACCATCAGGCCTTAGCTTCTTCTTGAACACCCACTTACATCCCAAGGTTTACAACCATAGGGTCGTTCGATAATTCCCAAGTTCCATTAGAAAGAATCGAGTCCATCTCATTTTGGACAGCTTCTTTCCAATCATCATCGGAGATGCATATGCCTCGATAATGGATCCGGAGTATCATCCACAAGGTACACGATGAAATCATTGCCAAAGGATTTTGCAACCCTCTGTCTCTTACTCCTCGTGAGAGGTTCATCGTCATCCTTCTCAAGAAATTCGTCATGTGGTTGTTCAGAATTATCAATAGATGCACTAGATTCAGGAAGTATTTCAGAAGAAATCCTACCAATGCTATGCATATCTTTCATAGGAAAAATATTCTCAAAGAATGTTGCATCACGAGATTCCATTATAGTATCAACATGCATATCAGGTACCTCAGATTTAACCACTAGAAATCTATAGCCTACACTCCGTGGAGCATATCCTAGAAAGATACAATCCACTGTCTTGGGTCCGAGCTTGCGTTTTTTGGGAATCGGTATGTTGACCTTTGTGGCATCCCGCAAAACCACTACTAGAAAATCGCGTTAAATTTGTGCATTGCATCGTCATCATCATGAATTGTTTGTCAAAAACTAATTTCGAAAACCTATTTTTGTTTTCCAAACGCCTCGTCTTTGTTCAACACACAAACCCCGGGCCTCCGGATTATTTTTGTTTGTCTACTATCGGTTTGCAAACGGTGTTATTAAAACAAATAAAATTTATATTATTTTTAGTGGGGCAGTCGAACGGGCCGAATGACCCGACGACCGCCCAGATTTAAATCGGACCACCTAACCCGCCTTCTAAATCCTAAGTTCACCCAACCTATCCTACCCACCCTTCCTCCACATCACCCACCCGGTAGACGCCACCTCACCTTTTCCCTTCATCCACCCACTCACATCCCCACATCACCCAACTCCTCCCTCACCCACTCCACTCAACACACACCCCCTGCCCTGGGCCCCACCTGACCCGCCAAATGACCCCACCACAACCACCACATGGCAACGCACGCACCCGCATGGGCCCCCGTCCCCGGCCTTCGTCTCTCTCTCCCTTTCTTCCTCCTTCCTCCTCCTCTCGTGGCGCTCGCCCGACCCACCTCTCGGCGGCCGCCTCGCGCCCCCTCGCCTCTCCCCAAGCTCGCCGGGCCGCCTCCACCACCCGGCGTGCCCGCGCCTCGCCTGCGTCCACGCCCGCCTTGGCGCCTCGACCTCCCCGTCCGTGCGCCACCGCGCCGCCGCTCCCTCCGCCCGGCCCGGCCCGCTCCGCGTCGACCTCTCGCCGCCAACCTCCTGGGAGCCAGCGCGCTGCCAGCGCTGGGCTCCATCTCCGCCGGCCTTCTGCCCTCGCCTTGCGGCCTCTTCCCCAGTCCCGCGCCCGGTCAGCGCGCTTGGCCTTGCCGCATTTCCTCAACCTGACGCCAAGCTCCGCCCGCCTCCGCGGTTCCGCTCCTCGCCTCGCCTCCTGCTCGACGCGCCTCCGGCTCGACTCCGCCAGCCGCCCTCTCCGGCCTCGACCTCCCGGCTGCTCCTCCCGCCTCCGCTTCCGCGCTGCCCCGCCAGGTTCCGTCTCCGGCGAGCAGCCCGCTCGTCCATCCCGTCCGCTGGCAGCTCGGCCGCCGACCAGCGGCCACTGGTTCGCTTCTCTCCCGCCTGACCCTCAGCTCGGCCGTGCCTCCGCCGCCAGCGTCCACGAGACCGCTTCGTCCGCATCGAGACCGCCCGGCCCGACGTCCGCCGCCGCCGCGCGGGCCCGTCTCGCCTCGGGCTCGTCCCCTTCTGGAGAGGCACCGTCGCAGGACGTGAACCTTGTGATCCGCCAAGTTCGTCCCCCAAGACGCACAAGTCCCCGAGCCGATGGCCAAGGGAACCATCTCGGAACGCCATGAGCTACTACCCCGACCACCGAAGACGGAACTCCAAGCACGCCTTATCGAACACCGAGACCCGCGAAGACCGAACCCGGATGTGGATATCCCGTAGGCCGATCTCGCCCTACCCTGGAACCTTCGGCGCCACACCCGAGTCCGGCACCGACACCCGACAACCTCAACATATGACGCCAAGGTCTTCTCCCCGGAACGTCGCGTGCTTCTTTCCGAAGCCGAAGCCGCCAAGTACTTCCTCGAGAACGCTGAGTACCTCACCCCGGACACCGATACCCTGGACGACAAGTTCTTCCCCCGGAAGCTTTGACCCTCATGCGCCAAGCTCTACCCCGTCAACCGAGAACGATCCCGGAGCCCGAGAACACTTCCGTCGAACCCCGAACCCCAGATCCGTCGAACCCTGAGACCGACCCCGAACCCTCGGACCAAGATCGTCGAGAACCCTAATGTGTGAACCCCTTCCCGACACCCTATTTTATAATATAAAACAACTTGTCGCATAATAACTGTCTTGCATGCATACATTCATGTGGTCTGGGGGCCTTATGCCGATTCACCTAATAATTAAATATGGGGCCCATATGCGGGCAAATCTAGTCTCATATCGGCCACATTTAAACTTGTGTAGCGAACCGGTATCTTATCTTGCCTTGTTATAACAATATTTAATTGCGGGGTATCTAAACAACATGAACCATCTAACTAATTGTCGGGACCCCGGTTCCGCTTAATATGATCTAATTGCATCGCACCTTTGCCATGCCATACATCATACATGCATCATGCCGATCTTCTGCCGTTGTATTAAATAGTGCATCCGGTGTTTATTCTAGTGTTTTGCTTCTTCGCGGATAAGGCCGTTGAGTTGATGCGAGTGTCGACCCGATCTTGATTGACCCCGACAATGTTTTCAGTGAGCATCCCCTTTCTACCTATCTTACTTTTATAGTATTTATTCCCTCCTGTTGATCTATTGCTATCTGTGTCGCGATGCTCTCGTTTCCGTACCCGTGAAATCCCTTGCAGCCGTATATTGCCTTGGACACATCCTATTACCTGTTGTTTGGTAGATAGTTGGACTTGCGCGTCGTAGTCGCTTGCTCAAGTGTTGTTGCGTTTCGTCCAGTGCCACAGTTGTTGATGTATTGCCGCATGTTGCTGTTGAAGATGATCCTAGTTTTACTTATCGTTCACTTTAATTCCTGTTTAACAACTAAAATTGAAAGCGAGAGGCATCGGTGGGTGATAGATAATATTTGGTTTCGAATGCCACTTGTGTCCCGTAGGACCCCAAAGTACTTGATACATTCCTTGATTTATCGCGCTATCCACATCCGGAGGTATATGGGACCCACAGGCGAGCTTGATTGATCTTATTTCTTGGGGCCACAAACTAGTTTGAGGTTTTATTTACTATCTGTACTTATGCCATGCTACTTACGTATTTAAATTGTGAGATAGCACATTGTACTGTTTAGGAATTGTGACCCGTTACGCTGCATATCGACAAGCCAGTTTGGGTTCCCGATCGCTTCTGACCCCCACAAACCTTGAGTCCGTCTCGGAGCTAGCTTACTTCGTTGCGGGTTAGACTACAAGGGGTGGCCCCCTGAAATATTTCTGAATCCTGTGATTGTTCAGTCGTGAAAGCCTCGTTGGGTTTTGATTTAGTTTTTCCGAGGTTGATCGAGCGTGTGTTGCTATTGGTGCACCCCGGCCGGGTAAAACTTTCTGAAAGCCGTGTCCGCGGATATGGACGACTTGGAGCACAGTATCTCGACCATAGACAAGCATAACTAAAGTTTATTGCTATAAATTTGACTTTATAATGACTAGTAATCAGCTTCACTATAATGGAATGGCTAATTAATACTGCCCACAATTGCTTGCTTTGTCTGTCGCTTGCGACAATTGTACCTGACTAGTAAATATTGCAACTACAACGGAATGGCTGAATAAAAGTACCAACAACTGCTGGGTTCCGGGTTATCTCATGCTAATTGTATCTGATTAGTAAGAGCTGCAACTATAACGGAATAGTTAACTAAAAGTGCCCACTGCTTACTTTATCAGGATGATTATCTAAACCTGACTAGTAATTGCTGCAACGATAACTGAATAAATAAAATTGCCAACGGTGTGAGTTCCTCGGTTGACTTCCTCGGTCGGTCTCGAGGGGGGAAACACCAGGATGTGTTTGTTTGATGGTAGAATCAGGTTGGTTCCGAATAGATCTTTCTTACCCCTCTCTGATTGCCGCCAGTTGTATCGAGTCTCTATAGGTTGTTTAGTGCATCTGCCATGCCGCTTCTGATCCACCATACCTATGTGGCGAGGACCGAATTCTAGCCTCATGTGTCGGCCTCGATCTTGGCTCCTCTTTTTCCTTTGCCCTTTGTCGGCACCCCTTTTGTTTAAGCAGGTTCTGAGATGCGACGTCGTTAGCAGGGTTACCCTTCCGGCTTGGCCTGGGCAGGGTTATGGACGCCATTGGTTATTCTTCAGGGCTCTTAGCCCCATTTGCATCTTGTCCGTAGACGGACGCTCTATCATTTTCAAGGTGATTTGGATCTTTGTGTATTATATCCGTATTCTTGACTCATGGAGTCGTGTTGTATATATATCTGTTCTGTGGGTCCCATCGAGGACTGTTGTGTAATGTTATTACTTCGTTTTCCACCCGCACGAAAGTGCCTGGTGGGCACCTTTGAATCGTTTCTATGCGGGTTTGGCGGATTTCGCTAAAACTTGCATAGGTCCGATTCGGTGTTCTGAGTGGTATCGAGCTCAGCGGTTGCGATACCCCACAAGTCCAACTGTGGGTTAACCTAGCTAACGGCAAGTAGAGTGTCAAAACTATTTTGCAAAATCGGTTGGATAGTTACGTTAGGTCTGATTTTACTCCTTACCCTCCGCTATTCTCCTCTTATCTCGGCGTGTTTTGACTGCTCTCTTATCTTTTCTTGAGTCCGAAATTCGTGGTTGGGTTCGTCGCTGCTGTCGAGGTTCCGTTTCTCCTTTTGTAACGGAGGTGCTACGATCATCAATCGCAACTTGCATTGTACCCTTCATCCAATCTTTTGTTCTTGAGCTCTTTATCCATATGTGTTCCTTCTTTGGATATCCGTGTCGTTGAAAAACATATGAGAAGGACGAGCATTGGTGAAGTTGGGTATACCTTGAGCATGTGTTGTTCATGCCAATGGAACCATCGCGGAACCTAATCATTGTGTCTTTCATACGATTTACCGGCATCATTCTTTTGTTAGGATCGCTTATGAAGATCTTCATTCTAGTTCTCGAGATGAGTTGCTGTTTTCCTATTCATGTATAGAGTTGATAGTTTGGTGCAGGATGGATTGATCACCCTAACCGACTCTTCTTTGCTCTGTACATCGAACTGGTGGATCAATGTAAGTTTTCCCTCTTCTAATGGAAGTTAGAGGTGGCCTTATCGTTTGATACCTCTACCTTCGTCCTTTGTTTCTCCGGAGTGTTCCCTCGACGATCAGGAACAACGACCTCTTGTTAGTGGTGTCGCGAAGATCTACAGCGAGAAGGCTTGAACCGCCGACCTTCCTTCCGGTACCATGAGGCGGATCTCGGCGAGATCCATTGTTGGTGTCGGTGTGGCATCCATAAAATCACTACTAGAAAATCGCGTTAAATTTGTGCATTGCATCATCATCATCATGAATTGTTTGTCAAAAACTAATTTCGAAAACCTATTTTTGTTTTCCAAACGCCTCGTCTTCGTTCAACACGCAAACCTCCGGATTATTTTTGTTTGTCTACTATCGGTTTGCAAAAGGTGTTATTAAAACAAATAAAATTTATATTATTTTTAGTGGCGGTCGAGCGGGCGAATGACCCGACGACCATGTGATTTAAATCGGACCACCTAACCCGCCCTTCTAAATCCTAAGTTCACCCAACCTATCCTACCCACCTTCCTCCACATCACCCACCAAGTGACGCCACCTCACCTTTTCCCTTCATCCACCCACTCACATCACGCCACATCACCCAACTCCTCCCTCCCACTCCACTCAACACACACCGCCTGGGCCCCACCCCTGGCCGACCCTCGGCCCCACAGGCCACACAACCACCACACAACGCACCCTTTCCATCCCCGGCCTTTCGTCTCCTCTCCTTCTTCTTCCTCCTTCCTCCTCTCTCTGTGGCTCGCCCTCAGGCCCGCCTCTCCGGCGGCCACCCTCCGCAGCCCTCGCGCCTCTCAAGCTTCGCCGGCCAGCGCCTCCACGCTCGCCCGGCCATGCACTGCTCGCTCGTCCACCGTGCCTCGCGCGGCGCCTCGACCCGTCCGTGCGCCACGCCGCCCTGGCCCATCGCACTCGCCCGGCCGCCCCTGCTCGCGTCGACCTCCTCGCCGCCAACCGCCCGCCCGGAGCGACGTCGCCGCCGCCAGCTCCATCTCCGCCGCCGGCCTTCTCGCCCACTCCGCAGCCTCTTCCCCCTCGCCAGCCCCGCGCCCGCCAGACAGCGCCCGCTTGAGCGCGGCTCAACCTCTGGCCGCCAAGCCCGCCTCCGCCATTCCGCTCATCCGTCTCCGCCGGTCCTGACCGCGCCTCGGCTCGAGCTCGCCCGCCCTCTCCGGCCTCGACCTCCCAGCGCCTCCTTCCTCCACGCGCTTCAGCGCGCCCGGCCCGCCGACCCGTCTCCGGCGAGCCGCCGCTCGTCCGCCGTCCGCCCGTCCTGCTCAGCCCGCCCGCCGACCTGGCAGCGCCAGCCGTCGCTTCTCTCCCGCCAGCAGCCTCTAGCTCGACCGTGCCCCTCCGCCGCCGCCAGCGTCCCTAAGACCGCGCTCGTCCCGTCGAGACCGCTCGGGCCGGCCGGCGTCCGCCGCCGCCCCTGCTCTCGCCGGGCTCGTCCCGCCAGAGAGCAATCGCAGGGCGTGAACCTTGTGATCCGCCAAGTTCGTCCCCAAGACGACAAGTCCCGAGCGATGGCCAAGGGAACCATCTCGACGCCATGAGCTACTACCCGACCACCAAGACGGAACTCAAGCACGCCTTATCGAACACCGAGACGCAAGACCGAACCGGATGTGGATATCCGTGGCCGATCTCGCCTACCGAACCTTGCGCCACACCCGAGTCCGGCACCGACACCCGACAACCTCAACATATGACGCCAAGGTCTTCTCCCCGGAACGTCGCGTGCTTCTTTCCGAAGCCGAAGCCGCCAAGTACTTCCTCGAGAACGCTGAGTACCTCACCCCGGACACCGATACCCTGGACGACAAGTTCTTCCCCCGGAAGCTTTGACCCTCATGCGCCAAGCTCTACCCCGTCAACCGAGAACGATCCCGGAGCCCGAGAACACTTCCGTCGAACCCCGAACCCCAGATCCGTCGAACCCTGAGACCGACCCCGAACCCTCGGACCAAGATCGTCGAGAACCCTAATGTGTGAACCCCTTCCCGACACCCTATTTTATAATATAAAACAACTTGTCGCATAATAACTGTCTTGCATGCATACATTCATGTGGTCTGGGGGCCTTATGCCGATTCACCTAATAATTAAATATGGGGCTCATATGCGGGCAAATCTAGTCTCATATCGGCCTCATTTAAACTTGTGTAGCGAACCGGTATCTTATCTTGCCTTGTTATAACAATATTTAATTGCGGGGTATCTAAACAACATGAACCATCTAACTAATTGTCGGGACCCCGGTTCCGCTTAATATGATCTAATTGCATCGCACCTTTGCCATGCCATACATCATACATGCATCATGCCGATCTTCTGCCGTTGTATTAAATAGTGCATCCGGTGTTTATTCTAGTGTTTTGCTTCTTCGCGGATAAGGCCGTTGAGTTAATGCGAGTGTCGACCCGATCTTCGGTTGACCCTTCGACAATGTTTTCAGGCGAGCATCCCCCCTTTCTACCTATCTTACTTTTATAGTATTTATTCCCTCATGTTGATCTATTGCTATCTGTGTTGCGATGCTCTAGTTTTCGTACCCGTGATATCCCTTGCAGCCGTATATTGCCTTGGACACATCCTATTACCTGTTGTTTGGTAGATAGTTGGACTTGCGCGTCGTAGTCGCTTGCTCAAGTGTTGTTGCGTGTCGTCCAGTGCCACAGATGTTGATGTATTGCCGCATGTTGTTGTTGGAGATGATCCTAGTTTTACTTATCGTTCACTTTAATTCCTGTTTAACAACTAAAATTGAAGTAAGCAGAGGCATCGGTGGGTGATAGATAATATTTGGTTTCCGAACGCCACTTGTGTCCCGTAGGACCCCGAGTACTTGATACCTGTTCCTTGATTTATCGCGCTATCCACATCCGGGAGGTATATGGGACCCCCTGAGTCAGAGCTTGATTCAGTCTTATTTCTTGGGGCCACAAACTAGTTTGAGGTTTTATTTACTATCCTGTACTTATGCCATGCTACTTCTGTATTTAAATTGTGCGCCAGATAGCACATTGTACTGTTTAGGAATTGTGACCCGTTACGCTGTATCGACAAGCCCGCTTTTGGGTTCCCGATCGCTTCGGCCCCCACAAACCTTGAGTCCGTCTCGAGCTAGCTTACGTTGCGGGTTAGACTACAAGGGTGGCCCCTGAAATATTTACGAATCCTGTGATTGTTCGTGAAAGCCTCGTTGGGTTTTGATTTAGTTTTCGAGGTTGATCGGTGTGTTGCTATTGGTGCACCGGCGGGTAAAACTTTCTCAAAGCCGTGTCGCGGATATGGACGACTTGGAGCACGATATCTCGACCATAGAAAAGCATAACTAAAGTTTATTGCTATAAATTTGACTTTATAATGACTAGTAATCAGCTTCACTATAATGGAATGGCTAATTAATACGCCCACAATTGCTTGCTTTTGTCGTAAACTTGCGACAATTGTACTGACTAGTAAATATTGCAACTACTAGCGGAATGGCTGAATAAAAGTACCAACAAGCTTTGGGTTCGGGTTATCTTATGCTAATTGTATCTGATTAGTAAGAGCTGCAACTATAACGGAATAGTTAACTAAAAGTGCCCACTGCTTACTTTATCAGGATGATTATCTAAACCTGACTAGTAATTGCTGCAACGATAACTGAATAAATAAAATTGCCAACGGTGTGAGTTCCTCGGTTGACTTCCTCGGTCGGTCTCGAGGGGGGAAACACCAGGATGGGTTTGTTTGATGGTAGAATCAGGTTGGTTCCGAATAGGTCTTTCTTACCCCTCTCTGATTGCCACCAGTTGTATCGAGTCTCTATAGGTTGTTTAGTGCATCTTTGCCCGCCTTCTGATCCACCATACCTATGTGGCGAGGACGCGAATTCTAGCCTCGCAGTGTCTTGGCCTCAAGATCGACGCTCCTCTTTTCCTTTGCCCTTTGTTGGCACCCTTTTGTTTAAGGAGTTCGAGATGCGGCGTCGTTAGCGGGGTTACCCTTCGGCTTGGCACAGGCAGGGTTATGGACGCCATTGGTTATTCTTCAGGGCTCTTAGCCCCATTTGCATCTTGTCCGTAGACGGACGCTCTATCATTTTCAAGGTGATTTGGATCTTTGTGTATTATATCCGTATTCTTGACTCATGGAGTCGTGTTGTATATATATCTGTTCTGTGGGTCCCATCGAGGACTGTTGTGTAATGTTATTACTTCGTTTTCCACCCACACGAAAGTGCCTGGTGGGCACCTTTGAATCGTTTCTATGCGGGTTTGGCGGATTTCGCTAAAACTTGCATAGGTCCGATTCTGAGGGTGTTACAACCTTCGCCAAACACCCCCAAGTACGTAGATACGAAAGTGATGGTTTTCTCCCAACCCACTCCTCATAAGGGGTCTTTTCTTTATTCTTGTTAGGAACTCTATTCAGGACATGACATGAAGTCAACAAAGCCTCCCCCACCATGCCTTTGATAAACCAGCAGTGGCTAACATGGAATTCACCAAGTCAGTCAGCGTGCGGTTTTTCCTCGGCAACCCGTTTGATTGGGCGAGTAGGGCGTCCTCTCATGAATAATTCCGTGTTCCTGACAGAATTCATCAAATATTTTGGGAAAATACTCACCACCACGATCCGACCTAAGACGCTTGATCTTTCTCTCTAGTTGATTTTCAACTTCGGCCTTATAGATTTTAAAGTAGTCTAAAGCCTCATCTTTAGTTTGCAACAAGTAAACATAGCAGAATTTAGTAGCATCATCTATCAACGTCATGAAATATCTCTTTTCACCTTTTGTCAACACACCATTCATCTCACATAGATCAGAATATATGAGTTCTAGAGGTGCCAAGTTTCTCTCCTCGGCAGCCTTGTGAGGCTTTCGAGGTTGCTTTGATTGCACACAACTATGGCACTTAGAACCTTTGGCAATAGTGAAATTCGGAATTAAACTCATGCTGGACATCCGACATCAAACCAAAATTAATGTGACATAAACGAGAATGCCAAACACTGGTATCATCATTAACATCACCACAAATATGATTCACGGATTTATTACAAAACTCTGAAAGTGAAAACCGGAACAAGCCTCCGAACTCATAACCTTTACCAATAAATTGTCCATGTTTCGAAACAACGACTTTATTAGACTCTAAGACAACCTTAAACCCATCTCTCGCAAAGAAGGGAGCCACTAACGAGATTCTTGTTCATAGTAGGGACATGTTGCACGTTCCTCGGTGCACGATCTTTCCGAAGTAAACTTCAGATCCACCGTGCAAACACCGAGCGTAAGCATGTGATGCATTCCCCATTAGGACGGATGAATCCCGGCGACCGATAAGAACATAGAGATGTCAGCACACACATGAACATTAACACCCGTATCAAGCCACCAACACGGTGATTGAAATACTAAAAGAACAGTAAATAAATTACCATACCCATCAGTATTGCTAGCGGTCACGACGTTGACAGTCTTGGCCTTTTTCCCTCTGCGGTCTGCGCGTTCTGGACAGTCCTTGGAAAAATGGCCGGGCTCTCCACAAGTGTAACAAGACAGTTCACTCTTTTCCCTGTTCGTCTTCTTCTTCTTGAAGGTCGTAGTCTTTACATGCTTGTTAAAGGAGGTTTTGAAGTTCCCTTTGTTCTTGCCTACGGATTTGCCTTTCTGCACAAAGTTAGCAGTAGCAAGACCCTCTCCTTTCTCGGTAGTGTCCTTAGCCCGAGCCTTCTCCTCAACATCAAGGGACGCTATCAAATTTTTAACTGATATCTCCTGTCTCTTGTGTTTGAGAGTTGTGGCAAATTTCCTCCATGAATGGGGCAACTTAGCAATAATGCATCCCACCACAAACTTGTCGGGTATGGTACACTTAAGGAGTTCGAGCTCCTTGGCAATGCACTGTATCTCATGAGCTTGTTGAACCACAGGAAGGTCCTTAGTCATCTTAAAATCATGAAAGCTCTCCATGATATACAGTTCACTGCCAGCATCTGCAGCACCAAACTTGGCATCCAGTGCATCCCAGAGCTCCTTTCCGTCTTTTATGTGCATAAACACATCACACAGACGGTCAGCAAGAATGCTCAGAATACGTCCCACAAAGACAGTATTAGCATCCTCGAACTTCTTCTGATCCTCGTCAGATATAGTTTCCTCAGGTTTGCCTTTACTGATGTGGAACACTTTCATCGTGATCAGCCAAGTAGAGTGGCTCCCTCGATCGTGGCCATGCATGGCTCTTACCTGTTTCTGCACGCACAGGCTGCACGAGCCGTTCGTGGGTGGGTGCTCACCTCATCACCTGACAGCAGGGTCTAGTCACGAACTTGTTGTGAACACAAAGGCAGGAAACGTCTGTCATTTCTCCGTCATCTTTTATAAAAAACAAAAAGAGAACTATCTTCGATTATCTATCTGTACTGAGTCTACTGGTACAATCTCCCAGCCAAACTCAAATTCCCATTCTCCTTACTAGCTGGAACGAGCCTAGTAGACCGACACATGGACAGGCAGGGCCGGCAAGAACTTTCGCGCGATCTAAAAGCATCTGCACTGGTTCGCCGAACTCACAGGGCAAAATTTGTTCCGTTTTACGGCCGGACTGCACTTATTTTCGGCCTGGATACGTCTATTCTTCCACCGTGTACTCAGGCTGAGTCCTCAAGTTCGGCTAAAATTATTAAATTTAAGCGATTTTCATTAAGTTGGGCGAAATATAGGCGGATTACATCAAATTTAAACGAAACTAGTGCATAAATAAACTAAAAAGGCCGCCGCCGGTGCCTTCGCCGTCCTACATGCCAAAGTTGTCGTAGAACGACGTGTAGCGGGGGTCGGCTCGGCCGTCATCCTCGTCGCCACCGTCGTCGTCGTGCTCGGCGGTGGTTACAGCGAGCTGCCTGGCCAGTATTTGTACCTCCATGGCTGGTAGGACGACCCTACGTCCTCGTCGTCGTCGTCCAGACGTAGCGACGCCTTGGTAAGCGACTCACGCCCGAACGGCGCCCGGCGGCTGCGGCCTGCTCTCGCTTGCTGAATCTGGCGATGCTCCGCCTTCTCCCAGTCCCTCCTGGACCATTTGAGGATGTTCGGCGAGGAGGGCTCGACCAGCGGCATCGTCGGCGTAAGCGGTGGCGCTTCGCGGAGCGACTGCTCCAGCACCATCTTCAAGGCGGCGTCCTCGGCCGGCGCCGAGCCTTCTGTCTTGGGACGGCGTGGGCGCATGTGGCCTCTTGGCAGCGTGGGCGCAGACGACTCGGTGATGACGAGCATACAGCGCGTGCGCAGCGGTGGCACGGCGAGACAACGGCGCTTCACGGCCGTCGGCGTGCGGAAGCTGCCGGAAGAGTGGGGCGAAGCGGAGGAGGATGAGCTCATGCCGCCATCCTCCTCGGCGCCCGATTCGTCGAACCCGACCCGTTCGCCCATGGTGAGAGAAGAGAAGAGCTCGCCGGAGTTGGGCTTGTGGGTGGGGGGAGCTGTGAGAGAGTGTGAAGATCTCCGGGGAGGGGTACGGCTTATAAAGGCCGAGGCGGGCGGCGAGGGCGGGAAAAGTGGAAACGGCGGGAATTTAGTGACCGCCGGTCCGTCGCGGGAGCCGAGGCGGCGACGGTGGCGCCGTAAATCGGCGACGCGTGGTCGACTCGACGGGCAGTTATTGCCCGGCGGTCGCCGCGTGGTTCCGAGGTTGACAACGACTCGGCTTCCGTCACTGACTCGGCGGGTCCATGCGCCGCTTTTTTTTCCGCCGATATCGCTGAGTCCGGCGTCCCCAGAACGTACCCGGAAATCTGGATTCGGCCTGGGTAGTCCGGACCAAAAAATAGCCGAAATCCAGCCGAAAACAACTCCTTATATACGCGACTGGACCGATTTTCGGCGTCCGAACCAAAATTCGGCGTCCGGATCGGCCTTGTGAGTAGGCGAGTGTGAAGATGCTCTAAGCTATAGCTGCTGACCGAGGCATCCGGTTCGTGTATACGTACCGACGACGCGTGTGTCCAGGTCTATCGGTCAGTCATCACTCCTGCGACAAGGACGTCGCGCGCTCGAGCGGCGACGTATCGAAATGGTACTACTACCCAGAAACCGTGTGGCTTCCGCTGGACACGACACCCGTCGATCGGATCGGATCCTCGCCCCCTGCACGCCGCACCGGTACTACTATTCCTATCGCAACGTCAAATGTTGATTTGTGAAGCGCAGGCCAACGAGGACAAGTTCTCCGCAACACCTGACGCTTTCATCCACGTGAAGAGACACGTCCATCAATCAGGCACCATGTAGTACAGCCATGTCGACCGACGGACACCCACCTTTTGCAAAGGAACCTGGGTGGGTCCCTCCAAGCGATCAACGGAACCAGAGTTACACGTTGTGAACTCGCCGTGTCACTTGGGTTCAGACCATGACCCTCAAGTCTCATGGACCGACCTCGATCGCTCTACATAGCTCTCTACATATACCCACCTACCCTCGTCTCTTCCACCCAACCTCACACCGATCGATAACACAGAGTGCACTTGCAAACTCGACCTACTCCCCGAGTCACACGCTAGATCGCCAGAACCACTGATCTCCAGACATGGCGACGTCTTATGGTGGTCTAGCAGGGCTCCTCTGCCTCGCCCTCATGGCCGCGGCGGCGACCGCGACGCAGTTCCGGGTCGGCGGCGCCAAGGGGTGGAGCGTGCCCGACGGCACCACCGAGCCCTACAACACCTGGGCCGCCAGGATGCGCTTCCAGATCGGCGACCAGCTCCGTAAGTTCATTTACCCTCTATCTACACACACACGAACGAACGATCGAAGGTTGATCATGGCGTACGTGACTCATCATACGGGGAACTGACGTGTCTTTTTTTCTTTCCCCCTGGTTTTTGCGCAGTGTTCGTGTACCCGAAGGAGACGGACTCGGTGCTCCTGGTGGACCAGGCCGCCTACAACGCGTGCAACACCACGGCCTACGTCACCAAGTTCGACGGCGGCAGCACCGTGTTCACGCTCGACCGCTCGGGGCCCTTCTTCTTCATCAGCGGCAACCAGCCCAGCTGCGCGGCCAACCAGAAGCTCATCGTCGTCGTGCTCGCCGCCAGCCACACCCCGCCGGGCCTCGCGCCGACTCCGACTACTCCCTCCATGCCGCCCACGTCCGTCGCGCCCCTGCCAAGCCCTCCTTCCATGTCGCCGCCGTCCCCTCCTTCCATGACGCCACCCTCCGCCGCGCCGATGCCAAGCCCGTCCTCGTCGCCTCCTTCCATGTTCCCGCCGTCTGCCGCGCCGATGCCCAGCCCCTCATCCTCGCCTCCGTCCATGTTCCCGCCGTCCGCCACGCCGATGCCGAGCCCGATGTCGCCACCCTCCGGCGCTCCCATGCCGACCCCGACAGGTTCAGCCCCGACCGCTGCTCCGGCTGGCGCTCCAGGAACATCGCCGGGAACCCCAGGCGCATCACCGCCTTCATCTTCCCCCGGCACCCCTGGAGGCGCGCCGCAGCCGCCGGCCGACACGACCACCCCACCGGGCGGCGACGGGGCGAACTCGACCACGCCGGGCAGCGGCGCTGCTCCCCTGACGGCGGGCCTGATCAGCACGCTCGCAGCGGGCTTTGGGTACGCCTTGCTGGCTGTCTGACTGCCCCTTTCGTACGTATGTGGGAGTGTAAATTGCGAGATAATCACGTATACTGTGCAGAGGATTTACCTTTGTGGTACTATTTGTTTTACCATGCTGTCTATCATTCTTCAGAGTCCCTTTTGTACAAAAACAGATTTCTTCAGAGTTGGAGGCCATATGAGCCAAATAAGGAACAGTTTGGGTACTGTGGATTTGCCTAACCCGGTGACTTTTGTTCTTAAAATCTCAGCCGTGAGTTAATTCTGTTGGAGTAAAATACACCCGTGGTAACTAAACTTGTCGCGTAAAATTAATACGATTACTATTCTAGAATACGGAACATACGGTCATTGAATATGGCTCAGGTCCCATCACGGTCACTGTAGCATATACGTGTTCGGGCGCTACGACGTGGACCCCATGTATCGGTGACCCAGAGTGTTAATGTGGCTGGGATGTGGACCCGCGTGAATGTAGCTGTTATTTTACGATTACACCCCTTCGACAACCTTCTTTTCTTGTCTAAACCCTTCCCCTCAACAAAAGTTAGGTGTCCTTTGTCTCTCTCTCTCTCTTCCTCGTCGCCGCCGTAGTAGCTAGGTTTTCGTCTATCTCTCCCTCGTCGTAGTACATCCGTTGTACTACGAAAGGCAGGTGTCCTCTCTCTCTCTCTCTCTCTCTCTCTCTCTCTCTCTCTCTGCCGCCGTAGTAGCTAGGTTTTCGTCCATCTCTCCCTCGTCGTCGCCGTAGTACATCCGTAGTCACCGCCGTAGTAGATAGTTTTTGTTCAGCAATGTCGCACTCGGGTTGTTCAATTTCTGCTCCGCCCTGCCGTGGCCTCTACATCCCGACCATGTCCGCACCGTGTGTGCATGGTGCAGCGGTCCCTCTCCGACATGAAGCAACTTACATCCATAGTTTAAAAAACCGGACCGGCGACCGAACCGGTGAGGTCCTCGGTTCACGGTTCACTGGTTGGACTGGCGGTTCAAACCAGTTCAGTGCTTGTTTATTAAGGAAAAATATGGAGGGGAAAGTACTATTCTGTTAGAAAAGAGAAACATATTTAGAGTATACATGAAGTAATTTGACACAAACATTGGTTGGTCCAGTTGGCTAGTCCATGGAAATCTTTGTTGGCACAAGCCGTGAGGTTTTGGGATCGAATCCCGACCTCTGCAGGGTGGCCGGTCCAGTGCGCTTAAAAAACCTTTGAGGCCTCGGGTTCCGGTTTTTTCGATTTAACCAGTGAACCGGTCTGGTTTTTAAAACTATGCTTACACTCCTCCGAAAGCCCCCTTTTCTTGTCTAAACCCCTCCCCCTCGACAAAAGGTAGGTGTCCTTCGTCTCTCTCTCTCCCTCTCTCTCTCTCTCTCTCTCTCTCTCTCTCTCTTCGCCGCCGTAGTAGCTAGGTTTTATTCTATCTCTCCCTCGCCGTCGTCGTAGTACATCCGTTGTCGCCGCCATAGTAGATAGTTTTTGTTCAGCAATGTCGTACTCGAGCTGTTCTATTTCTTCTCCATGTCGTCGTGGCCCCTACATCCCGACCATGTCCGCAACGTGGTCGCATGGTGCAGCGGTCCCTCTCCGGCATGAACCAACATGATGGGTGGGTGTACTACAAGTGTTAGAAGCATGGGGTAAGCTCGATCTACTTCACCCTATTTCCCATCTTTTGCAATTTTACTGAATTTTGTCAGTGTGGTCTCCAAAGTTCATAGTTTTACTAAAATTTTGGGGTTTACGTTTTGCATTAGTAGAATGGTTATGATTTCTGGCACTAGGATCTAGAGTATGTTGAATATCTGATTGACCACAACATTCTCAGAGGAGAAGCAGTTGTAGATACACTGGGATGGGCTGAAGAGAGAAGGGAAGAACTAAAACTTAGACAACGAGAAGAGGTAGCTATACCTCCCTTAGACAAGAAGAGTTTAGGGTTCGCAGCATAGAAAACAAAAATTTTCCTACGATGGGAACATCTAAGTACCAAGATCTATCTACTAGATACAAGCAACGGATGGATATACATCCATAGAATACATACCCTCGAAGACCGAATAGCGTTAACGAGGTTGTACTCGTGGATGATGTAGACGAACGCTTGCCGATCTCAAGATCGTGATAAAGTCCGTCTGGTCCAGCACGATCAAGTCCAGCACCTCAAAGCAGTGGTGCATCCGTGATCGCACACTGCGTCGGGTACCGACAACCTCCGCGCCCTCGCTCCAGTAAGCAACTAAGCAACAAATCCTTCCATAAAAGTCACTGGAACATGTATCTCACGATCCGAGACCATGGGAAATTCTAAAGGAGAGAGAGATCCTTCATGAGGAGGTGTGAGAGACAAGTGAGAGGAGGGGTCCTTTATAGGGGGGGGCAGCCCAAGGGGCATGGCCACGGCCATGGAGGTGCCCCACCTCTCCTCATTCATGTGGTGGAAGCTCCACTCACATAAAACCTCTCCACTCACAATTCCACTCACATGCATTAATTTTCCACCAAAATTAATGCAAGCTCTCATTTAAATAAAACTCTTTTATTTATTTATTCAGAATTTTGTTAATTACTTTAATTAACAAACATTCACATAAAACGCCTTGCTAGTATTCCATTTCACATGCGTAAGGGCCAATTTCAACCAAGCAGTTTGATTGTCTAGTGAAATAAATTCCTGCGCTTTCCTTTTCTTTTTCTGGCATATCATTTGCTCCGAATGGTGTCGGCATCCCTTAAGTGTGTCACCTACGGTTCGCGAATAATGCGTACATGATCGAGACCCTTCTCCGATCAATAATCAGTAGCGGGACCTGGAGATCCATACTGACTCCCACACATTCAACGATGACTTTTGTGATCATGTGAACCTTTTACACTAGTATATTAATCCCTTTGTTTCACGATATATTACATGTCCGAGATTCGATCATCGGTATCTCCATACCTAGTTTGATCTTGTTACCGACATGCACTCTTTTCTCGTTCCCGTGATATAACATTCTAGTGATCAAATCACTTGCTTGCAAGCTAATCAATGTGATATCACCGAGGCCCAGAGCATATCTATCCGTCATCGGGATGAACAAATTCCACTCGATCCATGGGTCTCAACATAACACTTTAGTAGTTCAAGCCATCTTTATAATCACCCAGTTACGGTGTGACGTTTGATGTCATCGAGAAACTCTTCTCGTGTTAGTGATTGACATGATCTCATGGTCTAAGGATTAGGATCACTTCGTAAGTTGTTATAGCAATATAAACTCAATGACTTTGATCGTAATGCTATACTTCGGATGAATGTTCATCACATCATTACACTAATGTTGTGACCTCGTTATTAACAACATCCAATGTCCATGATCAGGAAACTTTGATCATCATGTTAATCAACGAGCTAGTTTATAAGAGAGGCATAACTAGGAACTTCCTTTTTGTTTATTAAACACACATGTTTAATGTTTCCGTATTAATACAATTATAGCATGTAAAATAAACATTTATCATAAATAAGCAATACGATAATAACCACTTTATTATTGCCTCTCGGGCATATTCCCTTCAAAGAGATGTTGTTGAAGAAGTGCATCTATGTAGGATTGTTGAATATTGTAGTAGGATTGTTAGGTCTTATATGTAAAGTGCTTATAAGCAAGAAATGATCAATGCCACCTATGTATTGTTGTTGTTTAGCTGTGTAATGCGTATCAGCAAGAATGTACTGCTTATTCGCGTGATGTTGTGTTAGACTTGTTTGGTACTGGTACTTGTGTAATCTTTTGTAAGGCAAGGATGTACTGCATAGTTGTTTGAAATATAAATGTGTTTCTACTAAATATTATTGTAGTCCAGGATGAAATGAATGACGGAACACAACTATTAATGAAACAACAACATTCCATTCACTGAGCTTAAACACTTGTGCACATAGTCACATACCAGAAGCACAATATTGGCATTGGCCTTTCAACGAACATAGCCAAGCATTAGTTAAGTTCACATAATTTCACACCAAAAGAGAGTTTACAACTATTAAGCATGTTTATAACTAAAGCATTGCTTATTCTACTTTGGTACAGTCTTGAGACCATTTTAGGTACACCACTAGGAGCTCCTTGGAGACCAGTAACCTCTTATGTAGTCCTTAGTTCCTAAAAGTATCTTGCTTTCTAGATGATTTCTCCTAAGCCGCCCTAATCTTCTCAGACTTCTTATTTTCTTCAGCTTCTCTCTTCTTCTTCTCAGCTACTTCCTGCTTTACTTCTAAAATTATTTTTCTAGTCTTAGCTCTTGCTTTCTTCTTTAGCTTAGCATCTTCTCTCTTCTTCTCCCTTCTCTCAACAAGATGTCGCCGTCTCCTCCTTCCATGACACCGCCCTCCGCCGATCCGGGGCCTATCCCATCGTCGCCTCCTTCCATGGTGACGACGCCTGCCGCGTAGGTGCCAAGCATGATGTCACCTCCCTCTGGCGCTCCCATGCCCACCCCGGAGTCCGCACCATCCCTGATAGGTTTAGCTCTGGCCGCTGCTCCCCCTGCCGCTCCAGGATCATCGCCGGGTTAACCCTGGCTCGCCTCCTTCGTCTTCCCCTGGCACCCCTGGAGGAGGCCAACACGACGAGATTTTTAACATGCGGCCCAAAAGTTGAGGCGCCAAGGCATAACGGGGTCTGAGTTTGTTGGTATTGGATCGAGCTACCCATAGTAGGGTTGCCAATTGCTTAGAGGGTCTTTTTCGGCATGAATTCAACAAAATATTTGAACACGAGAAATCTCGCTAACGCCCATCAAATTGGGCCCCTGACTGTTAAGTCGCTGCCATCCTAGCTACCATGAAGACTTCCAGCTTTGGCGCCCTCGTCCATTCCCCATTGTTTTTCACGCGTCCTACTTCTTCTTCCCCAAAGGGGCGATCTGTGGTCGCCTCATGGCGCGGAGCTGGGAGGCCAATTCCTTCAGTGGCGAGATCTGGCACCCGGCCGAACCTGATCGTCTCGCCACCCTCCTCCCGAAACAAGTATATTACATCATATTATAGTCTCTCAACAATCATAATCTCATAAATAAGTATACTACATCATCTCAACAAACATAATAATGTCAACTACAATGTACTTATGTCTTATTACAACAACGATGGTTTCATCGAGTGATATGTCAGAAAATCTTAATAGCTCACAAAACATCGTATTGCAATCTTTGAATAAACATGACCACATAAACATATTTTCAAAGCGACAATTTTTTTGTTACAAATACAAGCAGGGGAACCCCGTGGTCTATATGACAAGCTTTGGGTAGGATCTCTCATCAGATCTGATCAACATTGATTGTCTCGTTCTTTTCAGCCACAATAGGGGCCTCTGCATCCACTATAACATGTTCAACAACATCAGAAATGACAGCCACGAAGAACAACTTCCTGGTTTGCTTCTTTCATCACATAATCTGCATCAGATCATCGGTATCCAAAAACCTCTTACGGACACAACCTCCTTACAGTTGACAAACAGACGCACATCCTGCCCGAATACAACCCTCTCGCAACCAAAATCTAGTTGTGCAGTGTACTAGCGGACATGAACCATGAACTCATATAGGTTCGCTGCATCGAAGTTGTTCCTAATTTGATTAAAAAGGGGACCTTTCAGTTTATTTGACTCTACTTTGCAGTAACTAATCTACTTGTAAGACAAGACACATATAAGAAAAATTCACCTCTTGCTCTTCTCCCGGGTGGTTTTCTTCGAGATCTCGGTTCCACGACCCTGCACTGTTGTCGATCACTCCGCCACTGGCATAGCTTTACTCTTCAACCCTCTGCTTGTAGATACCCTGTTGGCAGACTTTTAACTGACCTCCTCGCTAACCTGGGCTGCAGACCCCGCCGCTGCTTTGCTTGTCTGGCGTTGTGCCGAGATCTCGGATCCGGAAGCCAAATCGCCGACATAGCTACCATCTTGGCCTCGCTAGACATGCTGGGCACGGATATGGCGGGACATGGAGAAAAGGGACCGCCGTCGCTGGATTCATTGTGTAGGGGGGGGAGGAGAAAAACGACCGC
This sequence comes from Avena longiglumis, assembly GCA_030063025.1. Lineage (NCBI taxonomy): Eukaryota > Viridiplantae > Streptophyta > Magnoliopsida > Poales > Poaceae > Avena > Avena longiglumis. The sequence goes on from CP125979.1 coordinate 1,978,574, forward strand.
TGCCGCCGAACCGGATTCAGTTGGAGGGGGGAGAAAAAAGAACCACCGCCGTTGTCGCCCGATTTAGTGTCGAGGGTTCGAAAAATACAGAAATGGATTTTCTCCCACGACACGTGCATGGTGACTTAGAAGGGGCACGACAAGTACTAGTGTAACGGAATATCCTGACACAATGACGAAGATTCAAAAATATTTGGTTTGGCCACGATTCACTTGAAATACCCCTCTCAGCAATTACCCTCCTAACTTTTCGAATCGCGATGAATACATGCAACTCGGACCCTGCGATGCCTTAGCCTGCGAACTTTTGGGCCACAAAATAACAAGTCGCCCTTGCTCCCTATGAAACCAAATGCGTTCCCTTTCTTTTGTTAATTAATTAACCTGACTATTCTGTTTTTCTTAACAGGTGAGATAGAGGTAAAATTTCTTCCTTAATTGAAAAAGAAGTTGTATTGAGTTAGTTCCCTTAAAACAATTTGAGTTCTGCTTTTCTAGACCACAAGTAGCTGCATTTCCCAAGTGCCTCGTCCTGGCTCTCGCCTTGTGCACACAGAAGCTGCAGGAGCAGTTCGTGCGTGTTCACCTGGGTGAAGTCACGAATTTCTTCTTCACATAATAAAGGCACGAAACTACCCAACCCTCCTTGTCTCTTTCACAAAAAGAGTGGATTATCTTGGGTTTTTTATTCTGGTAAATTCCTTCAGACGAATTCAAATTCCTCTTTTCGTTGCTCGCTGGAACGAGCCGACTGGAGCGACAGACAGACAGGCACGGGAAAAACTTTCCAGCGACCGAAGCTAGTCAATGACCGAAGCATTAAGTTCTTTTCTCTGGTTCCGATCGTGTGTGTCCAGAGCGCCTCGACTCATCACTCTTCGGAAAACGACGTCGCTCGCCGACGGTGCCCAAATGGTTCCGAGAAACCGTGTGTCCGATGGACACTCGTAGGATCATGCACCCACCATAGGGGCGGGTCCATTTGAAGTCAAAGGTATTCGGATGTATACCCAAATTTTTTGACTAAAAATTACATATACATAGTATATAGGACGTATATGTATAAGAAAAATCGAAAATAAAGCACATGCCAGAGTATTCACGTGACAAAAGCAACTCTCTCCATATGGCCCAGCTAACTTTGGCCCAATTGGCTATAACCACACCCAGACTGACCACACCATACATAGTGAGTAGAGACGTGAGCCGTTCCTGTAACTAACTCTGCTCCCGATCGGCACCTGATTACCGGCACCGCCGATCGATTGACCCAAATCCTAGACGAGATTTTGCGGCGGCGACGAAGGAATTCTCGTGATAGCGCCTCCATCAGTCCCTCCGGCCTACGCATCTCACGCCTCCTCGCCCCCAAGCCCTAGCACGGCCGCCGCAGCCGGCAGCCTGCTGCCCGCAGCGCCTCTATCGTGTACTCCCGTCCTCGATCGCAGTACGCGTACGCCAGGAGCCGGCTCCGCATCAGCTCACCAGAACCAGGTACATAATTCAGACCCACACAGTCAGCTCGACTCTTCTTTGATTTTTTGTTCGGTTGTAGAGATACGCTAAAAATTCAGAGCACCTTTTGTTCTGAAATCTGATTAACAAGCCGAAATTCAGTACATCTTATTGTTGTTTTCGTTTTGAATTTTGTATAGGTTGCATTGTTATGAAAGATGAAGATGAAGAGGAAGTCAGATCCTACTTGTTTCATATATTCGTTGCACTATATAGTTCTTTTTTAAGAGATATGTAATATACAGTTAGAACTGTATGATTCTATAAGCATATTATATATATGCCAAAAACTAGGCTTTAGGCTATTAATTTTTTTATGCCCTTTTAAACTTTAAATACACACTTTAGAAATCCTGGGCCCGCCGCTGCCCACCTAGATACTAGTACTAATCCAATGTCAACCGTTAAGTCTGTTAGACCTGTCAAGAACAAGGTGGGCGCTCATTTCCCCCTGACGGCGTGGACTTGGCTGGCGTCGCGGACTGTACAGAGTAGGAGTAGGGGTCTCGGCCGCTGGCCGGTGTTGGGTTTTATGCTCAATTGTCGAGGTTAACGCAAGATCGGAGAAGCCAGATCATAAGCTTTCTAAGGGCGTCCTCCTTGTTCGGTGGCTCCCCCGGTTGGAGTACGGTGCGGTGGTGGACGGCGCTGCCTCCTTTAATAAAAGTTGGGCGTCTGGCCTCCTCTTCCTGCAAGGTGAAGCGACGGTGACGTATCCTATGACCGGCGGTGGTCGCAGGGGGGGAGGGGGGGAGGGATGTGTGACGGTGGTGAGATCTGCGCTAGGGAGAGGTGGTCATCCTGGTGCTCGTACGTGCTGGCGCTCCGACGCGGCGCTGGGTGGTCCTTATTCTTCTACTGTTCCAGGCTGCCATGGAGGTTGGTCGGAAGGAAGAAGCGCGAGGAGGGTGTCTTCTTCAAGCGTCGCTGGCTTCAGTGGTGTATCCCCGATACGCTACTCCTTCTCTCGGCCGGCCGAGGAGGCGAGCGAGAGAAGATGGGCGGAGCGGGGGCTGCGACTTTGCAAAGCTGGCGAGGGGTTCTCTTGGAATCTGCAGCACCGGCAGCAGTTCCCAAGCGTCGCCACATGTTAGCCGGAGCTACCTTTGTCCATGGGCATGGCCCTGCTGCGCCTGAGATGGTGAGCTCAGGCATCGTCTCCCTCCTTGCTTGGAGGGTCCTCTCCGATCACGGCGCGACACTGCACGCCGTCTCTCCACCAAGTGGTTTCGTGTAACATCCCAAAAATATTAAACTAGAATCATCAAACTCTAATCATCAAAATTAGGGTTACAAAAACTTTTCCAATTAAAAATATGAAAGCATGCATATGTGTGTGTATTAAAACTTGGATTCTTTTGAATTGCCTTGGTTGTGTGTTTCCTTGCTTGTAAAATGATTCTTAGGTGAAATAAACATCATCTAAACAATCCCCACACTTTTACCAAAGACAAACAAATCAAAACAAACAAGTTAAATGAATGGTCACTTTGGCCAAATTAACTCCAATGCCTGCTTTGGCTATCTCTAACTTTCAGAACTTAACAGAAACTTGTTTGGATGTTTGCACCCCTTGATAGTACTCATAACAAGGTACCAAGGCCCATTTTGTGATCATGCAAAAACATTTAAAATCTTAGTTTAAATGACAGTTTAGAATTAAATCTATTTCATATGGGAAAATCCCACTATTTCAAAAACCACTCAAACAAGCTCAATTTTCAAAACCCAAGCATCCATAGAATCCTCAACACATGCCTAGAACACCCACCAAAAATCTTTTCAAAATTCAAAACTAAAGTTCTTGCGGCCATTTTATCAAACACTTGGAGACAACAAATCAAACTGGCCAAACTTTACTGTTTTGAGCAGTGATTTGGCTAAGCATTGTTCACCATTGATCACACTTGTCTCCCCCACAGCCAACCAGTGCTTTGACCATCCCTATCCCCTACCCTTTGCACCAAGCCATGCCAACCCGAAGGAACCCTTGCCAGCCGATCATGGCTAGCTAGCTAGAGCAAGAACCAAGCCTAAACACCATGTCTAGGACACAGGCCACCATCCACCGCCACCCCCTGTCCAGCGCTCGAACCCTGCCAGCCACTGGACCACACTCCCAAGCCATTCCAAGCTTCTCTGAGCGCATGCCGAGAGCGCGTCAGAGCTCCACCCTCGGCACGCGCCCACAGACCACGCGCCGCCCTCGCCGCGTGCACGCGTGATCACCACCGCCCCTAGAAACCCCGCAGACATCCCCGTTCGCCGCTCCATGCCTCACAGCCACCGCTCGCCATCGAAGACGCCGCCTCTGCCGCGCAGAGCACCGCACGTTCCCGACCATTTGCCACCGCCCCTACACGCGCATTAAATCTCTAGAGCATCGCCAGGAGACCACCCGTCGAACGCCAACCTCGGCCATGCCTCTAGCCGCCCGTAGTCGTGTCGCCACTGTCGCATGCCCATCCCTCTCGGTCTCGCCGTCGGGCCTATAAAAGGAGACGATCCCCGCTCGATTTCTTCACACCATCTCACTCCCCTCACCTCACTAATCGTTCCACCCCTTAGCCGGAGCAAGGCGAGTAGCGCATCGCCGAAATTTGGCCGAGCTCCTTGTAGAGAGAGAAGAGGAGCCATTGATTTCGTCCACCCCCGGAGCTACCGCGACCACCCCTGAGTTTGCCGTCGTCGACTTCGTCGTTTTCCCGCCTCGTCGTCGTCACTGGAGCCCCGGTATGCCCCCTATGCACCCCCACTGAGCCGCTAGGGTTCGAGCTCGCCGGTGACCTGTTCATCGTCGACGACGACCCTCAGCCGTCGATCTTCATTCTAATCCAACGCACCACCTCGCCCCGTACCGCTTCGCGTTTAAAGAGCCACTGACCAGTAGACCCCCCTGTCAGTTGCGCCCCGCGCTGCGGAGCGACACTGGGCCGGCCCATTACCCCTTCCCGCGCAGCCCACTCGTTTGAATTTGCCTTTTTCTATTTATATTCAAACTCAGTTCTGTACCTAGTTTCAAAAATCAATCCAGCTCGATTCAGTAAACCAAATTGCATATAACCAATTTTGTTAGAAAGGCATTGAAATGCTTAATACAAGCCCGTTGGATTCAAATCATTTGGATCTGTAGATCAACCTTGGTAAAAATAACAAGGCAAAAGCTTTTCTGTATTCAAACATTTTTCAAATTTCAACCATAATAGCTTTTGAGTTGATTCCAACTCTCAAAAATCACATTTGACCATACCTTTCAGAATATATAAAAATATATGGGTTTACTTACAGAAATAATGTCCAAGTAATAAAATAATGCCACATAGGCATTTCTAGTCACTTTATTTATTTAAAATAAAAGGTTAAACCTTATTAAATTGTGACACCACTTTAAATCACATTCCGATGTACTGAAATATGTGGTTATGACATGTGTCAACATGATCCCATGTTTGGTTTGGAGAATATTAAATCTTAAGTAGTTTTTCAATGAGTAGAAATTACTTTTCTAAAAATAAATAAATAAGACAAATGCTTTATTCTTGTGATATTAGTGATGATGCTAGATCATCTATAGAACCCCTTTTGTGTGATGATTGAAAGTAGTTACGTATTGTTTGGTGATTGTGTACCTCATATTTATTTATAGACGCTAGTATCGACCGAGGATACGAGGAGGAAGGAGGATCCTCACTTGTTAGTATTAGTTTGCGAGTACTTAAAGAGTACTCATGGCTTTGTCCCTGGCTATTCCCGTGGCCAGACTATGAAGAGGAATACCTGGAGGATGGACCCCAAGAAGGTTACGACAACTAGGATCATCTCCCATCGCCGCATTGCTCGTGACCTCAAGATGGAGCTTCGCCTACGCTACCGTTATTATTACGTATTCCGCTGCTTGTGTTGTATTAAGACTGGATCATGAGATCCTTATTTGTGTAAGACCTTATGTATGGTTTGTAATGGATGATGTACTGTGGTATCAATTCTATTATGTCTCGCAAAAATGGTAATCCTGGGATTGCGATGTATGGCATAACAGGCACTGGGATTAAAAATCCGGGTGTTGACATTTCGTCTCCGGTGGAGTCGATGGCGACCACGGCTGGTGGTCCAGGTTCTACGACGACCAGGGACTTGATCGTGTTTTCACGATTCTTTGTGGGGTGTTGGTTGTAAAAGTAGAGGACTTGCTGTTTTCCTTTCTGCTGCGATTCTTGCGGCGGCCGAGCGGGGGCTGCGATTCTTTGTGCTGTTTTCCTTTCTTGCTAGAGGTTCTTTTTGTAATTGTGCACCCATCGTCGTTTTAATGCAGATTCTAAACCCTTCGTGGCCTTTCCCATTCAGAAAAAAAAACGCTTTCAGATATGTGAGGAGAATCGATCCGTCAAGCACGGCGTCGGATGCATACTAGCCATGTCGAACCGATATATTCACCTTGACAAAGTAATCGACCAAACTGACACGATGTAAATTCGCCGTTGCCAACACCCGAGACTACATGACGCACACGTATAGACACCTGGGTTGTGGCTTGGTTAACTTTTGTGACAATGTCTGTATGGTTTCTGTCCGGTTTTCTAAAAGTTAACACGGCTTCTTAATTTGTGGATGAGAAGCTCATCATCATCATCCCCACCTGGCCTCTCGCCGACTCCTCCCTTCTCCATGCTACCGACGTCTATGGCGCCCCTACCAAGCCCTCCTTCCATGTTGCCACCGTCAGGTGCACCAGCGACGAGCCAAGCATCTGAGTGCCGCCCTGGAAACACGCCCCAGCCACCGGTCTGCCTGGTGCTAGTCAGGTGACTGCAGGCCTAATAAGCACGATTGCAGCAGGCAATGGATAAACCATACTGTCCATCTGAGTGCTCTTGGTGCAAGTGTAAATAGTGAGATGCCACTTATACTGTGCAGCAGATTTTCCTTCGTATTTGTTTAACCATGGTCCAATTATAAGCAAGAGATACAGGGATTGAGCTACCAGGGTAAATAAATGTTGTATGCAGTCAAACCAACCCAACATGTTGCACTTGCCCAGCAAGACAATCCTCGGACATCAAAATACTACTTTATTTAGTTCCTCAAGATCACAGCAACAAGGACAAACATGGAACATCATAGACGACAAACGTGGAACAGCACCAAGCTAGCAATTGATGTAACACAAGAGATTACTCAATTTCAAGGTTTCAATAGACTGGAAAGCTAGTTATCGCATAATATAACAGGTTTCTGAACCAAAAATTGGATCCAAACAGCACCATAGGTTCAACTAACATCAAATGATCCTCAACATGGCAAAATTAAAGCTTCTCCTGATAAACATAGAAACAGAGGACCACATAGTGGAGTAAGTTCTTGGTTGCCACCATAGGAGATGAAAGATATAGCCTGAAGAAGACACATCTACAGCCTCCTTCCCCTCCTTCCACCCTTCCGGCGGGTGCTGTCAGTGGGAACCGGAGTCACATCCTCTGCAACACGGGAAGAAATTTAAACGTCATCCAGATGCAGAGTGTACAATCACGCAACAACAAGTATTCTTCCACAGCTAATATAGCATAGCATAAGTTGTTCATACCAATGCGCCCAATTTTCATCCCAGAACGAGCAAGAGCCCTGAGAGCAGACTGAGCTCCAGGTCCAGGAGTCTTGGTCTTGTTGCCTCCAGTGGCACGGAGCTTAATGTGTAGTGCCGTGATGCCAAGCTCCTGAAAGGACAAGAAACAACTATCAGATGACAAACCTTGAGATATCACAACAGGAACACATCCCAATCAACTAGCACAACATTACTTCATAGCTTGCCACTCATCTGTCTTAATGAATATGCCACAAAAGACAGATGGAAGATGGAAAAAGGAACAGGTAATAGCGAAGCCTTCTTATTTCAGGATACATTACCTTGCAACGTACAGCAACATCCTGAGAAGCAAGCATGGCAGCATAAGGTGAGGATTCATCGCGATCAGCCTTGACCTTCATCCCACCTGGATGGTTTAGAGTGAGTTTCAGTGAATATCAAACATGCACACCAACAACAAATAGTGCTAATGCAAGTAATGGCAGAGACAAAGATGCATACCGGTGATGCGCACAAGGGTTTCCCTCCCAGACAAGTCGGTCACATGCTGCATATTGAGATTAAAAGTCAATTACTCATAACAGAATGAGGTCAATGGTATTGGTGTGGAGAAAAACTTACAATGAAGGTGTCATTGAAGGATGCAAAGACGTGAGCAACACCAAAGACATGCTCTCCTTCACGGACAGCCGGTCCAAGGGTGACGTTCTCCTCCTTGGGCTCCCTGGTCTTCCTCTTCGACTGCAACAACCAAACACCATTGACATTAGACACCTCAGTAGCCTTGCAAAATTGGCATAACCTAAAGAACATTTCTGATTTTAAGCAGCACATAGAAGTTAATCTAACTTTATATAAATATATGTAGTGCAGTTGTAAGTTGCCAACATTCTGTAACTATATAGCTGACAGCATTTAAATGTTTCAGTAAATTCTGGAACAAGCTGATCAACTGGCTCCTAAGTTACAGCTTAAAGTGAAAGGGTGAAAGCAAACTAAAATGAACATGTATACTGGGAGCAATCATGACAACTGAACTAAAAAGGCTGGAGATCAATGTATATTCAACCAGCGCATCGACCAAGATGACAATCCATGAAAACAATTTCGTGATTCAAGCAGGTAAACTTAATTCGTCAAAGAGCCTGAACTGGGCAGTGTGATACTACATGTAAGTGTCTCCAATCCCAGCATCTCAATCATCTGCGCTTATTCCTGACCAACTCGACATTTACTAGAATCCACAAGGTACAATTCAACAGAAGCAAGTAATCCTATCGCAGTTTTAGCAGACTAACAGCGTCATTACAATTCCTGCTCACCAACAGCAATCCTAGCAGAACTCGAATCACCTTAGCAGTAGCAAATAATTCTACCTAGCTGCAGCCTACAGATCGCCGCAGTCGATGTAAAACCAACGAACCTGCTCCCTTCCGGAACCCAAAGAACAATCCCTACGACCAGCAGCGACTACCTAAATCAGGCGAACGAGACTCACCATGGTTGCGTGGAGCGGCGGTGGATCCGAGAAGAAGAGGACGACGGGTGCGCGCCTGGTTTGAGATCACGAGTGCGCCGCCGCCGGAGAGAGCTCAGAGAGAGCCGGAGAGCGAAGGGGTACGCGCTTATATACGAAGGCGCGGTCAGCTAGGGTTTATCCCGCGGCCTCCGCTCGGCTCAAATGCCGCTTTTGCCCTCACGCACGTATCACTGCAGGTGGGTCCCGGTGTTTAGTCGTGATGCGGGCCGGTAATTTGCCAGTTTCATCATATAATGGGCCGGTTGAAATGGTTCTTTCGGGCCCATGTGATACCGAAGGTCTAGATGGGCTGGGCGCTTCGCCATCGTCTCCTCTGAGCGTCGCTCTCTTGGTGGACTCCGGCCGGTGAGGGAAGCAGCAGCAGCCGTCGTCGTTGTCTCGATCTTGGGATCTCTCGTCTCCGGCGCGTGTAGGGGCAGGAGTGGTGGTTGCTAGGTGAGTCGGCCTCCTCTGATCTCTTCTTCGATACTTGGAGGATTCGTGGGTGGACTGGATTTGAGCCGCCATTTTGGTCATTTTTTAAGAGGACAGGGAGGAGTGGTGGGAGGAGGAGGAGGAAGATGAGCGAGGAGAGGCCGGTGCCGAGGCGGGAGAGCCCGTGGGGCTTGCCGGAGGGAGACAAGCGGCAGCCCAAGGCGCACCGCTGCAACGACCGCGTCGAGGATGTCGTTCAGGTCCCCTCACTGGACACTACCCTCCTTCTCTGATTACTAGTTATTGCTGCTAAAAAATCTTTGGTGTAACTTCCAGATGTCAATTATGGGGAATGATATTTAAGAAATCGTAGTGCCAGGTTCAATTATGGGTAATGGTGCTTGCTGGGCTTACTGCTTTCAAGCTATCGATGGTAGTCTCAGGTTCAATCCCCAGAACACAACTACAAATGACCAATGGACCAATCTGAAACTTGTAGTTACTGATCTGACCACTTCGGAAGTATCATGAATAAAATCCTACAGGTGCTGAAAATTTTATAAAATAGCGGACGCCCTCCGCCTCGAATTAGTTGTCTCAGATTTGTCTACGTACATCCTGTCTAGATGAACATGTATCTAGACGTGTTTTATAACTATATATATCTGTAGTTAGACAAACCCAAGACAACTAATTTGAAACGGAGGGAGTATAAGATAAATTAGCCATAGGTTGGACTATGTTCTGATTCTGCTGCTAAGGCTAAACCAACCGGAGTTCAAAACCTCACCCCCTATCTGGAATTTCCTGTAATTGTTGAACCACTGTCTACAACAAGTTGCGTGTTTCCAACAAATTGCAGCCATCGGCTTTGTTTGTAATCATGTGAATTACAAGTCTGAAATAAGCACACTTATGCTGAACATGTTTTATTTTCCTTAATTACTTTTTTGCAGGCTGCCTTTGAAGGGAATCCGTTCAAGACAGTTCCAGGTCCATTCAAGATCTTCTGGCAATGCATGCGCTCGAAACCTGGGTATGCTCTGCTTCTCATGATCTCTGTCTTGTGTCTTCCAATGTACTTGTTGGGCTTATTGTGCTATATATTTACGTTTGGGATCTTCTTGTGTACTGCTTGGTTGGTCACTTGGTTGGATAACATTAATGGTGGAAGCTATTTGGACAATATCTCAGTCTGGCTGGTTTATATGGGCGCTGGTGTGTCTTGGATTGGACTAATCTTTACAAATAGACAAGGACTAGAAGCACAAATGCAACCATTTTGCCACCAAATTGAACAAAAGAAAGTATTTCTTGGTGACTTATATTGCAACTGTTTCTAAAAAACGGGTCAAGTGCTTCAGGAAGCTATTGTCCCTAAATTGCAACTGTGAATTACAAAATTCTGATCTTAAACTTACTGTTGCGGAGCTAGCTAGTATAAACTATAGTTTACTCTTCACATACATTTGGACATTGCAGTGAGTGTTGAAACTGAGAATGTTGTCTTATTACCCTAGCATGTGCGCTTTATAGTCTCATGTCGTGGACTTGTTTCTAAAAAAAGGCTCGAGTGCTTCAGAAAGCTTTTCTACCTAAATTGCAACTGTGAATTACAAAATTCTGATCTTGAACTTACTATTGCGGAGCTAGCTAGTATAAACTATACTTTTACTCTGCACATACAATTGGACATTGCAATAAGTGTTGAGACTGAGAATGTTGTCTTATTACTCTTGCTTCAGATGTTCTTGACCTGTTCCTGAATTCACAATCTTGGACCTGTATGCACTATGCTACATATATACCTAACTGGACAGGATTAAGTATCTGGGGCGTGCGCTCAGGATAGATGATAGGTAAAACCACTGAAGATGACCTCCCACATGTCTGTTTGTTCTTCCTGCAAAGTGTATCCACGCCTACGAAGCACCGATACTTCAAACTCTGTCGTGTCCGCATATGATACTCCGCCGATACGACGATATGCGGGCGATACGTGTATCCCGGGAGTATCGACTTTTCTGATTTAAAAAGAAAATAAAAAAATGCTGTTATGCCACTGGGACATTGTCGACACGGCTGCAACACAGGAAGCCCAGTCAAAGCCCACTATGACCCTAATAGCCAGTGCGCTTTCTACCTATTTGCTCGATTGACCATGGCAGCGGATTGGATTGAGGCCTTGGGAGTCGTCCTCTCCTCCGCTACTGCTAGCAACGAAACGTCCTTTCCAATCTGTGTGTGCTCTCCTCCTGGTTTCCTGTGCTTGCTTCTCTTGTCGTTGTTGGTACCGCCTGCTGCGTTGGGCATGCATGCATGCTTGGTGTCGGGCTGTGTGTGTGGTTGCTTGCTGCTGGTCCTGGGCGCTGGCCACTGATGCTGTATTTCGATCAGCATTCAATTATCATTTGTCTTCATCAGATTACATGGCGTTCTATTAATTCTTATACGTATGCTGGCCGTATCGCCATATTGTTGTTTCTAGAAATTGCCGTATCCCGTGTCCCCGTGTTCGTATTGCCGTATCGGTGCTACGTAGGTCCACGCACCCCCGTGAATGTGCTTGTCCTCATGCTTCCCAGTCTAATAAATACTACGTAGACATGACAACGAGCTTGCAAAAGATTACATCAGTCTCATCATCTTGCTTGTCAGTTGAGTTAGGCTTGATAGGCTGAGAAAACTAGAACTACGAATTGTCCAACTATTTGAGGGAAGGAGGAGTTGCATAAATAAGATGTGCAAGTAGAGGGTAGGCAAATAAAAGAGGGTAGTTAGGTTAATTCATACTTCAGGCATATACGACCCTAAAGGGAGCAAATATTGATGTGGGTGATGTGTAATGAAGCAATAATAACATAGCAGTGCTCGATAAAAATACCCACCTAAGTAAAGTCTAAAAATTAGTCAGTTCGGTGTGTTCTCATTTATAAAAAAATACAGAAGTGCTCTCGTTTTATAGAGGGTGTCCATGACATGAGACTATAAATTGCACATGTATTATACCGTATAGGCATGGTGTAGGCAAATCCCCTAGCATGTGCACTTTATAGTCTCTCGTCATAGACTTGTTTCTAAAAAAATGGGTCAAGTGCTTCAGGAAGCTGTTGTACCTAAATTGCTAGTGCGAACTACAAAATTCTGACGTTGAAATTATCATTGTGGACCTAGCTAGTATCAACTATAGTTTCCTCTGCACATACATTTAGACATTACAACGAGTGTTGTTACTGAGAATGTTTTCTTATTACTCTTGCTTCAGAAAGTTGTTCATGTATAAACTGTGATTTGCAGGGAGGAACCAACGGATCCGTTTACCTACCTGCAACTGGATCCTCCAAAAAGGGTGGAAGCCAATCTAGAGTAAACAGCACCTCGATCCTTCTCAAGCGTGTGAGGTTTTGTTTCGTGGTGAATTTGTCAACGCCTTTGAAACATTACTTAGTCTCAGAGTTCATGAATAATAATAGCACAAGCGTGATACAGAAGAAACTGCCTTGCTAGGGGATTTTTGTGTTCAGAAGAAACTGCCTTGCTAGGGGATTTTTGTGTTTGTTTGAGTTGCCGTTTCGCGGCTTTGTACTTGATGTCTGATTGTTTTGAGAGAGATAAATCCTTGTTCGCAACCACTGAATGGCTTCTGGTTCAGAGTTACTTGTGGTGTTGTATATGATTTCATCGAATTTCGTACTAGTATTCTACGCACGCACGTGGAATTATATGTAAAACTTGGTTAGTCCTGCCATTATCAGTTCTTGGAGAAGTGAACTAGACGTTCTTGACCCGCTCCTGAATAAGAACACCTGCCAATTTCCTCTCGTTTCACAATCTTGGACCTTCATGCATTACCCTACATAAATAAACCTAACTGGACAGCCTAGGGCGTGTGCTCAGGATAGATGATAGGTAAGACCACTGAAGGCAGGCTCCCATGAGTCCGTTTGTTCTTCAAGCAAAGCGTATCCATGGCACAACGTGGACATGCTTGTCCTGATGCTTCCCAATCTGAACTAAATACTATGACAACAAAGGTATAGCAAAACATTACATCAGTCTAATCATCTTGCCTGTCAATCGAGTTAGGCTCGATAGGCTGAGAAATTTTGTGTAAGAACTACCAATTGGCCAGCTGTTTGAAAGAAGGAGGAGTTGCATAATAAGAAGGGCAAGTAGAGGGTAGGCAAATAAAAGAGGGTAGTTAGGTTAATTCATATTTCGGTCTGGCATACGACTCTAAATGGAGCAAATATTGATGTGGGTAAAACAGATGTGTAGTGGAGCAATAGTAACATAATGGAGCTCGATAGTACATAAATACTTCTTCACAAACCTAAAACATCTTATATTTCTAAATGGAGGGAGTACTCTCATCTTATAGAGGATGCCCATGACATGAAACTATAAAGTGCCCACAGAAAATGCTAGAAACTTGGAGCATGAACATGACTAGTGTCTTTGTAGAATATACACCCTAGAAGGTGGACCTTACTAGAAAAAATGATTGGCGATAGTTTACAGATGCTGGAACCTGGCTACTACAACGCTAGCTCAATTGGCTACTGGCCTACTGCAGTCACACGGTAGCTAATTTCTCATTAGCAACCACTGAGGCGTTGGCAAAAGTCTCCACACGCTCGCTGATTAATATTCTTTTAGGTTATCGACAACAACTTAATATATTGATTAAGCAATGTCTAAAAATGTTAATAGTAATTGGTGCAAAAGTCTCCACACGCTCGCTAAGCTTATATTTTTCTGACAGTCCGACTTGTACATATTTTATGAATTAATCGTATATGGCTGTTTTATGCCTTTTCTTTATGGGAAGTCTTTTTTTTCAATTGGGGAAGTCTAATGTGAGCTTATTTTGAAGTATTTTTTATTAGATATATGGAGCCGGTCTAGCGGAGTTCATCTACGGCTCTAATCATTTCTCTTGCTAAAAAGATCTCTAACAAAATTAACAAATTGACTTACCAAAACAAAATGAACTCCTCCACAAGCTAATCTAACCAATTCTTAGAAAATTATATTGGAGCATGACATGCACCTAGAATGCAGTCTTGGCAAAACTCAGCTAAACGTGACCGGGTAGTTCAAATATGGATTGGTTTGCATCTTGCAACAGCTTAACATGTTAGTTTTTTTATTCATAGAAAAGTTGTAGCTAGTAGCACAATCTCCATTCAATTCCAAATCTTGAAATTTATTAGGCCACCATCCTGGCTTTATTTGTTGTGCATGTTGTGTCATCTTCTACCGAGATAGTTTGGTTGATGAGTTGAGTAATATGGAGGCGAGATATTTGGAAAACATCCCATTATGGCTGGTTCCTCTGGGCCAAACCAAGACGTGGTGTGGCTTGTATGGTACCTACCAGTTCAAAGAGATCCGGACTAGAAGCACGCATTTAATCATCTTGTCACCAAATGGAACAAATGAAAATAGAACTTCTTGTGGCATGGCTTGTTCCTAAAATCAACTTAGGTGCTTCAAAAAGCTGTTGTACTTTTACTGTTAAAATGCATATTTTCAAGGTTCTCTTATTTATTTTACATCTATTTTTTATCCATTTAATTGTAATTTGCAGGACGGACTTACTGAACCATTTACTTACCTGCAGCTGGATCCTACGAAGAGGGTGGAAGGCATGCTAGAGTAAACATCATCTAAATACTGCACAAGGGTGTATCGTTGTGTTTCATAGGGAATGACTCCAAAAGGGTCATGCTGAACACAATGCATTATGCTTGGATATATGTCCATTGATAATAATATATAGCACAAAGCTGATCCCAAAAACAACGCCTTCGCAGGAGGCGAATGTGTTGAAATTGCTGTTCCGAAATGGGATCTGTAATTTCATCTCCACTTGTTTTTGGTTTCAAGAGTTCAAAACCTTATTGAATGGATTGTGAAGAAGAGCTTCTTCTGCTGTTATATATGTGTTTGTTCATGGAAAGGTGAATTAAACATTCTTGAACTGCTCCCTAAGCAGAATCACCTCAAATGATATATGGGGTTAGTCTTATGAAAGGCTTTGTTTCATCACTCTCTAGTGCAGCGAGAACAAATGTGAAGAGGTGATTCATATAGATGCCAGCAAAGATCTTTAGCAGTGTAAAGTGTCTATAAGCATTGTTGAGATCGAAAGACGTTGGGGCATGCAATGTTATTGGGTAGGACCTGTGACGACAAGAACACACATACCCTTTTGTTCTCCAATCTAAGGCTGGAGTTTCTGTTCCGCACATTTGCTTGTCCCGATGCCTACCAAGCCTTACCAACGAATAAAAACAACGAGCCATCGAATGATAACACTATTCTCATAATCTTGGTTGTCAATCGAGCTAGGCACGATATGCTGAGTAACTGAAGTGTGCGTGTTAGAGCTGCCAAGTTGTAAGAGATTGGAGTGATTGAAAGGAAGGAGTACTTGAACAAATAAGGAAGGAGTACTTGCATAAATAAGAAGGTCAAGTAGAGGGTCGAGAAATAAAGAAGGATACTTAATTCGTAGATTTCTCTAAATTTCTATGTATCTAGAAACGTTTTAGGATGGAGGGAGTACAAGAAATGATGTGGGTAAAAATGTTCTAGCCTTCGGGAGTTAAAACTTGCTCATCTCTCATTCGACTATTAATGATTCCTGAAGCAGAGTTTCTTACTATTTTTTTCATAAAATTTTCCATTTCCTTTTATTTGACTTTCTATCTCTCTGCCCATTTTGCAAGAGAGGTGCACTCCATTTTTGTCTTGTTTTACATGTTCTGTTTGGATTAAAGTAAAGCCTAGAAATTAACTGGACGAAATATAGTGTCTACATCTTGACGAAATGTCTGATTAAGTGCAGAGAATGTAGATCAAATTGTGATGATTGAGCCCTTTTCGTGAATCAGTATATTCCAAATCAGGGTGATTAGGGCAGCTTATGAAGTCTCTCTGTCTTTGTCCCAAGTATCTGGTTGCTTAAAAGTTCAAAAGAAGATACTTATTCATCAAAAAGGGGTTGTCATACATCTAGAATCATTTGCGGGCAGAATCACCGCAAATGAAATAAGGCCCTAGTCTGATGAGAGACTTCTTTTCATCACTCTCCAACATAATGTAGTCTAAAGAGCGTGAGGCGGTGATTCATATAGATAGTGGAGGGGATCTATAGCGGTGTGAAATATCACCGAGCCTCAGGCAGACGCTTCGTGCAATATTTCTGCGTAAGACCTCTAAAGACAAGAACCAGCATGCCCTTCTATTGTCCAAGCTAAGTCTAAGGTTGAACTTACGTGCATCTGCTTGTCCCGATGCCTACCAAGCCCTACTAATGGATAGAGCAACGAGCTATAGAAAGGGCCGGGCTAGTCTCATTATCTCGGTGTCAATCAAACTAGGCTCGATAGTCTAAGTAACTGAAGTATTCATGTTAGATCTACCAAGTGGTAAGAGATGGAGTGAACGAAAGGAAGGAGTACTTGCATAAATAAGAAGGGCAAGTAGAGGTAGACATATAAAGATAGTTAATTCGTAAGTCATACTTTAGGCATGAGACCCTAAAGGCTAAAGCAAGTACTACATACAAAAAGGGTGTGGGTAAAATTGTTCAAGCCTTGGGAGTTAAACCATTACTCATCTCTCATGACTACGGTGAATAATTTTTCAAGCAAAGTTGCTTACTATTCTAAGTCTAGACTGTGTTTGTTTAGAGTTCTGTATGTGGAGTTCTGCATAAATTACTCCTGATTCATGCACTATTATTCCAGGATAAATTGATAATCATAACATCCGTTAGTTTCCACTTACCAATGTATGGTTATATTAGACATTGTTCTCCAATTATAATTTCTTCTGTCCATTTTGTATGGTCATTCGAGTCCTGGTTTACTGTACAGATTTGTATGCAGAGGTCACGTTTGGGGCCGTACATAACTAGGAGGAGTCTGTCTCGCGATGAGTTTTTGTCCGTTCCAGTGGCAAAGAAAAGAGAGAAAAGGAAAATCAAGCTCCTAACTATCTACACCTGGATTTCAATGTATAGATCACTAGATCCAAAGATGAAAAATCAACCACCAGACTAATTGTTGAAGCATAGATGGCCAACTAGCCACAGCTGCCGATAAATCTACTAGCGCAGACCGCACCCATGCCATGCATGATCAGTCTTTTAGGTGTCCACAGTCCACTCACGGAGTCATGCTCGAAGGACTTCGGTGTTCCCTCTTCTCATCCAAACTTATGAGGATGCATGAAAGGGTATCGGTCAATCTTGGCTATTTTTATGTTTTTAGTTTCATAGTTTTGCTTTGGTATCTCCCCCTTGTTAGCGGCACAGGTCTAGATGGCTGTCACGTTAACAATTGTTGTAAACAAGATAAGGATAGAGGTTGTTAAGTTGTTAGTAACTTGTGTAAGTCGGTCTGATCTAGATTATAAAGATCAGACCGATCCCCTCTTCCTCTCCCTCGGTTGTAATAAACCTAGCTGAAATCCTCTCGCCATTGTGGCCTATATAACACGGAACCGATCCCGAGACAAAGGGTATCGTTAACACAAATTATCACATGGTATCAGAGCTAGCTCTTCTAAAAAACACATCAAATCTGGCTTTAGTAGCTTCATCATCCACCGCCGCCGCCATGAGCAATCCGCTCCCGAGTCAGGAGACTACGGAGAAGCTCACCCGCGAGAACCACTTGCTGTGGGAGACTCAGGTCCTCCCGGCGGTGCGCGGCAGGAACCTCATGGGGTTCCTCGACGGCTCGGACAAGGCGCCAGCCAAGACCGTCACCACTGACGGCAAGGAGGAGGCCAACCCCGACTACGACGCGTTGGTGCAAACGGACCAGCAGGTCCTATCCTACCTCCTCAACTCCCTCTCCAGGGAGATCATGGTGTCGTGCATCGGCATGAAAACGGCATCAACGGTCTGTCTCGCGATCACATCGATGTTCGCCAGTCAGACCCGCACTTGCATCGCCAACCTCCGCACCAAACTCGCCCAGACGAGGAAGGAGGGGAAAACCACGTCGCAGTACTTCGCGGCGGTGAAGGCGATCATCGACGAGCTCGCTGCAGCGGGCCGTCCCATTGAAGAAGAGCATGTGGAGTACCTGCTTGCTGGGCTCGACGATCCCTACAACCCTCTCTTCGCCGCTATCGGGGCCAACCCAACCATCAAGCTCACCGTCAGCGATCCGTATGCCCAGGTAACTGCATACGATAACCACATGGAGATTCTGGCAGGTGATCACGGAGAGGGCTCGATAAACTCAGCCGCGCGCGGACACGGTGGACGTGGACGTGGCGCTCCCCGTGGTCAACATGGAGGCGGGCGTGGTCATGGACGCGGAGGCGGTGGTCGTCGTGGCGGCGGCCGCAATGGAGGCGGTGGCAAAGACACCATCGTGTGCCAGATCTATGGCAAACCGGGCCACCCCGCATGGAAGTGCTGGCACCGGTACTCCGATGACGACGAAGAAGAAGAAGAGAAGGATGCCAATGCTGCCTTCTACGGTGTCGACTCCAACTGGTATGGCGACACCGGCGCCACCAACCACATCACGGGAGAGCTTGCCAAGCTCACCGTGAAGGAGCAGTACAACGGTCGCGAGAAGATTCACGCGGCTAATGGAACAGGTATGGAAATTAGACATGCTGGTCATGCATTTGTTGACTCCCCGTATAAAAGATTACATCTTCGCAAAGTTCTACATGTTCCATCTTCTGCCAAAAATCTCATATCTATACACCATCTCACATTAGACAATAACATCTATGTTGAATTTCATCCTTGGTATTTTTATGTGAAGGACCGAGTCACGAAGAAGGTTCTGCTTAAGGGTAGATGCATTCGAGGCCTCTATCCGTTGGTGTCATCGTCACCAAGTCAAAATAAACAAGCTCTTAGTGCCACCAAGCCTTCAGCTACACGGTGGCATGATCGATTAGGCCATCCCTCGTTTGAAATTGTTCAACGAATTCTTAGAAATTTTCAGCTTTCATGTTCCAATGAGTCTAGAGTTGAGTTTGTTTGTGATTCATGCCAAAGAGCAAAAGGTCATCAACTTCCTTATCACAGATCCACCAGTGTGTCAACTGTGCCGTTTGAACTTGTTTTCTCTGATGTTTGGGAACGGCACCCACCTCTGTTGGCCGTTTTTCATACTATGTAAGTTTCATTGATGACTTTAGCAAATTCTCATGGATCTTTCTTCTCGAGAAAAAATCTGAAGTCTTTCAAGTTTTCAAGAACTTCCAAAATTTCGTTGAATAACAATTTGATCGCAAGATTCTTGCCATACAAACTGACTAGGGTGGTGAGTATGAAAAACTCATCCGATTTTTCACACAAATGGGTATTTCCCATCATGTTTCTTGCCTATATGCCCATCAACAAAATGGGTCGGCAGAATGAAAGCATCACCACATTGTAGAAGTAGGCATTTCACTTCTTGCAAATGCATCAATGCCACTAAAGTTCTGGGATGAAGCATTCATGACCGCTACATATCTCATTAATTTACTCCCTTCATCGGTCATTGAAAATTAAATTCCTCTAACTCGTCTCTTTGGAAAATCTTCAGACTATGACTCTCTTCGCGTGTTTGGTTGTGCCTGTTGGCCCAACCTTTGACCTTACAATAAATGAAAACTTGCATTCTGATCCAAACAATGCGTTTTTCTAGGCTATAGCCCCATGCACAAGGATGTCAAGTGTCTAGATGTTTCTTCAGGTCGAGTCTACATCTCAAGCGACGTTGTTTTTGATGAGGCAGTTTTTCCCTTTTCCAAACTCCATCCCAATGCTGGAGCACTTCTGCGAAAAAAAATTCTCCTTCTACCCGAGTCCCTTCAAAATCCTTCGGCATTAGATAAAAGGGGGCAACATTGCAATGATCTAACACCTAATGATCCTACTGTTTTTGTTCCCCTAGCCCCTTCTCAAGTGCAGGAGCAGGTCACAGAAGAAAATTCGGCTGAAAACGCACCTCAAACGAGTGAAAACGGCGCTGAAGAAAACTCGGCAGAAAACACCAAAAGCGCGGAACACAAGGATGATTCTCGGGAGATTTCCGAACCCGCGTCCTCGGGATCCAGCGCCTCGCGATCGCCCCTGGGATCTCCCTCGACTGTCACGCGCCAGGTCCCAAGCGGACAGCGGGCCATCGGCGAGCAGCAACCCGCCACGTCGCGTGACCCTTCAGAGTCGCAAGGGGTGGGCCAATCACGCGGCTCCACGCCAGGAGGGGCACGCGGCCGACCAGGTCCACCTGCGCGCGCTGCACCCACCATGGTGTACACGCGGGCCCGCTCTCAATCAGCTGGCCCAACCAGGAGAACTCCCGCGCGTGGACGGTGGGCTGAACGCGGCAACGTGACGACGCAGCGACGTGAATCCTCTGCCCCTGCTGCTGATTCGCCTGGTGCGCAGCAGGAGGCGGGATCTTCTGCGGAAATGGAGCCTGCAGCAGCTCCTGTGGCACATCTTCACCGAACACGAACTACAACCGGTAAAATAGTGCCTAAAATTTACAAGGATGGTACAATAAGATACGGTCTATCTGTTTCATCTAGTGAACCTGTAAATTTACAATTAGCACGAGAAGGTTTAAATTGGAAAAATGCTATGGATGATGAGTATAGGGCCTTAGTAGAAAACAAAACTTGGCACCTAGTACCTCATAGACAAGGAATTAATCTTATAGATTGCAAATGGATTTATAGGATTAAAAGAAAAGCTTATGGTTCCATTGATAGATATAATGCTAGATTAATAGCTAAAGGCTTTAAGCAAAGTTATGTCATAGATTATGAGGACACTTTTAGTCCTGTTGTTAAAGCTGCTACTATTAGACTTGTATTAGCTGTTTCAGTGTCAAAAGGGTGGAGCCTAAGGCAATTGGATGTGAAAAATGCGTTTCTCCATGATGTTCTCGAAGAGGAAGTATACATGAAGCAACCACCTGGTTATGAGGATCCAAAAGCACCATATCATGTGTGCAAATTGGACAAGTCATTGTATGGACTCAAGCAAGCACCAATAGCATGGTTTGCCAAGCTGAGTACAAAGCTTCAAGAATTTGGTTTTCTCCCATCAAAGGCTGATACATCTCTATTCATATATAACAAGTCAGGTATCACAATTTTTATATTAGTCTATGTTGTTGATATCATTGTCACTAGTTCCTCAAATAAGGCTATAGATGCACTTCTTCAAGATTTGGGTGCAGCTTTTGCTTTAAAGGATCTCGGTGACTTACATTATTTTTTGGGCATTGAAGTTAAGAAAGTAAATGATCACTTGCTTCTAACCCAAGAAAAATATGCATTGAACTTGTTAGCTAAGTTGGGATGACAGATGCTAAGTCAGTGCCAACTCCATTATCAGCCTCTGAAAAAATATCAGCTGTTGAAGGAAATCCTCTTGGGCTGAGAGATGGTACCAACTACAGAAGTGTAGTAGGAGGACTGCAGTATTTAACTCTCACTAGACCAGATATTGTCTTCTCTGTTAACAAGGTATGCCAATTTTTACATGCACCCACCACTGTTCATTGGACTGCAGTTAAAAGAATATTGAGATATGTCAAAGGAACCACAAATCTTGGACCAACTTTCAGAAAGTCCACTTCAACTCTAGTCAGTGCTTTCTCAGATGCTGACTGGGCAGGTTGTGTAGATGATAGAAGATCTACAGGTGGATTTGCAGTTTACTTTGGTTCTAATCTCATTTCTTGGAGTGCTAGAAAACAGGCAACTGTGTCAAGGTCAAGTACAGAGACAGAATATAAAGCTTTAGCTAATATAACAGCTGAATTAATATGGATAGAATCCTTATTGGGAGAACTTGGTGTCAAAAGAGATCAAGTATCATGTCTGTGGTGTGATAACATGGGAGTCACATACCTTTCAGCTAACCTAGTTTTCCATGCCAGGACAAAACACATTGAAATCGATTTTCAATTTGTGAGAGAAACAGTTGCAAACAAATTGCTTGAAATTTGGTTTATTCCATCTCAAGACCAGGTGGCTGATGGTTTCACAAAGGCTCTGGCGCCTATTCGGCAGCTTGAGGAATTCAAATACAATCTCAACCTAGGAAAGGCTGTGATTGAGGAGGGGTGTTAGCGGCACAGGTCTAGACACGTTAACAATTGTTGTAAACAAGATAAGGATAGAGGTTGTTAAGTTGTTAGTAACTTGTGTAAGGCGGTCTGATCTAGATTATAAAGATCAGGCCGATCCCCTCTTCCTCTCCCTCGTTGTAACAAACCTAGCTATAATCCTCTCGCCATTGTGGCCTATATAACACGGAACCGATCCCGAGACAAAGAGTATCGTTAACACAAATTATCACACCCCTCTCATCTAAACTTATGAAACCGAAGAAACAAAGATGACCCGGATTGACTCGTACCTCTTTGTTTCCAAATGCATGAAAGGATATCAGTCAATCCTAGCTGTCCTTATGTTTTTAGTTTCAAATGTTTGGGTGTGAAAGGAGGGACACCGAAGCAACGGGACAGACGCGTCCCCTGCCTGCTAAGCACACATAACTGGAGTAGCTGGAGACGTAGTTCGTCAGCCCATCACCATTCACACTGATCATTTCCTCACGTCCTACTCCCATCTTCGGCCCGAAGCCTCGTCAAACCATCAAAAGCGAGTTGAACCTGGAAGTATTTTCTCAAAGTGTTGGAGCGGGAACGGCATGGCTCTTACTCGGTATGTTCATCATACGTACATGATGCTATAGGATGCTCCTATATGGGGTGATCCCTTCGTCTTGTGGTACCTTTGATCCCCTCTTGACGAAACTCTGAAATCTGCAAGCACTACATGAATGGGAAGCTACGCCGACGGCCAAACGTCGGGGCCGTCGGCGTAGCCATCGTCCAGGCCAGCCCCGCCAAGCAGCCGTCGGCGTAAAATTGCCCTCGACATATTCTATGCTACGCCGACGCCTTTCTACAGCTATTTTTTATTTTATCTCATTAAACTTTGAAAAATCATAACTAAATCATTCTAATTCGGAAAAATACAAATAATATATCAAAATTTGTAGAAAAATAAGACCTATCTATCTACACTCAAATATTACAAATTTATAAATAAAAATTAAGTAAAACATAAAGCATTATATATAGTTTAAAACGGGCATAAAAAATTCAAAAACGATCGAAACAATGCGAAACCTTCGCGTGGTGTTATATTATGTGACATATTTATAAGGAAAAATAGCAAAGTTGATATATTGATTATGTCTCAAAAAACCCTTCACAAAATGACCTATCTCATTTGAGGTTTCTTGGCTTTCGGGTCAAATGACCAATGTTATGGCTAGAATCAAGGCATAGTTTATGATAATGTGTCCATATTATACATACACATGCATCATGGGATGGCGAACAATGTTGCAGGAGGAAGTTTTCCTTTTCATCGCACCAAAAATCCATTTTCTATTTTTCAAGCATAAAAAACGGACGGTTTTGTGAAGCAACCACCAAATGGCTAATTCAAAATATTACCACCACATTTTACAAAAATACTATACCACCTTATATGGACAATGTCCCAACAGGGGGATCTGAAACCTTTCCGTCCACCTTCGGTGAAAAAGACAAATTCCTGCTGAATCGGTAGGAAGTGGGTCAGATATGAACTATAGGTACATGATCCGATGCTCATGTTTTTTTACAAAAATCATTTTTATATTCACAATATGCTATTTTATCAAAGATCTAATGAAAGTTTAGCGAGGCTCTGCCCCGAGCTAAGAATCTTTATGTCCGCCGTTCGATAAAGTTTGATGATAGTTTAAAACGGGCATAAAAAAATCAAAAACGATCGAAACAATGTGAAACCTTCGCGCGGTGTCATATTATGTGACATATTTATAAGGAAAAATAGCAAACTTGGTATATTGATTATGTCTCAAAAAACCCTTCACAAAATGACCTATCTCATTTGAGGTTTCTTGGCTTTCGGGTCAAATGACCAATATTATGGCTAGAATCAAGGCATAGTTTGTGATAATGTGCCCATATTATGCATACACATGCATCATGGGATGGCGAACAATATTGCAGGAGGAAGTTTTCCTTTTCGTCGCACCAAAAAGCCATTTTCTATTTTTCGAGCATAAAAAACTGACGGTTTTGTGAAGCAACCACCAAATGGCTAATTCAAAATACTACTACCACATTTTACAAAAATACTATACCAACTTATATGGACAATGTCCCAACAGGGGGATCCGAAACCTTTCCGTCCACCTTTGGTGAAAAAGACAATTTCCTGCCGAATCGGTAGGAAGTGGGTCAGATATGAACTATAGGTACATGATCCGATGCTCATGTTTTTTTACAAAAATCATTTTTAGGTTCACAATATGCTATTTTATCAAAGATCCAATGCAATTTTTCCTTTTCATCGCACCAAAAAGGCATTTTTTATTATCCGAGCGCAAAAAGGGGATTTTCTAAAGCAACCACCAAATAGCTAATTCAAAAACGGAGGGTTTGTGATTAGTTGATATGGATATCATATTTAGATTCCTCTCATTTTTATGATCAATTTAAACATATTATTTGTTGAATTTCGATTTACAGATTTAAAGATATTAATTATTCTATATTAAATAGAAAAATACAAAAAAAATAAAATTATTATATTTTTATTTGAATTCAATAATATTTTTACTTATTCATTAATATTTACTTAAATAATTGTTTGTAATTTCAAAAAATACAAACATGTGACATGATGATATAAGAGTTAATAAGATTGATATCATAGTATTGACACCAATGTATGAATTACTTTGCGGAAACGGATTCTGAAGGAACGAGGAAGTTAAGCGTGCTGAAGCTGGAGTAGTATTAGGATGGGTGACCTGCTGGGAAGTTTGACTAAGACTGAAATTTAATCAAATAGTAAGTATAATTAGTGTTAAAAATGTTCAAAGTAGGAGATTAACAAGTGAAACAATTCAAAAAATAAAAAAATTGAGAAAAAAAAATAATTATTATTTTTCAAAAATAAAAAAAAATTTAAAACCGGTCGACAGGCTATGCCGACGGCCGCTACGCCGACGGCAAAGCCATCGGCGTAGCATACGCCGACGACATTTTGATACGCCGACGGCTTGACTGTGCTCCGCCGAGGGAGATCTTTGCCGAGGAGGCTACGCCGATGGCATTTTGGCCTACGCCGACGGCCTTTTGCCCTCGGCGTAGCGTGTGCGTCCCGTAGTGAAGCTATTTTGACAAGTTCAGTTTGGCTGTTTCTTAATTATATATGGGCCAAAGCCAAGGACGCTCTTGTGGCTTGGCACACATGCAACCATTTTGCCACCAAACTGAATAAACGAAAGTACTTCTAGGTGACATGACTTGTTCCTACAAAATTGTTTAAGTGCTTCAAGTAGTTCTTGTACTTAAAATCATTATTCAAGGACTCCATACGGGCATGAAATGGGAATTACATGATTCCAATTGTAAATTTACCCTTGCAAGGCTATCACCAAGTGCGCTTTTGTTCTCCAAGATGAGACTGTTTCGTCCTTTTCGCATATTTTCTGGTCCTAATGCCTCCCAATCCAAACTAATAAACAAGACAACGAGCTGATCTCATCATATATTTTTTTATGGATGATCTCATCATATTAGTTTCTAATCAAGCTAGGCTTGCTTGATGGGCTAAGCAACTGTTGACAAGAAGGGATTAGAGCGTGGGACGGGAATAAGGGATACCCCCTCCCTCTCGCGACGCTCCCTGTGCCGAAGGACTTCAGCCGCCGAGCCCCATCCAGATCCAATCGCCGCTGCCGCTGCTGCCTCGCCATGTGGCGGCGGGCCTAGCTGCCGAAGGTGGCTGGGGGGTGGTGCGTCGGAGGCGGAAGCCGGAGCTGCTGGGGCGGCGGCGGCGGAGGCTGAAGCGAGGACCTGGGCGGCGTCCCTTGGTCAGGGTGGAGGCAGCGGTTCCTTGTGGTGGCGATCTGGTGGAGGAGGTGCCGGTGATGGGATTCCGCTGGAAGACCTAGATCGGTTCTCTAACCCTAATTGTCTGCTCGATCCGTTCTCCGAAAACCGGCCGGCGGTGTGGGGATCGCTGTGTCGGATCTAATAAAGGAGGTGGCCCTTTGATTTCTTTCGCACGAAGACGAAGATCTGCTTGATGTCTGCCCTCCTTGATCTGGTCTCGAGAGACGTGTTCCGAAAGGCTCTGCCGGCGAACACCCATGGGCGTTTCATGGCTGGAGATTGCTGGATCGGAAGGTATTCGGTCGTGCGCACCTTGTTTTTCTGGCCGTTTGGTTTTAGCGGGAGCGTTGCGAAGCTCTGTTGTTTGTTCCCACCAAGTGCCATGCTTTGAGCCATGGTGATGTCAGATGCGGAGAATGTCAGAAAAGCGGAAATTTGAGGGTAGAGATGTTGATTTTTGTTCTTGTGGCGACGGAGATCTGGCTGCGTGATCTGGAACTCATTGCAGCGACTGTTGGTGCGGGAAGACAACACAGGGGAGTCCCCTTGCAGGGTGAACATCCAAGGTCTGGCCTTAGCTGGTTGTGCCTGGCAATGACCTTGTTGAAGGCATTGTTTTGTGAGTAAGGACTTTCTCCAGAGTGAAAGCCTATGACCTTTGGTCGGGCAACGACGGCGCTTGGACACTGTTTCCTTCTTAAAGACGTTGTTATTAGAGTGAAGGACTACTGGTGTTGTTCTGATGGTGTCACTGTCGTTTCTTTGAGGATTAGTTCTCTGTAGCGAAACTTTTTTTTTGTAATTTCTCTTTCTTTTTTCTGAGCTGTGTGCATCCGTAAAGCCGATAGGACATGCGTTGTTGCAGAGGCTGGGTGTAATTGGTGTCCTTGTGATATTAATATATACTCTTTTCCCAAAAAAAAAAGGACTTGCATAAACAAGATGGGGTAGTTAATCATCCTTGATGCATAAGACCCTAAAGCGAGTAAGTAAATATTGATGTGGGTAAAACTATAGCTATAAGCGAGTAGGGACTGAAGTAACGGTGGCTTGAATATGAAGAACGGTTGCACAAACAAGCGCTCCACTGAATCACAAACTAACAACTATAAACAAGCGCTCCACTGAATCACAAACTCTCATGCTATAGAGCGTGTTGAATAGTTGAGACCATAAAAGGCACACCCAGAATTCTAGGTGGGCTGTTAGTTAGAGGTGTATATGTTGCCAGAACTTTGAACAAAGACACGGGTAGTTTTTCTTGTATGCATCCTTCAAGGTGCACAATATATCACATAGAAAAATTATCGAGTAGAGATTTTTGGCTCCCGAACTCAGTTCTCCTGTTATTAGTAAAAAAAATCGAAAATTATATTTGTGAGTTTCAATTTTTTTATAAACTTTCTAGATGTAGGCAATAATGAGTCTCACAAACTTGCAAAATTTCCAGATGTAGCAGCGATGAAGTGGCTCTGCACGAGCTTTAAAGGCAATGGCACCAGCTTTGAAGGAATCACAAGCGGCATGAAAATGGTAGGATGGAAATGCCAAGGAGCAGGAAGGGACCTTCGCAGCTCAAACAAGATCTGCTACCTTTGCAAGATTTGTGTCTGAAACCAGAACTTCTGAATACAGATCCTCTCAGCTTAATGATCACTTTAGCATAGATGGTAATTATATCCACCTTCCTGATTATATCCACCCGTCACGGCATGCGTTCATTGAAGGTAGGCGTATTACCAATTATATCATCATTGACCATGAGATTACTCACTCCCTTAATCTTAATTATTGGAATAGCAATGATTTCGTGATAAAAATAGATTTGGAAATGCTTTTGACAGGATTGAATGGCATTTCACTGCTACTGCTCTTGCTCGTAAAGGGATTCATGGCCATTTCATAAAATCGATTCATGATTGCATTGCTACACCCTCTGTTTTTGTTATTATAAAGTCGATTCATGATTGCATTGCTACACCCTCTGTTTTTGTTATTATTAGCTAGAAAAACTGAAGAAACAACATGTTCATCATTCCGTGATTAGCATGATTCATGCAACTGACCACGATGTGGAGGAAGCAGAAATACATGGAACTACACAGTACTATATCAATGTTGTTTCTGCACACTTTGAGTTGCTACCATGAAAGCATAGTAATTCTTCTTGATGTTCTTCAGCCTTGTGACCACGTTGCCAATGCTCGGCCTCTGGTCGAGAGAATCGCTGGAACACTGTAGACCAATCTCGAATGTTGACGTGAGAAAGTTTCCATTGCAGGTAATGGAGGATGACATGGGCGAAGTAGTATTTGTTTGGCTATCAAAGGCTTGGCTCATATGTTCACCCTGATGTAGGTTCTCATCCAAAATTTCAATTAGATTCGCTGGAAATGCTCGCAAAATCCACTGCCTAAGGCTGGATTCCCCGACAAACATAGGATCTGTGGGCCTCTTCCCTGTGAAGACTTCAAGTAGCATGATCCCAAAGCTAAACACATCACTGTTTCGCGATGCCCTTCCCATGAATGCAAGCTCTGACCAAGAAAAGATTCAGAAGAGTTAACTAATCGAACAATAATGCAATATCTAATGGTTTGACAAATAAATTTCTCAAGGGCGATCATGGAAAAAAGCATACCTGGGGCCATGTACCCAATTGTCCCGGGCATACTTGCTGAAACCATGGATTTTTCATCGCCCAGAAGTAACTTCGCAATGCCAAAGTCGGCAACATGCACCGTCATGTCCTCATCGAACATCACATTACTAGGTTTAAGGTCGCAATGTATGACAACTTGACAGTGATGATGGTGAAGATAATCCATTGCCTCCGACACGCCAATCATAATGTCCAATCTCTTGATGAATCCTAGTGGTTCCATATTTTTAGTGTGCAAGTGTTCCTCCAAGCTACCATTGGGCATGTACTGAAGCAACAATGCCCTGAAATCCAGGTTGGAACAAGTATTCAATATCTGTATCAGGTTGCGATGTCGAGCCATCCGCAACACTTGACATTCAGCGTCAAAGCTCCTCACGGCCTGCTCGACTTGCATATTGAGCACCTTTATGGCAACCACTAAACCATCATCTAGCTGGCCCTTGAAAACTTTTCCGTAACTTCCAGCTCCAAGTAGATTATCCTCACTAAAATTTCTAGTGGCACGAACAATCTCGTGGTATGATACTAACCTATGGCTGATTAGATCAGAAGATGCCATAACATATGTTTTCTTCTTATTTTTCTTTCTGATCACTAGGTACAAGCAAGCTACAAATGCACCAGCTCCAATGATGACAACTGGGAGTATATACTTGAGGAAATGTCGACATTTAGTCGGTTCAGACTTCTTTATGCATGGCAATAGTCCTAGATGAGGAGAACCACATAGGCCAACATTCCCGTCCAAAGATTGCAAGGTGATGTTTGAGAAAACACCTCCACTTGGTATTTGTCCTTCTAGCTTATTAAAGGAGAGGTTCAAATAAGAAAGGTAAGTGAAGTTGGCGAGGTAGTTTGGTATTGTTCCAGATAGATTGTTCGATGATAGGTCCAATGTTGCCAAGTTGGTTAAGCGGCTGAAAGAGTCCGGGACTAAATCCTTGAATGTGTTGTGCGAAAGGTTTAGGTAAGTTAATGCGATCGCAATGCCTCCAAATGAATTTGGGAGGCTACCAGACAATAGGTTGCTAGAAATATCTATTCGGTCCATACTTTGCGACATATGACCAAGATCATAAGGTAATGTACCAGTTAGGGAGTTATGGGAAAAATCTAATTCGATTAGGTTACTACGATAAAACAAGCTTGATGGTATGGTCGAAGATAGATGGTTATAAGATAACCATATATACTCTAACATGGTGAGGTTTCCAATGCCATATGGTATGGAGCCAGATAATCTATTATCCTGGAGTTCTAACCTTACAATACTCCTTAGCATACAATTTTTTTTAGGGATTGGGCCAATGATGCTATTTCCAGAGAGACCAAGTGCCTGGAGATTCTCCAAGTTAGAGATGAGTTCAGGTATTTCTTGATCTAGATGGTTGTTGCAAATGCTTAGGATAACAAGACCAGTAAGATTTGATAATGTTGATGGAAGCCCACCAACCAAATGGTTGTCATTTGCTTCAAACTGTACCAGATTAGTTGAGAGGTTACCAACATAGTCGGGGATACTCCCAGAGAAATAATTATGTGATATTCTAAGGCTTTGGAATAGTCGACAACTGCAAAGGCTTGCCAAGAAAGCAAGATCCCCACGGAGATGATTATCTCGAATATCTAGAGTCAAAAGAAGTCTGTTGTTTCCAAGCGTTGATGGTACTGATCCAGTCAGATGATTCGCTCGTAAATTTAAGAAAGAAATTACTGACAAATTTCCAAGAAAACTTGGGAAGGGGCCTGTTAGTTGGTTCTCTGCAAAGTGAAGGTACGTGAGTTGCATTAGTTTTCCCAATTCCACCGGAACCTCCCCGCTTAGGTTGGAGAATGCGATGTCAAGCACCCTGAGCTTGGTTAGATTGCCGAGCACCTCTGGGATCGGGCCAACGAGGTCATTGCTACCCATAGAAATCACCGTGAGGTGTGGTAGCATAGCCAGCCATGTCGGAACCACATCCACAAATAGGTTTTTTGCAATGTAAAGTGATTCAAGGTGCTGGCATGCTGCAAGGCCCGATGGAATTTGACCCTTGAACTTGTTCATCGATAGATCTAGTATTTGCAACATGGGGAGACTAAAACTTGTATTGCTAGGTATATGAGTCGTCGTTAGATTGTTGTACCCCAGGCTCAGGTCAACAATCCCAGACATGTTGAAGATGCTAGGAGGTACCGTACCATAGATCTGGTTACGTCTCAAGTCTAGAACCTGCAGCATGGGCAAGGAGCCAATACCAGATGGTACTGGTCCGGACAGACTATTGTTCCGAATGTCTATGTGGCTCAGTGTTGGCATGCTGTCGACTGAGAAATTGGGTATCAGGCCGTCCATGTAGTTTCTTTCTAGAGAGAGGTACCTAAGGCTATGCATGTTCCCCAACTCATCAGGGATCTCCCCAGAGAGCTGGTTGAAGTTTAGGACCAGAAATTGAAGCTTGGTGAGATTTCCTAGAGTAGACGGGATTGTGCCCGATAGATTGTTGTGGCCAAGATGAAGATATCTAAGACGGGCTAATCTTCCAAGATCAGCTGGGATGGAGCCGGCGATGGCTGTGTTGGTGAGGTTGAGGGCATGGAGAAAAGAGAGGTTACCGAGATGAGGGCTGAGATGTCCTTGTAGGGAAATGTCTGGCAGCTCCAAAGCCGTGACACGCTGGTGGTGATGTCGGCTGCATGTCACGCCGACCCAGCGGCAGAACCACACATCGCTTGTCCAGTTATTCCTTAGGATGGACAAAGGATCGGATAGCTGGGATCGGAAAGCAAGCAGTGCCGCAAGGTCGGTGTCGTTGCTTGGAGCAGGAGATGAAACTACCACGAACGGGATCAGCAGCAAGCTGGTGGTCATTAGCATGACCGGAATGTATGAAGGGGCCATGTGGATGTACGCTCTGATCTGTGTATATATGTTTGTTGGCTTGGGACAAGCAGAGCTGGTGTATTTGTGGGAGGTGCAAGACACCTTCTGAGCATTTATGTAGATCACAAAAGAATGCAGTATATAATATTGGCCATGATCAAATCACACTGACGTCTTAGATGGAGTTTATTTTAGGTGAGAACTCTATCAGTCAAGTCTGCGCTGTTGTTGGAGTGTCCAGCTGTGATGTTCCAACCTGCTCGCCTAGAAAACAAGAGAAAAATTTCAACAAGCTGATGTGTGATGCTGCAATTAATAAATATAAAGTACAGTTACTTTATAGCAAAGGACGGCTAATCCATGTTCTGGTGTGAATTGGAACTGTATACTCGCGCTCCATTTAACAGCAGCGCGTGTATCAGTCAAGTTTTACAAAAAATACGACGAAACCTTCACGATCAGGTTGCTGGCGCATAAGTAAACACTGGACCTAACGTCAACACCTAACATCTAGCATAGAAATAACCAAGAAACTACTCGGCTTCTTCCTTTTACCCATAAAACAAGGATTTAATTTCGTAGTGCCGATCCAGTATTTTATTTTATTAACTAACTAGCATGGTGACCCTCGCAATTGCGAGGGCATCATCTTTATTTTTTTTAGAAAGATGAGCATTGTTCCTTTTGTGTCAGAATAACCAGGAAATAGATTTATTGATTTTTCTCCCATTCACATTATTTGATGGAAAATAATATAATTATAGACATATATATACCCCTACATAGAAAACATCTTTAGTCATCTTTGTTGGTCAATGATTATTAGGATATTTCCAAAGATAGTAGATTGAGTTGGTGTGACACTTTTTCATGACATTATATTTTATATACAATTAAAATTTTATATTTATTATCGTTTGTAAGTTTAGGAATTAGATTGTCAAATAATTATGGGCAACTTGAGCAATGACCAATGCATGTTTAGATAACTTGAGCAATGAATTTATTGTTTGGATCATTCCGATGGAATATGAAATAGTATTGCTGAATGAAGTAAAGACTAATATATCCTAGATAGGACGACTAAGTAGTAAGTGTATCTTACAATTATATTATATTTTCCTTTTAGTGAGTAATTGATTAATGTACAAATCTATAGATAGCGGTATATTATGTATGCTTTTATCGATTTCTATTAGAATATCACCGTGAGTAGTATTATGATAGGTTCTTGATATAAGATTAATATACTTTGAGGAGTTTGGATTACCATTTCAGTTTGTAAGTGTTCTATTTCTTCTTATGTTAGTGTGAAAGTTTTAAGTTTTCAGAAGGAGCCCAGTTGCTTCTTTGACTATGGAATCCCCCTCGCATTGAACCCACTCTCTGACAAATCTCTAAGGTGCATTTTAGCTATGTTAGCTTCGTGTGCTATTCGCGACAACATCGATCCTAGTGGCTGAGATTGTGCTATGTAGAATGAAGGTATATTGGATCTGTTTAGATCTTAGTCTTTTTGTATGTCACATTTACGCAATAACACATAGAGATAGTGGTTTCCCGCTGCTCGTCTCTTTTTCCTTGTCAGTTTTGCAAATGCGGAAACTTTGGCATATGTCTTGTGAGCAGTCTGTCCCTCGCAACTGTGTGCTTGTTGATTTTAGGGTAAAATCGATTTAAATATGAAAATGGGATGCAAATAAATTGTACTTCTTCCATCATAATTGATAACTTGTGCGATTAATTCACCTTTAAGTGCAACATTTTTATTGCTTTTAGTTTTCGTAGATAGTCCTATAGACGTATGAATTAGTTCGTTTTTGGAGCCTCTACAATGTTGTTCTTGCCACCATTTCCTTTTCTATATACCACCATGTTCTAGGGTAGTAGCACTCATATGTCCTGATTTATATATTGAAACGTTACTGTGAGTCAAACATCAACCGGATGATCCTTGATTTTCCCGTCCGATCAAATATGGGAGTCTACGATAGACTAAAAGGATAATATTCCCAATGCTCACGAAATATATGACACAAATTTTCAATCCGACAATAACTGGATAACTGGCATTGATTTGTAAGAAGATGCATTGATGTCACATACAAAGAATAACCAAGATGCATTTTGATGTCACACACACAAATGTTGAGATTTTAATATTAGATATTACTTGACTTCTATGTCACATCCAACCGTTGTAATAATACATGCTGGGTTAGAGCTACAAATAATTTAGATATTGTTTTTTCATAAATTAAAATTCTATGACACTTAAAGCCATTGTAATAATACATGTCTAGCAAAAAATCTATTGTGGTGATGTAATCTTCTACATTTCATCGGTGTAGACTGCGCTCTCGACTTAACCGAACAATTTTCTAGAACTTAGATCTCAAATACCCATCTACCGATCTATGTTGCTACCCTAAATATATAATTTCATGTTAGCTTTTAGAAATAACTCGGATGCCCCCGACCGGTTATGGCAAAAATAGTTTGGGAATGTGTAATGTCTTTTTTTTACGGAAGTTTGTGTTTTTATAATCTTCATTATCTGCTAACATATGATCATGTGGTTTACTCTTATCATGTGGCATAGCTAGTATGCTAATCTTTTCTTATTCACTATTTGTTACATACGGTTTTCGCTATATTTTCTTGGTAATGATTTACTATCGACAGGTTTAAAATTAACTTTTCTGTACAAATCTCCTAGAAATAATCTATTGACAGTAGAATTGCAGTTTTGAAGAATTGAACGGGCTAATATGCCATGAAAATATGCTTCATGTAGTAGTACTTCCTCTTTCACGGTTTGCAGGGCGCCTAATCAAATTTGGGTTTTTTCCAAAACTACAACGTTCCTAGGCGCATAAACATTAATTAGTGATTAATGTGGCAGCTTTTCTCCCAACTTCCTATGCATGCAACAGTATCCCACACTGCATGCGCCTTAACCGCTCACTAATAGGCCTAATTTTCGGTCAATATGTTCACGCCTAGGTCCGTGAGATTTTTGTAGAGCGCCCTGCAAACCGTGAAGGAGGGAGTAGTTTAAACGGATGTGGTTTTCAATGTTTTTAATGCATGGATATGTGGGCCTAATATGTCTCATGGGAAGAAATCAGAAAATGAGCCTGGCCTATGTGCACCGGACCGGATATATACGTATATAGGCAAGGGAACGTTCGATTTGAAACTTTTTTTTTGCATGCACCGGTCAATTTAACATACGTGACATAAGACTTTTTCTGTACACATGTACGTGCTACGTAACATTACTTATATTTTACTCTAAGATTAAATCTTAACAGTAAATTACAGATCTAATAGCCAAAATTAATTCTAATGATGTGGATCAACCTGGTGCCTCGAAATACATCCTTATATTGCTTTTAGTATATAATAGACTAGCACAGTGGCCCTCGCAGATGCGAGGGCACAATCCTTAGCGTGTTGAAAGTGATTGAGTAGCTAATTTGCAATTTTATGAATATTCAAATTATTTGATTGAAAGTAATAATATTCTATGGTTACTATAAATATAGTGCTAAATAAAATAATGCATTTTGGTGCACATCTTTAACCATCTTCAACTTTTAGGAATTATGATAATTCCATTTTCGAAAGCACCATATGTGTAATCTTTTGTGATGTTTGTAAGATTTATCATTTAGATTGGGATCATCTCTATTTGCATTTAGGTCCTACTTGATAAAATACCACATGATGACTATACGATCTTTGTAATGGATATGAAAATAAATTTTATTAAGGAATCAAATAAAAATACTTTATCATCGAAAGCCAACTAAACAATAAGAGTTTTCATTTTACATGTGAAATATTTCCCTCATTTACTTCCACCAATCTGAAACATGTGATGGTCTTCCATTGTTTTAAAATACTCAACATATACTACCTTTGTTCTAATATAAATTGTTGAATGATATGCAGATTACCCATCCTTCTCCATCAGTTTTAACTTTTGGTTCTATCAATTGCCAATTTGAACTTAATATGATGTCCGAGTAGATGTCTTGGGATCAAGTCTTAGCACTCTGAGCGTAGAAATTTCCCCCCCTCATTCTATTTATGCCCAGGAATTGTCGAGCAACACATGAGAGTGGGTGTTGAAGTTTATTTGGATTTCGCAACCTTCTCATTCATTTTGGTCTTTTGGTTCCACTGATGCACATGAAACTTAATATACTTAATGAATTTTACAAGGATTGTCTATGAGATATAAGTTTGACCATTATGTTATAGGTGCATACCTTTCAAAAGATAAATAAGTTTTGATTAACTTCTCTAAAATCTCAATTATTTGAAACTGAGGAAATATTTTAGATGTATATTATTCTTGACTCATTGGCCAGCTTTGCCCACTCCAAAATAGTCGTAGCACGCTCTTGCTCGGATGTATTTTTATGCAATATCATATGACTACACAAAATTGGCAACATAGTTTCAGGACATGTCCTTTTAAATTGTATAGGATTACAAAATATAAGTTGAGATAAAAGTGCATGTTTTTGGTAATATCATAGGAAAACATGGAAGCTCGTGATATATAATAGTGATATTAATTTTTCCCTAGTCATATCAGTGTTTTATCTTACAAAAGCACATGCTAATTATCTTGCCACCAAGTCTATACCTCTACATCTCTCTATATCTACTACCTCCTATGTGTGTGTCATTCTTTCAATGTAGTTTTTCGACCGAGTAAGCGAAAGTTCTTAATGTTGTATATTAGAACTCAATAATAGTCAACTTCACTCATTGTGCTCAATGGGAGGAATGAAATAACCTTAAATAATATATATACATATATATATATATATTAGAAAAAAGTTGAATGCACCCGAGCATGTTTGGTGTCAATTGATTGAATAACTTATGGGTGACAGTCAAGCTAATGTTCCATCCATTTCAATCATCTAGTCAAATTCACCTAAAGACACTAACTCGCAAGGTATTTGTGTTCTATTGGGATGTACTATTAAACTAAAATTGAGAATGTCTGCAAACACTTAATGTAGGGCACGTGAGTCGGGGCTCTATAGTACCCATTATTGGTAGCGAGGGAGAATGGTTTTTCTATTTCATTATCGATCTAATAGGAATAGGCTTAGTTAGTGTTTGTTTATCTTAACACCTAAATGAATACATAATACAAAAATTCCGAAAACAAAATATTTCTCCTAGAGATCAATCTTTATCACTCATCATATATTGATGTCCAGATGTGCTTGCATAAAAAATTAGTTCACCTGTGAATCAGATAAATGGCTGGGTGCATCATCTGAGCTTACTATGTGCTTTAAACCACAGTTAAACCTCTTGAGTGTTGTTGATCTGTTTTGTATAGTTTTTGAATAAATAAATTCATATTAGTGTTAAAATTTCTACTTGCAAAATTTTGATTTTTTTAAACTGCTTTATGTGTTTAAGCCCTATAACCTAATTATTCTAGAGCAACCATTTTCAATTTAAAAAATAGCACGTGCATTTTCCATGCCACGGTTCTACATTTCTAGTGGGACTTATATGTCTATTTTTTACATGAAGGGACTTACATATCTTATACCCACATCCAATGTGAAGGGAATCTATTATTTATTCTATTGGTATTAGTAAGACAAATGGTTAGGTTTATCTTCCGTCATTCCAATGTTCTTTGAACCACGATAAACCTCTCTAGTTTAGTTGATCTATTGTATATATTTCGTGAATAAATAAACTTCGGATTCATCTAAAAAGCTGATTGGTGCAATATTTTGAATTTCATTAAATACGTGTTTTAGATATAGATAGCCTAATTACTTTAGAGCGTCCCGCATACCATTTTTCATCTAAAGAAAAGCCTGTGCATTTCCCATACCATGATTCTACGCTTTCCGATGCGACTTATATGTCTTTATTTCTACTCCAATATAAAGGGAAGAAACCACTTGAACGTGCCAAATTAGGCACCATGGCGATCTAAGTTTTCAATGTAGATGCAAATCCGAAGAACAAAAGTGTAATGTGCTTGGCCCCACACGTAAATTACCCTAGCAACTGAGGTATATGTCTTTGCGCGACGGGGCTTCCGCAAGAATGTTACGCTGTTATGAATATAATAAAATAATATAATTGATCAAAATGGATAATGAGGATCATGTCACTGTACATTCAAAAAAGTATCATGTCACTGTCATTTTGCATTTCTCGACTTTTTCTAATCAAAACTATGTCCATATTTTTTTGGAACACGATTTGGTTTTCACTTTAATAAAAGGATGGTAGATATTAGTAGTAACTTGCACGGACTCTATTATCTTAAATCTTGTCAAACAGAAATAAACGACCTCATGGCTCTTGGTGTTTGCAGCTCGTAGTTAAATCCTAGCTAGTACATAACTTAACCCCACGTCTAATACAAAGGGACTTTTTTCGCCTAGAAATTAGTACCCCCTCCGATTTATATTAGTTCGCTTGGATTTGATAAAATTTGCATGAACCTATATACTAAATAATGTCTAGATTCATTCAAATCTAGACAAATCCAAGTCAAGTAATATGGGTATGAAGGAGTAGTAGATGGTACCGACTATACCAATAAAACTGCGCACACCTTTTTGTTTGGAAGCTACTCCGTTTTTCTACTGTACTTCATTCAATAGAATCATGTTACCCGCAAAAAAAAAACCTGACATGTTAATTTTTGTTTCTTTATTTCTGAAAAAAAAAGTTTTCGGCCTGGCCGGAAGGAAAGTGCACGTACGGGGATTTAGAATGGGCAGTACTACGCGTCCTCCGGGGGATTTGTGTTTTTATCCTCCGGGTCCCTAGCCAACCACGTGTCCTCTTTTTGGGTCAAAATTCCGCTTTTGCTACAAACATACTCGTTTTTGCTACAAATAGTCCCGCTTTTAGCAAAAGACGGTTTGACCCGGAAAATAAAAAAATAGACTGGACCTCGCCGGAGAGTTCGCCGGAGACATCGCCGACGACTGTGTAGCAAAAAAGTTGTGCTAATGTAGCAAACCCGATCGCAGGAGATCTCACCGGATAATTTCGCCGGAAACCTCGCCGGAGACCGTGTAGCAAAAATTTTATGCTATTGTAGCAAGACTACAAAATGTATGTAGCAAAAAAATGCCATATTGTAGCAAATCAAATCTCATAAGAGACCTGATGGAGAAGATATAAGGAAAGAAGAAAGAGGAAACGCCATGGAAGAAACGAGTGGAGGAGGGGGTGTAGCGAGGCCAGACACCTGAGGTAGCAAGGCCGCCCACCCACCGAAGCAACATCACCTGTTCAAGGTCGGCAGTAACACCGGAT
The DNA here is from genome assembly GCA_030063025.1 of Avena longiglumis. Lineage (NCBI taxonomy): Eukaryota > Viridiplantae > Streptophyta > Magnoliopsida > Poales > Poaceae > Avena > Avena longiglumis. The sequence continues at coordinate 2,017,478 of CP125979.1, forward strand.
GCTAGCAAAGCTGAACGCCTAAAGCGGCAACACCGGCCGTCGACCGTAGAAACGCCGGCCGCCCAAGGTCAGGCAGCAGCACCGGACGCCCATGGTAGAAAAGGCATATGCCTAAGGTAGCAACGCCGGTGCCTGACGACGCAGAACATAACAGAGCGGCCGTCCAATGTAGCAGTTGGCCGCCCAAGGTAGCAGAGTCAGTCGACCAAAGTAGCAACACGAGACGCCCAATGTAGCAATGGCTGACGCCCAAAGCTAGCAGAGCGGCCTGTCCGACGTAGCAACGACAGATGCCCAAGGTAGCAGAGGAGGACGCCCAATGTAGCAACGGCTGACGCCCAAAGCTAGCAGAGCGGCCTGTCCGACGTAGCAACGACAGATGCCCAAGGTAGCAGAGGAGGACGCCCAAGGTAGCAACGTGGGCATGGAGCTTGAGGGGCACGGATATGGAGTCCAAGGGGAAAGCTCATGGAGCTGGAGGGCGGCGAAATTCATGCAGGATTGTTGACGAGGCTGCAGGCTAGCGGCGTGGAGAGCTCACGGAGGTGGAGTCGAGGGGACGGCGCGGCGAGCTCACAGAGGTGGATTCGAGGGGACGGCGCGGCGAGCTCACGGAGGTGAAGTCGAGGGGACGGCGCGACGAGCTCACGGAGGTGGAGTCGAGGGGACGGCGCGGACGTGCCCGCGAGGTGTGGGCCGACGACAGGACAAGCACACAGAGGTGGAGGCAGAGGGGAAGAGGTCGCCGGTGGGTTGCGTATGGCGAGCTGGCGGAGGTGTATCCCGGTGACAGGTACGAGCTCAAGCTATCCATGTTTGGCTGATGAAGAAGACAGGGAAGAGGAGATTTCAGAACGGATCAATGGATAAGAACGGGAGTTGGGCCCACCCACTGCTGCGCCCAGGGGGACGCGTGTCACGAGGAGGAGCCGGGGGACGCGAGCAACGCGATCCCCCGGGGGCATGGTATCATTTTCCATTTAGAATTTAGTTTCCTTTTAAACTACGTGTCACATATCCATATGTACACGTTTAATATTTTACGTAACACCTTTTATATCTTTTAATCTGAACCGTTAATATGCAAATCAATGTAGTATATTTTTGAGGCCTATGTAGATCAACCTGGTGTCTCGAAAAACATCCTTATATTGTTTTTAGTATATAATAGATAATAGACTAGATGGGGACGCGGCTGGGCTATACCGTGAGCGTGCGACCATCCGTGTGACTCCACGCGAGGAAGTAATCTAGAGGCTGTGCCTCCTGCACCCCTTTTTTTCTGAACGGGAAAGGCCCCGAAGGGCCTAGTGCTGCTTCATAAAAAACTGTTGGTGGGATACATATAGGTAACGGGGCCCTGCAAGAAAGAAAATTACAGAAAACCCCGGCATTTTGCACAGAGGACCTTGGGGGAAAAATGACAAAGCAATTGGCCCCTTCGTCCTCTTCTCCACCTTCTCGAGCAGGAGACCACCGACGGCCACCATCCCTCTCGCCTGGGACGCACCACTTGGGAGAGAGAGGGCGCACCTCGCCGTCGAAGCTCCTGAGAAAGGCCTCCGCCTAGGAGGTTGAAAGGATGCCCTCATCGGCATCAATATTGGTTGCCTTCTTAGCCAGAAATCGCATCGGCAAGCAACGTCCTTTGCGTGAAGAAGCCTCATCCTGCAGCAGATATCCCCAACCGCATATCCTACCCACCGCAGTTCTCGCTCCAACAACCACCACTCCCCCGCCACCGAGGCCGACCAAGTGGGGATGCAGAACCGAGAGGCCGCAAGAAAGGAGATCCCGACGCTTATTTTGAAGGAGGCTCACCGTCTCGCGGAAAATCGCCGCCCTCCGCCACGAATGCCTAGCGATTTCCACCGATGGCAACTGGTCAACGCCGCGCCACCGCGTCAACCCAGAGAACCTCCGCTCCTCTCTGCAATCCACAACACAACCTCCTCCCATCTTCGCCCCCCCGCCACCACGGACGCCTAGCGATTTCCACCGGTGGAAACTGGTCAACGCCGGGCCACCGCGTCAACCCAGTGAACCTTCGCTCCTCTCTGCAATCCACAGCACAACCTCCTCCCATCTCCGACCCCCCGCCACCACGGCCGACCAGATCAAGAGAAACGAGGAGGAGGCAATAGATCAAAGAGGAGCCACACACCAGATCCCTTATTGCGGAGATCCTGGTTGTGGACAAACTCGTCGCCTGCTCCAACCATCGGAGCACCACACCGCCGCCGTCCACCCTCCGGATGCTAGATATGGGCCAAAAAACCCGGCTCCCTACTCCAACCTACTAGCATACTGCCAAGAAAACTACTCCTACATCTACAGAGAGGAAGCCAAGCATCTCTCTCAATCCCTTCCATAGTGGCGCCGCCGCCAGAGAAGAGACGAGAGAGAGCTTGGGGGAAGAATAAGACTCTCAAAACGGTTGCCTCTTGTTTCGTGCGGGTTTGGGGAGGGGGGAGGGGGAGGGTTGTGTTCACCAACTCTGTCCCTGCACCCCCTAGCTCTGGCTTTTCCATTGAAAAAGAGCAGTGACGACACAGCCCCCCTCCGCATGTCCTCTATCGTCTACAGATTCCCATCCGTAATACACTCACGCCATGCGGGACACATCCGCTATCCCACGTAATATACAGCTGCACGCCAAAACCCAATCCCCCGCTAATGCAAACTGAACATGAGGTTAAAGCGCAGCAATCAATAGAGGCAAATTCCAAAGTGAATGACTACCACTAGTAGGAAAATGCTTATAACAATTATTTTTTCAGTGGCGTGCCCTAAAAAGATCACGTAGTTGCTAACAGCCAACAAAGTAGTGGCGTATCGAATATATCGAATGCCACTATTAGAGCTCAATGGTGGTGTTCAGTGTAATTTGGATGTCACTACTAAAGCGGAGCCACAGGTAGAACCCGCTCCTCCACCCGCCACCTCTTCCTTGTCGCCTCGTCGCATCTGCTCCCCGCCGCCTGGACGCATCTGCTCCCTATCGTCGCATCGTACACGTCGCCGCCTCGTACCCGTCCATTGCCGATGAGCCCCTCTCTCCCCCTTTTTTATTTGTTTTAGAGTAGATGATTTTAGATGGTTTAGTGTAGATGATTAGTATATAGTAGCAAATATACATGATTTTAGGGGTACAAAATTAAGTATGGATACAAAAACTAGATGATTCTTGTATAATATAAAAATAGGTGATTTTAGACCGATGATTACAATGTGAGGATGGAATGTCGGGGGTGGCATGAGTGATTCTTGTGATATGCACAAATAAATAATTTGTGCATTTTACTTGGCTCACTTACGCCATTCCTGTAATTATTTTGAGTCTAATGCAAATATGAGGCCCTACTTTTAGATTGATTTTGGTTTTGTACTTCCATATGGCTAATGATTACAATGTGAGGATACAATGTCGGGGGTGATGTGAATGAGCCTTTTGATATGCACAAATAAATAATTTGTGCATTGGCTCACTCACTCCATCCCTAAAATTATTTTGCGTCTGTTGTAAATATAAGACCCCCTTTTATCTTTGCAAGCTTTGTGATTAATTAACGAGCGCTTTATATTAGATATGGCGACGTGTGAGACATGCATGTATAAAATAACTATATTTTCCTGGTAGGACATGGCGGTGTATCATGTTTGTTTCACGGACTGTAGCGATGATACGAAGTCAGGCTCGTTATTCAGTGTCCGTCTCATACGGGGTCGATTTGAGCGTTTATTGGTATGTATAATTTTTCCTATTTAACTTTATTGAATTTTCTTTTCATACTATTATCATTTATTTACTTATTTTTTCGTGTTTAGACTATCCCATGCAATTTCAGGAGGGACTTCAACAGAATAACATTACAAAGCATGAGGTTTGAATCTCTTGGACGAACATATGTTGTTGACATTCGCAAAGAGCAGGCAATGACTTGCTTTGCAGGTTTTTCATGGAGAAGGTTCATTTTTGAAAACTGAATCGCCTCTGGTGTGTACCTATTTTTTCTAATGGGAGCTCCTGGTCCAAGAATCAATGTTGCGTATATGAACGATGAGGAGGATGAGGATATGGGCGATGAGGATGAGGGCGATGAGGAGGACGAGGATGAGAAAAAAGAAGGACAATTGGATTATACAATTTTCGCTCAGAGATGCAAGCTTATCCAAAGTCAAGTGTGCTATCTCGTCTACAACATTCTTTCAAAAAATTCCTACATCGGCCTAGAACTTGTCACTCGCTTGACCAAGACGCATATTCAGCTACATGATATGGTATGTTTTCACTTATCATTTTTTCTTTAGTTATAGAAAGAAAATAGTCTTGATGGCAACAAACATGGCCACGTTTCGTTGGGACTCCAAGTGCAGAGTGTTGTAGCAAGCTTTTTTCCTCACAAGGGTGACTCGAGGGTTTATATCGAACTCTTAGGGAATTGGTTATGGAAGGATATTTGTCTTCTCCTCTTCAAGCAACCTGTAAAGTAAAATAATTTCTCTAGTGTCCCCAACTCCACCAAGTAGTTGTCAAGCATAAGGTTTCGTATTAGTAATATGAAATAAAATATAAAATAAGATACATTAAATAAATTAAAGTAATGCAAACTAGATGACATGGGAGATAGTAGAGTGGTTTTGTGGTTTTTTATAAGTGATTGCAAATAGGGAAAATATTTTAGTATTTTCAAAATAATAAATTTCTGAAATTAAAATGACAGTAGATACAATGGAAAGGTGTTTCTTATGATAAAAATCTGACCAGAGTTCATGGGTTCCCTTGTCTACTCTCTTTTTAAGTTCTAGTGGTCACATAACAATTCATCAATGATAAAGATTTATGGAAATTCTATATGTGTTTGATAAAGGAATCAATATGGTGTTGGAGATATACCCAAGAGGCAATAATAAAATGGTTATTATTACATCTTAATGCTTAGGATAAATGTTTGCATGCCATGCTATAATTGTATTAACTAGAAACATTAATACTTGTGTGATTTGTAAACATGTAAGAGTCCCTAGTAAAGCCTCTTTTTAAACTAGCTTGTTGGTTAATATATGATCATGGTTTCCTGATCAGAAACATTGAGATGTTATTAACAACAAGGTCATATCATTAGGAGAATGATGTGATGAACATACTCTTATAGTTAAGCGTAGCATAAGATCAAGTCATTTAAATAGTTCACTTGCTATAAGCTTTGAATGGGAAAGGTCCAGAAGGGCCTAGTGCTGCTTCATTAAAAATTGTCGGTGGGATACATATAGGCAACAGGGCCCTGCAAGAAAGAAAATTACAGAAAGCCTTGGCATTTTGCATAGGGGACCTTGGGGGAAACATGAAAAAGCAATCGACCCCTTCATCCTCTTCTCCACCTTCTCGAGCAGGAGACCACCGACGGACACCATCCCTCTCGCCGGGGACGCACCATTTGGGAGAGAGAGGGCGCACCTCGCCGTCGAAGCTCCTGAGAAAGGCCTCCGCCTGGGAGGTTGAAAGGATGCCCTCATCGGCATCAATATTGGTTGCCTTCTTAACCAGAAATCGCCGCGCCACCGCGTCAACCTAGAGAACCTCCACTTCTCTCTGCAATCCACAGCACAACCTCCTCCCATCTCCGCCCCCACCACCACGGACGCCTAGCTATTTCCACCGATGGCAACTGGTCAACGCCGCGCCACCGCGTCAACCCAGAGAACCTCCTCTCTTCTCTGCAATCCACAGCACAACCTCCTCCCATCTCTACACCCCTCCCGCCACCACGGCCGACCAGATCAAGAGAAACGAGGAGGAGGCAATAGATCAAAGAGGAGACACACACCAGAGCCCTTATTATGGAGATCCTAGTTGTGGACAAACTCGTCGCCTGCTCCAACCATTGGAGCACCACGCCGCCGCCGTCCACCCTCCGGATGTGCTAGATCTGGGCCAAAAAACCCGGCGCCCTACTCCAACCTACAGGCATACTGCCAAGAAAACTACTCCTACATCTACAGAGAGGAAGCCAAGCATCTCTCTCAATCGCTTCCATAGTGGCGCCGCCGCCAGAGAAGAGACGAGAGAGAGCTCAGTGGAAGAATAAGACTCTCAAAACGGTTGCCTCTTGTTTCGTGCGGGTTTGGGAGGGAGGGGGAGGGTTGTGTTCACCAACTCTGTCCCTGCACCCCTGGCTCTGGCTTTTCCATTGAAAAAGAGCAGCGACGACACAACCCCCTCCGCATGTCCTCTATCGTCTACAGATTCCCATCCGTAATACACTCACGCCATGCGGGACACATCCGCGATCCCACGTAATATACAACTGCACGCCAAAACCCAATCCCCCGCAATTGCAAACTGAACAGGAGGTTAAAGCGCAACAATCAATAGAGGCAAATTCCAAAGTGAATGACTACCACTAGTAGGAAAATGCTTATAACAATTATTTTTTAGTGGCGTGCCCTAAAAAGATCACGTAGTTGCTAATAGCCAACAAAGTAGTGGCGTATCGAATATATCGAATGCCATTATTAGAGCTCAATGGTGGTGTTCAGTGTAATTTGGATGTCACTACTAAAGCGGAGCCACAGGTAGAACCCGCTCCTCCACCCGCCACCTCTTCCTTGTCGCCTCGTCGCATCTGCTCCCCGCCGCCTGGACGCATCTGCTCCCTGTCGTCGCCTCGTGCACATCGCCGCCACGTACCTGTCCATTGCCGATGAGCCCCTCTCTCCCCCTTTTTTATTTGTTTTAGAGTAGATGATTTTAGATGGTTTAGTGTAGATGATTTAGTATATAGTAGCAAATATACATGATTTTAGGGGTACCAAATTAAGTATGAATACAAAAACTAGATGATTCTTGTATAATATAAAAAATAGGTGAGTTTAGACCGATGAATACAATGTGAGGACGGAATATCGGGGGTGGCATGAGTGATCCTTGTGATATGCACCAATAAATAATTTGTGCATTTTACTTGGCTCACTTATGCTATTCCTGTAATTATTTTGAGTCTAATGCAAATATGAGGCCCTACTTTTAGATTGATTTTGGTTTTGTACTTCCATATAGCCGATGATTATAATGTGAGGATGCAATATCGGGGGTGATGTGAATGAGCCTTTTGATATGCATAAATAAATAATTTGTGCATTGTCTCACTCACTCCATCCCTTAAATTATTTTGCGTCTGTTGTAAATATAAGACCCCCTTTTATCTTCCGCAAGCTTTGTGATTAATTAACGAGCGCTTTATATTAGATATGGCGACGTGTGAGACATGCATGTATAAAATAACTATATTTTCCTTGTAGGACATGGCGGTGTATCATGTTTGTTTCACGGACTGTAGCGATGATACGAAGTCAGGCTCGTTATTCAGTGTCCGTCTCATACGGGGTCGATTTGAGCGTTTATTGGTATGTATAATTTTTTTCTATTTAACTTTATTGATTTTTCTTTTTATACTATTATCATTTATTTACTTATTTTTTCGTGTTTAGACTATCCCATGCAATTTAAGGAGGGACTTCAATAGAATAAATGACAAAGCATGAGGTTTAAAGCTCTTGGATGAACATATGTTGTTGACATTCGCAAAGAGCGGGCAATGACTTGCTTTGCAGGTTTTTCATGGAGAAGGTTCATTTTTAAAAACCGAATAGACTCTGGTGTGTACTTGTTTTTTCTAATGGTAGCTCCTGGTCCAAGAATCAATGTTGCGTATATGAACGACGAGGAGGATGAGGGCGATGAGGATATGGGCGATGAGGATGAGGGCGCTGAGGAGGACGAGGATGAGAAAAAAGAAGGACCATTGGATTATACAATTTTCGCCTAGAGATGCAAGCTTATCCAAAGTCAAGTGTGCTATCTCGTCTACAACATTCTTTCAAAAAATTCCTACATCGGCCTAGAACTTGTCACTCGTTTGACCAAGACGCATATTCAGCTACATGATATGGTATGTTTTCACTTATCATTTTTTCTTTAGTTCTAGAAATAAAATAGTCTTGATGGCAACAAACATGGCCACGTTTAGTTGGGACTCCAAGTGCAGAGTGTTGTAGCAAGCTTTTTTTCCTCACAATGGTGACTCGAGGGTTTATATCGAACTCTCAGGGAATTGGTTATGGAAGGATATTTGTTTTATCCTCTTCAAGCAACCTGTAAAGTAAAATAATTTCTCTAATGTCCCCAACTCCACCAAGTAGTTGTCAAGCACAAGGTTTCGTATTAGTAATATGAAATAAAATATAAAATAAGATAAAGTAAATAAATTAAAGTAATGCAAACTAGATGATATGGGAGATAGTAGAGTTGTTTTGGGATTTTTATAAGTGATTGCAAATAGGGAAAATATTTTTGTATTTTCGAAATAATAAATTGCAGAAATTAAAAATGATAGTAGATGCAATGGAAAGGTGTTTCTCATGATAAAAATCAGACCGGAGTTCATGGTTTCCCTTGTCTACTCTCTTTTTAATTTGTAGTGATCACAAAACAATTCATCAATGATAAAGATTTATGGAAATTCTATATGTGTTTGATAAAGGAATCAATATGGTGTTAGAGATATACCCAAGAGGCAATAATAAAATGGTTATTATTATATCTTAATGCTTAGCATAGATGTTTGCATGCCATGCTATAATTGTATTAACCGGAAACATTAATACTTGTGTGATTTGTAAACATGTAAGAGTCCCTAGTAAAGCCTCTTGTTAAACTAGCTTGTTGGTTAATATATGATCATGGTTTCCTGATCAGAAACATTGAGATGTTATTAACAACAAGGTCATATCATTAGGAGAATGATGTGATGGACATACTCTTATAGTTAAGCGTAGCATAAGATCAAGTCATTTAAATAGTTCACTTGCTATAAGATTTGAATGGGAAAGGTCCAGAAGGGCCTAGTGCTGCTTCATTAAAAACTGTCGGTGGGATACATATAGGCAACGGGGCCCTGCAAGAAACAAAATTACAGAAAGCCTCGGCATTTTGCATAGAGGACCTTGGGGGAAACATGAAAAAGCAATCGGCCCCTTCGTCCTCTTCTCCACCTTCTCGAGCAGGAGACCACCGACGGCCACCATCCGTCTCTCCGGGGACGCACCACTTGGGAGAGAGAGGGTGCACCTCGGCGTCGAAGCTCCTGAGAAAGGCCTCCCCTAGGAGGTTGAAAGGATTCCCACATCGGCATCAATATTGGCTGCCTTCTCAGCCAGAAATCACATCGGCAAAGAAACGGCCTTTACGTGATGAAGATCCTCATCCTGCAACAGATATCCCCAACCACATCTCCTACCCACCGCAACTGTCGCTCCAACAATCACCACTCGTCCGCCACCGAGGCCGGCGAAGTGGGGATGCAGAACCGAGAGCCCGCAAGAAAGGCGATGCCGACGCTTATTTTTAAGGAGGCTCACCGTCTCGCGGAAAATCTCCGTCCTCCGCCACAAACGCCCAGCCATTTCCACCGACGACAACTGGTCAATGCCGCGCCACCGTGTCGACCCAGAGCACTTCCGCTCCTCTCTGCAATCCACATCACAACCTCCTCCCATCTCCGTCCCCCCGTTACCACGGCCATCCAGATTGAGAGAAACGAGGAGGAAGAGGTGATAGATGAAAGAGGAGCCGCACACCAGAGCCCTTATTGTGGAGATACGGGTTGTGGACAAACTCATCGTCTGCTCCAACCATCGGAGCACCACGCCGCCGCCCTCCACCATACGGATGTGCCAGATCTAGGCCAAAAAACCCGGCGCCCTACTCCAACCTGGCATACCGCCAAGAAAACTACTCCTACATCTACAGAGAGGAAGCCGGGCATCTCTCTCAATCCCTTCCCCAGCGGCGGCGCCGCCAGAGAAGAGACGAGAGAGAGCTCGTGGGAAGAAGAAGACTCTAAAAATGATTGCCTCTCGTTTCGTGCGGGTTCGGGGGGGGGGGGGGGTTCACCAACTCTGTCCCTGCACCCCTAGCTCTGGCTTTTCCATTGAAAAAGAGCAGCGACGACACAGCCCCCCTCCGCATGTCCTCTATCGTCTATAGATTCTCATCCGTAATACACTCACGTCGCGCGGGAACACGTCCACAATTCCACGTAATATACAGCTGCACGCCAAAACCCAATCCCCCGCTAATGCAAAATTAATAGGAGGTTAAAGCGCATCAATCAATAGAGGAAAATTCCAAAGTGAATGACTACCACTAGTAGTAAAATGCTTATAATAATCATTTTTTCAGTGGCGTGCCCTAAAAAGATCACGCTGTTGCTAATAGCCAACAAAGTATTGGCGTATCAAATATACCGAATGCCGCTATTAGAGCTTAACGGTGGTGTTCAGTGTACTTTGGATGTCAAAGTACACTACTAAAGCGGAGTCATGGGTAGAACCCGCCCCTCCACCCGCCGCCTCTTCCCCGTTGCCTCGTCGCATCTGCTCCCCGCCGCCTGGACGCATCCGCTCCCCGCCACCGCCTCGTCGCATCCGCTTCTCCACCCGCCGCCTCGTGCACGTCGCCGCCTCGTACCTGTCCACCTCCAATGAGCCCCTCTCTCCACTTTTTTATTTGTGTTAGAGTAGATGATTTTAGATGGTTTAGTGTAGATGATTTTAGATGATTTAGTATATAGTAGCAAATGTACATGATTTTAGGGGTAAAAAATTAAGTATGGATACAAAACCTAGATAATTCTTGTATAATATAAAAAAGGTGATTTTAGGCCGATGATTACAATGTGAGGATGGAATGTTGGGGTGGCATGAGTGATCCTTATGATACGCACAAATAAATAATTTGTGGATCCTATTTGGCTCACTTACACCATTCCTGTAATTATTTTGAGTCTAATGCAAATGAGACCCTATTTTTAGGTTGATTTTGGTTTTGTACTTCCATATGGCCGATGATTACAATGTGAGGATACAATGTCGTGGTGGTGTGAGTGAGCCTGATATGCACGAATAAATAATTTATGCATCCTATTTGGTTCACTCACTCCATCCCTAAAATTATTTTGTGTCCGTTGCAAATATGAGACCCCCTTTTATCTTAGTGAGCTTTGTGATTAAATTAACGAGCGCTTTATATTAGATATGGCGACGTGTGAAACTTGCATGTATAAAATAACTATATTTTCCTTGTAGGACATGGCGTTGTGTCATATTTGTTTCACGGATGATATGAAGTCAGACTCATTATTCAGTGTCCGTCTCATATAGGGTCGATTTGAGCGTTTATTGGTATGTATAATTTTTTCCTATTTCACTTTATTGAATTTTTTCATACTATTATCATTTATTTACTTATTTTTTTGAGTTTACACTATCCCATGCAATTTAAGGAGGGACTTCAACAGAATAACAGGACAAAGCATGGAGTTTGAAGCTCTTGGACGAACATATGTTGTTGATGTTCGCGACGCCTTGCAGTTTTTTCATGGAGAAGGTTAATTTTTGAAAACCGAATCACCTTTGATGTATACCTGTTTTTTTCAATGGGAGCTCCTGGTCCAAGAATCAATGTTGCTTATATGAACGACGAGGAGGATAAAGACGAGGAGGATGAGGGCGATGATGATATGGGCCATGAGGATGAGGGCGACGATGAGGATGAGGGAGATGAGGGTACGAGGATGAGGAAAAAGAAGGACCATTGGATACTATAATTGTCGCTTAGAGATGCAAGCTTATCCAGAGTCAAGCGTGCTATCTCGTCCACAACATTGTTTCAAAAAAATTCTACATCGGCCTAAAACTTGCCACTTGCTTGACCAAGACGCATATTCAGCTACATAATATGGTATGTTTTCACTTATCCTTCTTTCTTTAGTTCCAGAATGAAAATAGTCTTGATGGAAACAAACATGGCCACGTTTCGTTGGGACTCCAAGTGCAGAGTGTTGTAGCAAGATTTTTTTCTGACAAGGGTGACTCTAGGGTTTATATCGAACTCTCGGGGAATTGGTTATGGAAGGATATTTGTGTTCTCCTCTTCAAGCAACCTGTAAAGTAAAATAATTTCTCTAGTGTCCCTAACTCCACCAAGTGGTTGTCAAGCATAAGGTTTCATATTAGTAATGTGAAATAAAATATAAAATATGATAATGTAAAGTAATGCAAACTAGATGATATGGAAGATAGTAGAGTTATTTTTGGGTTTTTATGAGTGATTGCAAATAGGGAAAATATTGTTGTATTTTCGAAATAATAAATTGCAGAAATTATAAATGATAGTAGATGCAATGGAAAGGTGTTTCTTATGATAAAAATCGGACCGAAGTTCATGGGTTTACTTGTCTACTCTCTTTTTAAGTTTCAGTGATCGCAAAACAATTCATCAATGATAAAGATTTATGGAAATTCTATATGTGTTTGATAAAGTAAGCAATATGGGCCTCACATTCTAACATAGATATGGCATAAATCTCTCTTATACTCCTCAAGAAAGAGAAAACTCCATGCAATATTGAATTAAGAACAAATCAGAGTATAGCTTTAAGCAATATAACATGATGTTTGAAATACAAATATGCTACCTTCATCTAACAAGGTTATCACACTGTCACCTGATAACTATAGCACATGATTTCACTTTATCCCTAGTGAGGCGGAAAAAGAAAGGTAAAAACCAAAGTAGATCTTGAATATTGTTTGTCACAATTCAATCTCCACTACCATGCTACTCCATCTAATACACACTTCTCTCCATACAAATTCTTGCATACAAGTTGGATCAAAACACGAAATTAATAAAGGGATGCATTATATGAATCTATCAAAACATCTTACACAAAATAGATTCCAATCTCAAATATCAAATCATAGAACAAAGATCCACCACATAGGAATTGCAAATATGACCATAATCATGTAGGACAGCTCATATGGTACTAGATCTATGAATAACAAGAAAGAAATAGATGAAGCTATACTTCCACAAACCCATAGCCCGGAGGTGTACTACTCCCTATTCATCATGGTGATGATGCCGATGATGTTGGAGAGGGTGGGGATCTCCTCGGAGGTGGATCCAGCAGAGTTTCCCCCTCCAATATTTGCTAGATATGACTCTGTTTGGTGGAGTTTTCGTTTATGGTGTGCTCTGTCTCGAGGACTCCTAGGGGGTCCTTATATAGAGATTTTTAGGTCAAGAAAACTCTGTGGGCGAAAGAATCAAGGTGATAAGACAGTCGAGGAGGGGGATAGCATAGGTGGTGTCAACACCCAGATTTTTAATCCCAGATTCCTGTTATGCCATACATTCGCAATCCCAGGATTACCATTTTTGCGAGACATAACAGAATTGGATACCCTAGTACATCATCCATTACAAACCATACATAAGGTTTTACACAAATAAGGATCTCATGATCCAGTTCTTAATACAACTTCAAGCAGCGGAATACGTAATAATAACGGTAGCGTAGGCGAAGCTCCATCTTCGGGGTCACAGACAATGCTGACGATGGGAGATGATCCTAGTTGTCGTAACCTTCCTGGGGTCCATCCTTCATATTCTGGCCACGGGAATAGCCAGGGACAAAGCCATGAGTACTCTTTAAGTACTCGTGCACTAATACTAACAAGTAAAAGGGTTTTTGGACAATAGGACACTGGGCTCTAGGGTTGTTTTGCAAAAGCCAGATTTATCTCTACTAAGTTTGGAAGCAACTAATGCTAGTTAAGGTTTTATAACACCTAAGTGGGAACTTGCATCTCATGCCACAACCCTGTTGTGGTCAAGTCAAAGTATCAATTCATTTCACAAGTCTTTTGAAAGTCCGACGGGGAACAAGATGGCCACTAACTGTCCATAATCATGACGCGGCTACTCGAATAGTTTGACACTCTGCAGAGATTGTACACTTTCACCACAACATTCGATACATCCGTCAGGAACAAATCCTGAATTCACCATACTTAGTATGCGGATAATCAATCCTAACCTTTCAATTACACGTCCTAGTATAAGCACCTCTTTTGTGAGTTTGGCCGCCCAACCATGACCAACTGTCATCTTGGGTACTGCATAGGTGGACAATCTTCACAAGGTAGCCTCAGCTCAGACCTTGGTCGTGAGGGAACTAATACTAAGGTATATAAGTTTCCAATCAAGCCCTACCCAATCTCCGGGTATTGTGGTTGTACGATAAAATTGGAATGGTATCGCATCCAGACAACCATCAGTTTTATAAAGGGCTAAGGCTCATGCCTCATCATTTTCATCACCAAAATCATCAGGTGTTCGGAAACACATGTCCAAAACATTTCAATAGAATGATCCATCATTTCAAGGTTTTCATAACCATTTTTCCACCAAGTATTCCCATCTAAAGTTGATCAAGTTTTATGCTTAGAACTAGCATCTACAAGTGGGGGTAAGCACTAATGAGGGGTGGTAAACTAGTGGAGTTTTAACTAAGTTCAATCTCATGCCTTAGGATGACATCAAGATTATCTAGCTTAGGCCAAATTTTATGCTCTTTATGCAACCTTCACATATCTTTCTAGTATCTCCAATTCACTTAAGTAAACTCTAAGTAAGAGCTTTGATAAAGAAATAAAGTATAAAGCTTGTAAGTAAAACTAGGATTGGTTTATCAAGTGGATATGATCACATATGCTTAAGGCATATAGTGGTCATGGTAACAAGCATGTATTAGCTTGCATAAGTATCGGTATAAGCTTGCATTAGTAGGGTATCTTGCAAGTGTTAGCTTGCATTGGTCCACTTGGTTAGTAAAGCTTGCCTTGTGCAGAGCAGTGGTTGAATTTCTCTTCGGCTACTTCTTCGTAGTATCCTCCTTCATCCTCGTATCCTTGGTCGGTACTAGCGTCTATAAATAAATACGATGTACACAATCACCAAACAATACTTAACTACTTGCAAGCATCACACAAAAGGGTCCTATAGATGATCTAGCATCATCACTAACATTACAAGATTAAAGTTTGGTTTAATTCCTTTTATTTTTAGAAAAGTAATTTCTACTCATTGAAAAACTACTTAAGATTTAATATTATCCAAACCAAATATGGGATCATGTTGACACATGTCATCGCCACACATTTTAGTCCAAGGGAATGTGATTTAAAGTGGTGCCACAATTTAATAAGGTTTTACCCTTTTATTTTAATTAATTAAAGTGGTTAGAAATGCCGATGGGGCATTCTTTTATTACTTGAACATTATTTTTGTAAGTAAACCTATATATTTTTATATATTCTGAAAGGTATGGTTAAATCTGATTTTTTAGAGTTGGAATCAACTCAAAAGCTATTATGGTTTAAATTTGAAAAATGTTTAAATGCAGAAAAGCTTCTGCCTTGTTATTTTTACCATGGGTGATCTATAGATCCAAATGACTTGAATCCAATGGGCTTGGATTCAGCACTTCCAGACCTTTCTACCAAAATTGGTTTCATTCGATTTGGTGCACTGAATTGACCATTGTTGATTTTTGAAATTGGGTACAGAAGTGTGTTTGAAATAAAATGGAAAAGGTTAAATTCAAATAACTGGGCTACGCCGGAAGTGATACTGGGCCGGCCTGCTAAGCACAGCGCTTCCGCGGACTGTTTAAGTGGTTGTCCCCATGCGTTAGTGAGACAGGGGGTGCAAAGCAGTATGGGGCGATGTGGTGCGTTCGATCTGGTTCTAATCCAACGGCTGAGAGTCATCGTCGACGTTGGGCTACGCTGGCGAGACAGAAACCTAGCGCGGCCAGCGGGGGTCGTTGGTGGCTCACCGGGGTTCAGGCGAGGGTCGGCGAGGCGGGCGAACGACGAATTCGACGACGGCGAACCTCCTGGTACCGGCAGCTTCTCCTGGGGCGGCTATAATCGCTGGCTCCCTTCTTCTCCAGCAGCGGCAGACTCCGGTGAAATTCCGGCGAAGCGCTGCTCGCCTTGCTCCGGGAACGGGGTGGCACGATCAGTGAGGAGAGGGGAGTGAGATGGTGTGCTCAATTCGGCTGGGGGTGGCCTCTATTTATAGTGGAGCGAGGGGACCGACGGGGCGCAAGGTGAGCTCGTCGTGGTCGACGGTACAGACGGCTATCGGCGTGGGCGACGGTAGGGGCGGTGCGGTGCTCCCTGGCGATGCTCAACGACACGGTGGCGAGACGTGGGGCGGTGCGGTTTGGTCGGAACGCGACGGTGCTCTGCGCGTGCCCGACGGAGAATTTAATGGCGCACAACGCGCGTGGTCCGCGCGGCGGCGAACGAGCGTGTCTGCGGGGTTGCTGGGACAGTGGTGATCACGTATGCATGCGGCGAGGGCGACGCGCGGTCTGTGGGCTTCGGTCGAGGGTGGTGCTCTGGCGCATGCTCGGCAGGGTTGCTGGCGAGATGGGCGCGGTCCGTGCGTGTCGTACAGTGGCTGGCAACGTTCGAGCGCGGGACAGGGAGTGTCGGTGGACGGTGGGCTGCCTTCTAGACAAGGTTGGCATGGCTAAATCTCCTCCTAGCTTGCTGTCTCCACTGGGGTGGCATGGTGAGCTTCAGCTGTTCACCATTGATGTCATTGCCCAGCTTACAGTGAGGCTAGTGCTTGGTTTAACTTGCTAGATGATATACCGAGATGGTTGTGAGCTAGAGAGGGAACAAGTTAGGCTTCAATCACTGCTCACAATAGTGTTTAAGATTTTGATGATTTGTGTCTGCAATGTGTTCGATGAAATGGCCGCAAGAATTCAAGTTTTGAATTTTGAAAAGATTTTTGGTGGGTGTGCTAGGTTGGTGCTGGTGAGTATGCAGATGCTTGGGTTTTGAAAGTTGAGCTTGTTTGAGTGGTTTTTGAAAAAGTGGGATCTTCTCACATGATAAAGATTCAATTTTGAATTGCCATTTAAACTATGCATTTGAAAGTTTCTGGATGATCACAAAGTGGGCCTTGATACTTTGTTATGAGTACAATCAAGGGGTGCAAAGATCCAGAAAAGTTTCTGTTAGGTTCTGAAAGTTTGAGACAACCAAAGTAGGCATGGGAGTTAAATTGGTCAAAATGACCATTCCCTTATTTTATTGGTTTTGATTTACTTGTCTTGGAGGAAAGTTTGGGAATTGTTTATATGATGTTTATTTCACCTAAGCATCCATTTACAAGCAAAGGAACACACAAACAAGTTGGTCCAAAAGAATTCAAAATGAAATGCATACTCACATGCATGCTTTCATATTTTTATTTAGAAAAGTTTTTGTTAACCCTAAATTTGATAATTAGAGTTTAATGATCCAAGTTTAGTATTTTTGGGATGTTACAGGTGGCATGCCGACCTGGGCTGGGCGCTACACATAGGCTATCTTGGGCCTCCTGGCCCTCCTGGTGGGATTCTTATGCTCTAGATGCTTCTCGTCGATAAATATTGGCATTTCCAAAAAGTGCAGGCCCATTTGACTTTGTATAGATCCCGAAACATCAAAAACATTGAAAACAGAGGTTTTCTGCCCTGTCGGGTTATAGCCAAAATATTTGGGATCATTAGTAAATCCCCAAAAATCAATACAAAACATGGATATAACATTATATATGTTGCAAATATGTGGAAAAATATTTTAACAAACTATAAAGTTCATGTATGCATTTTACATGCATCACTTACCCATCAAACGGGTGACCAAATCCCGGTATTGATTTCATAGGCATCTACCCATTCCTCCGGAATACCCAACGTACACCTTTATAATCACCACTTCACCAAGTGATGTTTGATGCAGTCAAAGCAGCCTCAGGAGACAGTAATTAATATGATCTCACAGTCTAAGGATGAGACTATGTTTCTAATTATTCTAACGATGAACTTCGTGATTTGATCATGTCGCAATCTTTGGTTAATCTTCATCATACCATTCTCCAATGATATGACCTCGTTGTCAACTGGCACTATCGCCCATAATCAGGAAATTAAACCTGGAGCATCGATTGCCCAACGAACTAGTATGAATAGAGGCTACTAGGGACTTCTGTTTCATATCACACCTATAGCAATATTTTCACTTGATACAGTCATAGCATAATACGAAACGGTTACAAACTTATTGAAATATGACAATAATAACCATTTATTATTTGCCTCTAGGGCATATTTCCTTTAGGCTCATTATATGAAGGGATTCCATGATTTTAGCAGATAACAACGAATTGAAGCCCAAGTTAACTTCCACTCGATAAACATTCGGTTGAAATTTTGCATGTCCTAAGTATCTAGATGTCTTATTTATGATTTCTTCTGGGTACTAGTTCACAAATAAGTACTCCATGCGTAGGTTTTATTTTTTTAATTTTTCTAATTTCATGAGGTTTGGTTCAAGGCCAAACTTTCTAGCGCGAGAGCCTCGTGGGGATATCTAAATTTTGACCCCTCCACGCTGGTCCAACCTAGGACACCTCTAGTGCACCCCAAAACAATTTTTGTTTGAACCTTGAGACAAATATTCATTGTACCTATAGTTGAAATTTTGAATTATTCAAGCATTACTAAAGAAAAAGTAGTACGTAGCTCCACCATGAGAATAATGCGAATCTCCCAAGAATGGCCATCCGACATGACCTACCACTAGGGAAAAATGTTTAATAGCCTTGGACATTTCGATTTGTTGCACCTCCTTTAGAAAAATCCACACAGAATTTAATTTTCTTGATTCAAAAATTGTAAAACCAAGTTTTTTTTCCATAGAACCCCGAAATCCCTAGTTGGAGAAGTTTTTTGAAATGCCAAGAAGACAAATATGACTATAATCATGTAGGGCAGCTCATATGGTACTAGATCTATGAAGAACAAGAGAAAAATAGATCAAGCTACTTTCACAAACCCATAGCCCAGAGGTGGACTACTCCCTCTTCATCATGGTGATGATGCCGGTAATGTTGGAGAGGGTGGAGATCTCCCCGGAGGTGGCTCCGACAGAGTTCCCCCTCCAATCTTCGCTGGATCTGACTCTGTTTGGTGGTGTTTTCGTTTCTGGTGTGCTTTGTCTCAAGGACTCCCGGCGGGGGGGGGGGGTCCTTATATAGGGATTTTTAGGTCAATAAAACTATATGGGCGAAAGAATTAAGGCGATCAGACGGCCGAGGAGGGGGATAGCATAGGTGGCGCGCCCATCTGGGCTGGGCGCTACACATGCTATCTTGGGCCTCCCGGCCCTCCTGGTGGGATTCTTGTGCTCTAGATGCTTCTCGTCGATAAATATTGGCATTTCCAAAAAGTGCAGGTCCATTTGACTTTGTATAGATCCCGAAACATCAAAAACAGAGGTTTTCTGCCCTGTCGGGTTATAGCCAAAATATTTGGGATCATTACTAAATCCCCAAAAATTAATACAAAACATGGATATAACATTATATATGATGCAAATATGTGGGAAAATATGTTAACAAACTATAAAGTTCATGTATGCATTTTACATGCATCACTTACCCATCACACGGGTGAACAAATCCCGGTCTTGATTTCATAGGCCTCTACCCGTTCCTCCGAAATACCCAACGTACACCTTTATAATCACCACTTTACCGAGTGATGTTTGATACAGTCAAAGCACCATCGGGAGACAGTAATTAATATGATCTTACAGTCTAAGGAGGAGACTATGTTTCTAATTATTCCAACAATGAACTTCGTGATTTGATCGTGTCCCAATCTTTGGGTAATGTTATCACATCATTCTCCAATGATCTAACCTCATTGTCAACTGGCACTATCACCCATAATCAGGAAATTAAACCTGGAGCATCGATTGCCCAACGAACTAGTATGAATATAGGCTACTAGGGACTTCTGTTTTATATCACACCTATAGAAATATTTTCACTTGATACAGTTATAGTACAATATGAAACTATTACAAACTTACTGAAATATGACAATAATAATCATTTATTATTTGCCTCTAGGGCATATTTCCTTTAGGCTCATTATATGAAGGGATTCCATGATTTTAGTAGTGGTCCTGATAACAAGGATTGAAACCCAAGTTAACTTCCACTCGATAAACATTTGGTTGAAATTTTGCATGTCCTAAGTATCTGGATGTCTTATTTATGATTTTTTTCTATGTACTACTCCCTCTGTTTAGAAATATAAGATGTTTTAGATTTGTGAAGAAGATGTATCTAGATATGTTTTAGTGTATAGGTTCAACTGAATCTAGACACTAAAAGGTGTCTAGATACATCTCATTCACAAAGCTAAAACATCTTATATTTCCAAACGGAGGGAGTAGGTCACAAATAAGTACTCCATGCGTATGTTTTAATTTTTCTATTTTTTCTAATTTCGTGAGGTTTGGTTAAAGGCCAAACTATCCAGCATGCGCAGCCTTATGGGGGTATCTAAATTTTGACCCCTCCACGCTGGTCCAACCTATGACACCTCTAGTGCACCCCAAAACCATTTTAGTGTGAACCCTGAGACCAATATTCATGGTACCTACAGTTGAAATATTCAATTATTCAAGAATTACTAAAGAAAAAGCGAATGGCCATCGGACATGACCTACCACTAGGGAAAAATGTTTAATAGCCTTGGACATGTCGATTTGTTGCACCTCCTTTAGAAAAATCCACCCAGAGTTTAAATTTCTTGATTCAAAAATGTAAAATTAAGTTTTTTCCATAGAACCCTGAAATCCCTAGTTGGAGAAGTTTTTTACAATGCCAAGAAGCACCAACCTGTCAAGTTTGGGCTCATTCCATGGAGGGATGCCATGATTTGGTAGTGGGATTTGGGAGCACTAGACATAAAAATTTGGGAGCATTGCAACATCACAACAGACCAAACAACTTTAGAAAAATTAAAATTTGTTTCAGGTTTAAACACATAAGCAGAGGGTCCGCGTCATTTGTCTTTCTTAAAATCATGGATTTTTTACGCGATAAACTAAAACTGCGGATTTTCCCGGGGAATAGTTGCCGCTAGGTGGCTTACTCAACAAGGATCAACACGCGTCACGCCCTCCTTGAACAAGACGTAGCACGCCTGCCGCCTCCTCCTTCAGTGACGCATCCCCAAAATTATGGCTGTTCCATTATGATTTCAAAAAGTGACCAAGCAAACAGTGGGGTGTCCAATCGTCTTCACTTCCTCTTGATCATCAACATTGATTCTCCACAATCCTTGGTTTTGCTCATCTGCCCCCCCCATTAATCCCCTCTTATC